>OW285235.1:194820897-195378958 GCA_935421215.2 Melolontha melolontha | reverse complement strand
CAGTACGGTTGCTGCAAACAAAAAATTGAAGAATTAAGATTCGAATTAGTACTGCACCATATTCGCCAGTCCTAGCATCATCTGACTTTAATCTATTCCCTAAATTGAAAGATTTTCTTGGAGGCATAATATTCTACACCCATGAGGAGCTAAGACAGTGGGCAATTATTTGCAGGGTTAGAAGAAAATCACTCGAGACAGAATAAAAAAGCTTCAACACAGATTAATCAAATTTATCGAATTGAGAAGAAATTATGTAGAAAAATCAAGTTTGTTCATTTAAATTATTATTTTGTTTTTTAAGGCCGCCCGAATTAATCAACTCTTGTATTTCCTGTTGTCTATTTTAATACGCAATATTGTAGAGTTATTAAAAATATTTCGTTGTCTTTCCCTTTAAAATTACTATTAATAAAACATTAAATATTTATAAGAAAACATGAATACGTTATCAATACGTGTTCTTTAATTGTTTTGTGGGATAGTTATATACGCTATATTTCATTATTGTATTTGCTTTATGATTGCAAATGATAAATAACATAATTTCATTTAAGTTATCTAGTATAGATATTTGTATTTAAATTTCATACCCTGTTAGCCAACTAAATGAGGAAAAGCAATGTTTTTAATATTTATTTTATGTGTCATTGTTTAAAGTGAAATGTAAACGATTAATCATCATATTTTCACGTTTTAAAAACATCAAAAAATATTCTATTGATTTGATTACAGTTACTTACAAGAGATCTAATAGAATTATCAATTCCGCCTGGAATATTTCACTTCTAATATCTTACCACCGAACTAGGTTATTAAATCCCTCCTGATACATAAACAAAATTCAGTCTGCATGCCAACTAAACCTAAAATTCTAAAACTAAACGTATGGAATTACGAAAAAATTTCGATATATTGACTACCGACTACCTTTAGCTACCTATTCTACATACCATGCATTTCATCTGTTATACACATCTTAATATGTTGCAATAGTCAGGAGTATGTATGCACAACTAAAACAAAACTAAAATAATTTTCAATGTATAAAACGTATATAACGGGTGTTCATTTGAAAAGTCAATCTAGTAGCATGTGATTTACTGAGAACATTTTGAAGTACGTCGTAAATTAAAATTTACTACTTAACCTACGAAGTCGTATATTTTGACAGTTTCATACATACAAATAAATAACAAATGTGATTGACATTATCAAATGTCATTTGGATTTACGTTTACGGAACAACAAACACATACTAATATACCGGGTGTATTATGAAAAACCTTTGGGGCTGTAGCTTCCTTATATTTTATCTGATTTTAATGACTGATATGTCAAACTAAATCGTTTTTAAAGCACTGTAACCTGTTTTTTAAAAAAAAATTTTTTTGACAGACAGTAGTAAATTTTTTTTTTAAATTGTACTACATATTTTTTTTTACTTATTCTAATAAACATTTATTTCCTGAAGACACCTCCATTAAATTGAGTGGCAAATTTTTTATTATTAAAAAAAACTACGAAATTTACAGAAATCAAGCTATCATATATTTTAATGAATCAAATGTTCGAAATTGGCCCCATTTTGTTCCAGACACATTTGACACCTTCTATTAACTCCAATTGCTGCGTTTAATATAAGATTTGGTGGTATTTCATGACATACTTGTACTATCCTTCTTACTAAATCATCTCTGGTATCAGGTGGAGTCAAATAGACATGATCTTGAATGTAAGGCCACAGAAAGAAATCCAGTGGATTCAGATCTGGCGATCTAGCAGGCCATCGAATAGGTCCGCAAGTGCCCATCCATCTGACGCCAAAATAATTATTTAGAAAATCAGTATTCATTCGTGCATTATGGGATGTGGCACCGTTCTGTTGGAACACCACCCTGTTTAACTCAGCAAGTGTCAACTCATCTAAATAATCGCCTAATTCATTGCATAACAAATTATTATACTTTTCTTGGTTTAGATTACCCTCCACAAAAAAGGTCTTACTACTCTATCGCCTAAGATGCCACACCATACATTTACACTGAACCGATTTTGAAAATTGTGTTGCATTGTGATGCAACACAATTTTCAAAATCGGTTATTTTGGTTATTTTCAGTGCTCCAATGGCGATGTTTATTTCTGTTGAATAGACCATTTTTCCCAAAAGTGCATTCATCTGACCACAACACACGACGATAAAAAATTGCATCTTCCCTTAGTTTATTCATGAAAACCGTGCAGAATTGAACCCTTCGTTGAGGGTCGTTTTCACCGAGAGCATGCACCTTCCGTGGTTTATAAGGAAAGAACTTGTGCTTCTTCAGAATGTACTGAACTGTAGAATGTGATACCTGCATGTAGTGAGCAATTTCTCGCGTAGACGTATTAGGGTTTTCTTCCACATAGAGCAAGACATTTAATTCTAAATTTTTATCTTGAATTACACGTGCGTTTATTTTCGGTTTTTTTAATGATCCAAAATTTCGTAAATTTCGCACGAGCCTTCCAAACTTATCGGCACTTGGACGCAGTCTGTCAGGAAAACGATTTCTATAAAGCAGCTGCAGAATTTGTTCCGCAATCAAAATATGCTTGAATCGCATCCACACATTCGCCATTATCCATTTCAATAACAAAATTTAGAAATAAATCGTTGAAAATGTTATAATGAATGTGTGACTGATAGATGTCACAGCTCTCTTCGAAAATTTGGAATGCACTTCTATCGTTCAATATGACTGCTTGATTTTTAAATTTTTAGAATATACACTGTAAATGTTGTTGTTGACCCACCGCTCACTGATAACATTGGTTTGTAATCCTTTATGGGCTATATAGTATTGAATGTAAGTGATTTTAAAAGGTACACACATTTGCTGGTAATAAAATGAAATAGAGTATTTAAAATGTATTTAAGAAATCTCTGTGTTCGGAAAAACCAGAATAAATCGAACTAAAAAAAAACCTACAATTTCTCGATTTTTTTTCATACAAGGATATCGTTGTTTACAGTTTCATATTCAGAAAAAGTAATATATTTGAATGAGGAAAAAAAAAATATAGTTCAATTTAAAAAAACACATTTTGCAGCTGTCTGTCAAAAACAAAGTGTAAAAAAAAATTCAAAGCGGATCACGTTACAGTGTTTTTAAAACGATTTAGTTCGACGTATAATTTATTACATTCGGATAAAAAATAAAAAAGTTACAGCACGAAAGGTTTTTCATAATACACCCGGTATATGCGTCTTATTCTATCAAAATTTCAAAGTAACCTAGATTGACTTTTCAAATGAACACACGTTACTATAGAAAAATAAACACAATATCTCTTCCAAATTTCCAAATACCTACATTTGGTCAAGCTTCTTTTATCCTCCGTACAGTAATACTGTTTGAGTCTCTTAAAATAGGCATCAGTTATTATCAGACTTTCTTTGAGCAAAATTTCTTTCGAATCAGCAATTTTTTCGTATTGGGATAGAACAAAGGGTCACTATATGTTAAGTTTGGTTGGTAAAATGCCAATGAAAGCAAGTCGTTAATGCAAATCAGACATTTATGCTTTTGCAAATATTAATGAATAAGCTGAAGTGTTGCAATGAAACAGAACTTCTTTCTTTGATGAATAAGGTACCTAATTTGCTTTTTATTTTTTTTATTTTAATATCTTGTAGTGGTTTTTGTCTCAACCATTACCTTTCTAGCCGATGGAAATTTTTTGTATTCTTCGGAACACTTAAACCAGATACTCCACACATTTTTTAAATTGTTGTTTTGCTTCGAGTATGAAGTTGCAAATTCAGGTCTCGTTAATGATATAAAGTAACACAAAAATTGAGAACGCCGCGATTGTTATCAATAGACCAAAAACGTTAAAAACTATACACTTACGTAGTGTTTGAAGTAAACTTTCTCAATTTCTATGTTACTTCATATCATTTTTAAGATTTGGATTTCTACAGTAGCGACATATATCTGACTAAGAACTTTTTCGTGTGTAAATATTCATTAAAAATGTGTCACTAATTCACCTGATATCTTTGTAACATTTACCAACCCTTGCACATTGATTCAACGGTCAGCTTTGCCTAAAAAACATATTGTGATATGAATCATCCGCAATACGTCAGAGGACGGTCTGGCGATGACATTATGCGCCGAACATACCACCTGTCCCCGGAAAGGTCTATAAACTCCGGGATATTCTCGAAGGTCTATAGACCTATAAAAGAACTGAAGATAGAGGGAGAAGATTCATTCAACGAGTAATCGTCGTCGTGTGATATGTAAATGTAAATAAATACTCATATAAATACATGTCGTGAAATAAATCTTCTTATTATTAGTTATTAGCTATTAAATTGTTATTAGTAAGTTTTCTTGTTAATACAGTGTGTGTTTAAATTACCGTAAGCTTTATTTAAAATAATCAAAAAAGACAAATATTTTACAATGTTAAATTGTCGTCGCTTGTGCCTGATTTTGTCCATCCAAGGTCTTGAATCGATGCACGACGGAGTTTAAAATCTTAAATTCTATAACTTACTTTTTTTTGCTGTAAACTACAGATCATTATTGCCAAAAGTGGATGCCATTCCAAATTTCATTTTAATTGGTGCTAAACAACATCTCAAGGGGAAGTATTATTCCCCAATATTCCAGTTTTTTAATTTAATAAAAAATGCAACAATTTTTTGTTTTAAAGTCGGATGAAACTTTATTGAATGTAAATTAGTGAATGAGAGTGGCAGGATTAGATGGTCGTCATCATATTGTAGCTTCATATTCAAATTGATATTCTGACTGCCGTTTATTAATTGTCCAAGAACATTTCACTTCGCCCTTGCAATACCACACTGTAGATTGAAATCAAATATGATCACCCCCTTCAGAGGTTGTGCTATTAAAATTCAATTTAAATACGCCGATTAATTTTTTTTTTGATTTGCTAATGTCTTTCTTAAGAACTTTAAATCTTTCTTAAACAAGAATTTTTAATAAGAATTCCTTCTTAGACCTTAAAATGTTCACGTTATACCCAGTTTGTACTTATGATGAATTCAAATAGTTGGTTTGTGTACCCTCATAGGATCCAATAGATCTCCTCCGAAGTGTTTGTCGGTTAACTCATTGCCTTTAATTCCCTCATGTCCTGGTACCCATATTAGTGACTCAGTATTGTTTTGTGTCAGTCTATTAAGGATCTGTTTACAATGTTTCACCAGTTTAGACCTGGTAAATGGATTCATAATGGCTTTAATAGCTGCTTTACTATCAGTCATTATGTTTATTTTTTTTTTGTTCGCGCAGCCAGCTTTCCGAATTTCCTCGGCGCAGGCTGCGACAGCAATCAATTCAGCTTGAAAAACCGTTGTATGTTCCCCCAGACATAACGGTATCTTCCTTCTGGGACACATCCACATATACCTGCTATGCCTGCATACATCCGTGTACCAGGTGCTGGCACCACAATCGCTCGAACGACTTTTTGCCTGTTCCCCGGTCATTATAGATATGTTCAACTTAACTGTAAACAGAATCTCAGGTGCCATACTGTTCGCCAGCATTTGTAATATCCGCTCTCCCAGTATAATTTCTGTGGCCCCCTAAAACCTTATTAGGGCACCATACGCCATTGGCCTTCAGTCTCAGGATCGAAGTCATGGCCTCCGTTTTCACAAATAGTTCCAACGGAAGGAGACCCACAATGACTTCCATGGAGGCGGTTCCCGTGCTGTTCATAGCTCCCGCGATTTCAGAGCCTGTCGCTTGAAAGTCGTAATGAGCCCTTCCAACGATGTCACCTCCGTTCTCCTCCACCAAACAACTGTCCCATAGGTAATCGTTAGTCTTACTACTACTGTGTACAACCAGTGCAAAACATTTGGTTTTAGTTTCCAGGTCTTACCAACAGCTCTTCTGCATCTCCAGAAAAGCTGCGTCGTCCTGTCCACCACTTTGTCTAGGTGCCTGCTCCAATTCAGTTTCACATCAAGTATAATGCCTAAATACTTCACTTCATTGGTTAGTTCTAACTCTTGTCCGAACAGCCTTAAGCTACACACATCATTTAGTTTTCTCATTTAAGTAAAAGCTACCAACTTGGTTTTTCTTGGATTGGCAGTTAATCCCTCCTCAAGGCACTATCTCTCCACAATTCGCAGAGTATTTCGCATGATGCTCGCCACAGCCCCCGTGAATTTCGCTTGGGACACAATGACTATGTCATCGGCAAACCCCTGCGTCTATTTTTCCTGGTCATTTAATGTCCTGATGAGATTATCCTCTACTAGACTCCATATTAGCGGAGACAATACTTCTCTTCGAGGACACCTTTTGTTGTTCTCACGGAAATCGTTCTCTTTTGCATTTTAGCACGTATTACTCTGCTACGCAGCATGTGGCGGACTCACTTGAATGTGGTACATATATTCTTTGTAATAAGTTGAAATTGAACGTTTAGTTTGGCCAGTATATGTGTTTTGGCTGCATTCGTTACAATTTATTTCGTAAATACCAGACTTTTGTCCTACTTCAATTTTACCCTTGGTGCTACCTATAAATAGTTTTTGATTTAAACGTGATTTCAAGATATTCTCGGCTGTTGTTGCAGATACTTCTTGGTGAAACATTTTAACTTCATACAGTAAATAATAAAAATAAATTAAAACACTTGGCTTGTTTCACTGTGAGATTTATTTAAATTCTCTAACATTTGTTTCGGCTGTTATGCCATTCTCAAAGAGATCTATAAATCTAACTTAAAGACTATCGCACTTGTTCTTATATGTTGTCTGTTCTTGTGTGTAGTGGGGGTGGTACTATATTGTGTATTACGGTGTTTATAAAGGGTGTATTGGCATATTCTATCTGTGTGTTGGTGATTAATAGATATTGCTTTTTCGCTATTTTTAATTCTAATATTTCTAAGAGGTCCGCTTAGAAATATTAGAAATAAAAATAGCGAAAAAACAAAATCTATTAATCACCAACACACAGATAGAATATGCCAATACACCCTTTATAGACACCGTAATACACAATATAGTACCACCCCCACTACACACAAGAACAGACAACATATAAGAACAAGTGCGATAGTCTTTAAGTTAGATTTATAGATCTCTTCGAGAATGGCATAACAGCCGAAACAAATGTTAGAGAATTTAAATAAATCTCATAGTGAAACAAGCCAAGTGTTTTAATTTATTTTTATTATTTACTGTATGATTTCAAGAGAATTGTTTTTAAAAATAGCATTCAAATTTCCAGATTCTGAGAAGTAAATTTGTTTGTGTACCGTAACACAAACAAACTTATCACCTTGATCTTCTTGAGGTTGAAAATTCATGGTGTTATGAATTAGTTTTCTTAGCCTATGTTTGCATTACCTTAGTTATTATTTTCGAGTCAAAACCATTGTATATTGCCAGGTTTTTGATTAAATGAGTTCCTTTTCATATCTGTCTTTTCTAAATGGAAAACTTAACTACCGATTGATAAGAAAATTAAAGGATGGCATCTTATGTTGCAAACTATGATTTGTCTTTTCGAAAAATATCTATTTCTAAATTATTATCATTCCTAAATATTAAAGCATCTAAAAATACACTCGGGAGCAAAAAAATCGACTCAGACCGCACGCTCGCAGTAAAATGTCCCTGGCACAAAAAATATAACATAAATTCCAGTTTCGCTTTTCAAACCTTTAAGTTCAAGATTTTAACATAAAAATGAGTGCATATTCCTCTAAGTTACATTTCTTTTTCTTTGAAAAAATAAAGTTATGTTTTAGGATGCTAAAACTTCAAAACAGACGCGGAAAACTTAAAAGAATAGACTAGGTAATGTCAAGTACATTTTTATTTTTATTTTCAAGAAACATTATCAATATTTACTGTTACCGCCCCTAGCTCTAATTACCGCTTGTAAACGGTTCTTCATGGAATGAATAAATTTAATCGCGCTGTCTTGCGGGATAGCGTCCCATTCTTCGGTAAGTGCTGCTTGAAGTTCAGCTCTCGTAACTGGTGCAGGATTTCTAGCCCGAATTTTCCTTTTGAGTTCATCCCACAGGTGTTCAATAGGATTCAAGTCCGGGCTGCGCGTCGGCCAGTCCATAACTCGTATTTCAAGTTCTTGCAAGTAATGTCTTACGGAAACTGCACTGCGTGGACGGGCATTATCTTGCATGATGAAGGTTTGGATGAAGGTTTCCCCGATAAAACCAACGTAAGGAACGACATGGTTCTCTAGAATTTCTTGGATGTATCGGTTCGCAGTCAAACATACTGCTCGGCCGCCGGTTTCAATAAAAACCAGCTCGGTTTTTGCGTCCATAGAAATGCCAGCCCACACCATACAGGAACCTCCTCCAAAAGCCACCTTTTCTGTTATTCAGCATTGTGCGAATCTTTCTCCCGGCCTTCTGTATACTTTTCCTCTTCTGTCACTGCCGTGCAAACACACTCTGCTTTCATCCAAGAACAGTACAAAGCTACATTGCTCGTTTGTCCAATCAACATGCTCTCTTGCGAAACGGAGACGAGTTGCTCGATGGGCTGGGGTCAATTTTGGACCCGTAGCTGGCCTTTTTGGACTAAGGTTAGCTGCCTGGAGTCGTCTTCTGACTGTCCACCGACTAACAGCCACTCCCCGCGTTTCTCTGAGCTCCCGTTGAATTTGTACGCCAGTGAGAGCCCGATTTCTTAAAGAGCTCTGGACAATGAAACGGTCATCTCTCATTACTGTGCACCGCTTTCTACCGGAACCTGTTCTTCGATGAAAGCTACCATTCTCCTGGTATCTTCGGTAAACTCTTGACACGGCTGACTGACTCATGTGCATCACACAAGCGACTTCCCGTTGATTATGGCCTTGTTGCAATAATGCAACCGCTTGAGCCGCTACTTCGGTTGTAGTATCCATTAGCAGTATTCCTAAATGTAGCTGACGGAAATGTATACCGGTTGATGTTTGACACCCAACTAATACGGGTTGATAAGGTAGAAAGCCTTTTAAACGACCTACCGGCCTGCAAAGAAACAACTTATACAAAATCTTGTGATTATCGATCACAACAAATTGTAGGGTAGTCTAAGTGTATAAGAAGCGTAAGTTAATAGAATATGCACTCATTTTAAAGCTAAGATCCTGAACTTAAAGATTTTGAAAGCAAAAGTGGAATTTAAGTGTTAGTTTTTGTGCCAGAGGTAATTTAATGCGATGTGCAGTCTGAGTCGATTTTTTTGCTCCCGAGTGTAGTATTTGTTTTCTTTTTCTAATGTGAATTATTTGTTCGGTATTTCGAATTTAGTTACTTTAAAAAGTCATCTACGAGTATATTACACAACTTTGTATTAAAGACCGTGAAAATATCATCGACATACCTAATCCATACTTTAGGGAAATATTTAGCAGTGTAAGACTTTAGTAATTATTGCTACGCTTCATGGTTCTTTGCCTTTTACGATAGATTTAAGTCCTTAAGTCGTAAGGGTTTTTTTTGTGTTAGGAATTTAGTGTTAACTACCGACTTGGTGAAGAGCATATCATCAAAGGTCATACCATAACCAAAGACGCTACGTTTAGTAATATTTTTCAGATTGTTCTACTGAAGAGGGCAACTTAGTTGCCGAAATACTTATTTAGAGATTATTGATTATTTATATTGTGGTTAGGTATTTTTCTTGTTTCTCTCTGTTTCAGATTTCAAAGCACTGTCTTCATTTATTCGGTGCAACGTTTAAGATATAATAAGCACAAAATAACTGCACAAATATTACTATACAATAAAGTTTTAAATGTACTTATTTGGAATTTTTAGCCTCAAGATTGTTGGCCAAAAATTATTATTCACATGATATACAATAACAAACGAGTATCGACATTATCGATAAAAACGGAAACAGTTATATTTTCAATGATTGAAGAAGAAGCAGGGAAATTTTGTGGCAAAATTCAACACTTATTTTTCCAGGTATTAACAACAAGTAATTATTGTGGATGATATTCATCAACATGTTAATTTGTAGACACCGTTAAAACTAATTAGTCAGGAAAAAACATCAACGGCTTGCATAATGGACATTATATTATGGATTGGGTTGAAGAGACACATGGACTTTTGTTTCCATTCATTACCTGACTGCTTCCAATTACCTTACGAGAATAATTACCTCGACTCAATCCCACGCTATATGATTAATCCAGAAAAACACGTAAGTTAAATAATTGAAGTTTAATATATCATAGGTAAATAGGATTTAAACTGTGTAAATCAAAATATTAAAAAAATAGAAAACATTATGACATTGCTATTCTAACGACAAATGCGATTGTAATGAGCAGAGTGGACAAATTCGGAGCGAAAGCAGAGGCGTGACTTTCAAACTTACTTAAAATACACTCATTTCTTGCGTCTTCTATCGAACATAGCTGTTCAACATTATTAAATACACAGAATATACTTTCCTGCTGCTATTATACGTGTACACACGATGACCGTGAACAACATACTAAGTAATCGTGAACCAATTCGTTAGTCACGCCTCTGCTTTCGCTCCGGATTGGTCCACTCTAGTAATGAGGAACATCAATCTTTCGATGTAGAGTTTAAATGGGTAACTTATTGACACAGACGTCGCCGTCTTGAAATTTTCATTTAAGCTTTTGTGAAATTGTAGTCACTTACATTGGACACCTCCATGGAAATTCACGAAATTTAATAACAAACGCTTTCAAGCGGTAATTTTCTACAATATCAAACATGAATCAAGGAACCAAGAATATTCTGATGAAGCTATGAAGGTGTTTGAATCATGTTCATTAGCTGCCACTACGATCTGATATAATGAATATAGTTTTTACCGTGAATCTTTGAAGAATCAACTTCATACAAAACGCAAGGACAGCAAAAATGTCCGTAAAAAAATCGTAACAAAAAAATGATCTTAAATTTTCTCAGTGTCACTGAGCATATCGTAACTATAGCCCTAGTTGATTATAGTTGGGTGTGTTTAACTAAAATCTCTCTAAAGATTCGTTGTAATTGACTGATTTACGCGGGTTTCAGTTTTAGACGGAGTCTAGCGTTTGAGAAAATAACTAATTTAAGAGTCTATATCGCGATTTAAAAATATTTTGGCAAACTATTAAGTAAAAGTCAAAAAACTTTCCTTAATTATCATTTAATATCTATCCCGGTGATCGTTTCTATTTCCTAAGGAATTTTTGGAGAGGTTTGTATTCAAAAGGTATTGAAATTCATTTTCGTTTCATTTTTTATGGAGAGTATAATATCGCATGAAAATAAACTCTCATTCCATGTACCGGTAGGGGTGTAATATTATCGCTATATACAACTTATTGAGGGAAAGAAAATGAACATGAATTTGTAACTGCTTCGATTAAGCTTTCATATACGAGGATGGTTCGAAAATTAGGTGGCCCGACACAACCGAAATCAAAGCAGTGCTGGATTCAACACTATTAAAATTCGCTCCTTCGTTTTCAATGGTTAAAAAATGGGTTGCCGAATTTAAGCATGGTCGTATGAGCACAAATGATGCACCCCGTAGTGGACGTTCAAAAACTATTACTGTTCCGGACATGATTGAAAAAGTCTACCGTGTCGTCTTTGATGACCGTCTAGTAAAAGTGCGCGAGATAGCTGACGTTGTAGGTATCTCAAAAGACAGTGTGCACAGAATTTTAGCTGAAGAATTGGAAATGAAAACGTATTCAGCGCTGTAGGTGCCGCGGTTACTCACACCGGAGCTAAAACAGAATCGTTTGAGTGTGTTTAGAGTCCTTTTGGCACGCTTTAGCCGCAATCAGAAGGACTTTATACGCCGTTTCATTACCGTCGATGAAGCATGGATCCCCAATTACACTCCCGAAACCATATAACAATCCAAACAATGGAAAAAAAAGGTTATCCGTCATCAAAGAAGGTAAAAACGGTTTTGTCAGCAGGAAAGGTTACGGCAATTGTTTTCCTGAGATTCTCATGGAATTATCTTGGTCGGCTACTTAGCTAAGGGGAAAACAATATATGGGGAGTATTATGATAATTCGTTGCAATAATTAAGGGACAAAATCAAAGAGAAACGGCCTTATTTGGCAAAAAAGAAAGTGATTTTCCATCAGGATAACGCATCTGTCCACTGCAATTGCAACGGTAAAAATTTATGAATTTGGATTTTAATTAGTGCCTCATTCGCTCTATTCCCCAGATTTGGCTCTCAGCGATTATCATCTCTTTCGGAATCTGAAAAAATGGCTCGGCAGTAAGGGATTTCCGTCTAATTCCGAGGTAATCGTTGCTGTAAATAGTTATTTCGAGGACTTGGATTCATCGACCTACCCACCTTTGTTAGACCACGTAGTTTCCGAACCACCCTCGTATACACAGTAGGAAGTAGCTGCAACCAAATTAATCATTTGTATTCGCTTATATCGTACATTATCAAGAACCGCCACTGCTTCAATTTATTAATACGACTCATCCAGGTGATGAAATAATGTTTCGACAAGACTTAGCAAGTTGTCATTATGCAAGAATGATTAGAACAAGGTTAGAAGCTCAAAACATACACTTTGTGCCAAAAGCTGACAATCCGGAAAATGTACCACAGGTGCGCCCAATCGAAGATTTTTGGGGAATATTGACCAGCAAAGTATATGATAATAGGTGAAAAAGTCAAAATGAAACACAACTAAGGTGTAGAATATATCAAAAGATGAGAGAAATTGATATAAACATCGTCCAAAACGTGGTGGGACAAGTTGGACCAAAACTATATATCATTGGAAACCATGACCCTATCATTATTTTATATGTAGATTTATTTAACTTAGATGTAAGATAAAATATTGGTAAAGTGTTAATTTAAATTAGTTACTTACGTAAATTTAATCTGAAGAATTTATTTTTTCCCAGAACTGTGACATACCTTACTTTTGGTCTGCTTTTGTTTTTAAGATGTTTAGGTTATCGTGTTGGTCATGAAAGCATTGTTTAAAGTTGTGCATTTGCTTGACATGGAATGCGTGCACATCAGATATTGCCACTTTCTCCTAATTTTCAACTCAGTGTTATGCTTTCAACGCAAGAGTTTGGGTATAGTTTTCTGTATTTTTCAATTATTATTATTTTTAAAATAAATCTAAATTATATATGTACAAAGAAAATGAAAGGAACCCAAAATAAAATAATAAATATTGTAACCTTTCACGTAACAAGATAGTAATTCAAAACAATTTAGATTACTGTTCGTGATAACTCACTGTACTAACAACATGAAAAAATCAATTACAAGGCTTTCGTCTTACGCAATTTCTCGAGTACCTCTCAAACGACCACACAATTGGAATATACGTAAATCAATGACAAGATCATGTGAATATTTCGTCAAACGAAATTCTGGAATTTCTACCGTTAATTTTACAGAAAGTGTGTCAATAGATCTGACGTTGCGTTCAATGCGAATTAAGCACAAAATAACCTAATGGACAAAAGTAGCGGTACCTTTGATGTTTGATGTTCGTTTTATTGTGAACTTAAGTCCATTGTAATAAAAATTGCCATTTCAAAAATATGTTAAAGTGTTTAAAAAAGTTTAAGAATTTCTGCAGTTTATTTAAAATTTGAACGTTTGTATTTATCGAACATGGAAGGAGAGATTAAATTTTAACAAAAATACCGTTTAATACAAAGGTATTTTTAATAATATAAAATATTATTAAAAATCTGGTGTGAAGAACACAAATGCAGGTTCACTATTAATATTTTCTGTGAACATGTCCGAATATATCCTATCCCCAGAGACGTAGATACGTATTTCGCTTTTCTACAAGCTCATCGGTACGCCCCTGCTGGAGAAAGGATATTTCCAGACACATTCACAGAAAAAAACCACCTCGCCCTATCACCGTAATTATCCAGACCGAGCGCAGAAGTAAATTCGGCGCTACCTGTTGTCAGACAGCCGAAGTACCTCGCATACCGTCCACATAATTAATGTGAAGTAACGACGCCCTTCCAAAGATTAGCACAGCCAACTCTCTAGAAAACTGCATTTTGTTTGTGCCTTCACTCATACTACGGCTTAACCGCATGTGTAATGTATCAGAATAATTGAAACATACATGAGTAGGTAAACCCCACCAGTTTTGTATAATACAAAGGTATTTTTAATAATATAAAATATTATTAAAAATCTGGTGTGAAGAACACAAATGCAGGTTCACTATTAATATTTTCTGTGTCTCCTACTCACCTACTCATGTATGTTTCAATTATTCTGATACAAAATACCGTTTGATCATTTTAACTATATTTTTGTTGATAATTACTTTCTATTAGCTAATTGTTTTCTGATTTTTTTTAATGGCATATAGCAAATGTATAAAGATATAGTTATTTTAATATTAAGTGCGCAAAGCATAGATTTTTTGAGTTTGAGAATGTTAGTTATGCATTCGAAAACGAAAAAACTTTGCATACGTAACATAAACAATGTCTTAGTTAGAAGTGTTAATAAAAAAGTGTCAAGGAATTTGTGAACGTCTGTTAAAGCTTAATTGCGAAATTTGGGTCCCAATGATAACCAGTGATGCAAGCGAAATCCTAGAGGTGGACGAAATTGCAAATCAAGCAATTTCTAGCATTTTGCACGTTAAATCGAGACCCCGATATGAAAAAATTTTCACAATGAAAAACAGTTTTCTTTTAACTTTAAAAAAAACTTTTTTGGGCGGTTAATAAATGACACACTTTGCATACTGGGACTCATGAAAAAAACGCCACTTTTTTTGACAATTGAAGAAAATCTTAAAGTACGTTAAAACCCAAGTTTCATGAGGCACCATTTTGCGGCACGAGTTCAGCTTAGAAAACGAGCCGCGACAGCGGCGAGTTTTCTCAAGAACGTGTGCGACAAAAAGCCTTATGAAACGAGTTTTTTTTATAGTATTTTTTCTATTTTGCATTTTTTACATTAATAAATTGAAATTATTAAATTTGAAAATTCAGTTTTATTTTTGTATAAAGTATGCAATTGGTCACATTGATGCTTAACATTTTCAAATTTAAATCTTGCTATTCGCGAAATATATTATATTAGATATCATTTATTAATTTTCGTTAATATTACTTGATAATTTATTTAAAAATATAAGCATGAGTGACATAGGAGCTGATATATCTTGTCAATTGTATACAATATACGTTGTTTGTGTAGTCTACGTACATATATCATATCTGTCAAATGTATTTAAATTCTTAAATTCAAATAACAGCAATGATATTTGTTTCTGTTTTCGAACAATGCCAACATTGAAAAATGAAGAAAAGCGTATCGAAATTAAGCTAATTTCGATATTGTTTGTTCTGAAAAAAAACATAAATTTTTCCAATGCACTTACATGGATTACAGCTGCTTGGAAAAAGGTATCTCCTGCTACAGTTAAGAAATGTTTTTCCAAGGCCGGATTCTCTGATGTTATCCAAGAAAATATAATTTTTAATGAAGAAGATGAAATACCCCTTGCTCAATTCTTTGCTACAGTTCGTAACGAAATTGTAGATTTAGATGAATTTGATTCTGTTGATAGTCATGTGCCTACAAAGAGCCCTAACTTCAGGATTACGGAAATTGTTGTGGAATTGTATAATAATGCTGAAGAATATAACTCTGATAATAGTGAGTGGACGATTCAGAGACATACAGAATTATTTATTGTGAAATGGTGAAACTTGTATATATATATATATATATATATATATATATATATATATATATATACTGTTTCTCAAATTTTACTTACATGTTAAACTGTAGTTTTTAAATAGAACCTACAGCTCGTAACAAAATTGTGTATAAATTTGCTTCTCTTGCAAACAAAAATTGAATCATACTTTAAAAAAGCTTAACAAATTATATTGCTGTGTACTTTTCAAAATGGGCTCCAATTATTAAACATGGATCATCATACACACATATTCAGTTTACACTCTTAAAATTGTTCTCAGGGTTTTTTGTTTTACAAAAGGGGTTACTTGCAACTAAGCCTAGCATCCAATGCAATAAGGAGAGAAATAATACGATAGCATGTTAAATTTAATATATTTATTATTCACAATTTGCAAAAATGCATAATAAAATATTTTACGTAAATCTGTATATCTAGTCATAATATACTCATACCTATGTATCTAAAAATATTACTTTGAGGACCTTTAGACCAGTGAGTCTTGTACTCTACAAAATACTAAAGTATGACACAATGTGTTACTTCAATATATTTCGCTCCATTTCCAATGAACCTACCTGTATAGGTATCGTTATTTAAATATATATATCTAATTTCTTTTTTTCCTTTTTTCTCGAACCTGAGTGCTCCGCTTGGCATCAAAACTTAAACAAAACTCGAGACAAGAGAGAACGATAACGGTAAGGTAACGAGCTATACCTTGTCTCAAAGTGAATGTCAAAGATAAATTGTTCGAAATATATGGTAAGAAAAGAAAGTCTAAATGTTTAAAAAAAAAAATAAAATAAAATAATTCCACACGAGTCCCAACAATGAGAAACTCCCAAACAAAAGAAATATCCTCCAAAAGGAAAGGAAAACGAAAGCCCAAACTAAAAGAAAAAAGGATGAGATACCATTCGTCGACGATATCGGGACGAAGGAACAAACTAATAATGACTCCTTTTAGTCGCCTCTTACGACATGGCAGATGTACCAGACTGAGTATTCGTCTAGCCCCCAGACAGGCCAAAAAAACAGTGTTCAAGATGGTAAGAACAAAAGTGAACATGACTCCTTTTTGTCGCCTCTTACGACATGGTCTATTATGCCAGACTGGGTATTTTTCTGACCCCCAGACAGGCGGTCAGAACATATACAAGATGGAAGGAACAAACAAACAACCGGACTCCGTTTAGTCGCCTTCTACGACATGGTGGTACCCCAGACTGGGTATTCGTGAGCCCCCAGACAGGCCGTTACAACATATACAAGATGGAAGGAACAAACAAACAACCGGACTCCGTTTAGCCGCCTTCTACGACATGGTGGATTACACCAGACTGGGTATTCGTGAGCCCCCAAACAGGCCGTAACAACATATTGAAGATATCATTAATTAAATTACAAAATAACGTAATGAAGCGTAGAACGTTACGCACACGTAACAAATGTTTTTATTTCAAATTAATAAATTGCAAAAGTTTATGGATTTTATAGTTTATAAAGTGATAATATTTCAAAAAAGAAATGTGTTATTTCATATTCATGTGACGAGAATTTATCCTATCACATGAGCTACTCAATATTACACAATTTGTTCTATTAAATATTTCAAATGTTTATTGAAAGTTTTAATTACGAGTTCTAAAACCCAAATATCCTTAAATATTAATGAGACCTTACTCTACTTAGAATTTAAAAGACATCTATGTTATATCTTTTGTTTTAAAACAGAAATTGAAATGAATTCACGATAAAATAAATATCCATGTAAAACAAATAATCTTATAAATTTATTTTAATGAACTTCAAAGTATTGAATACCTTTAATACATTACTGACCTGTCGAATTCATTATTATATGAAACAAAGTGAAATAATAATTCTCTTTAAATTCAAAATATAAAAATTCTAATGCTGGATTAAACTCAATATAATTTACAATACAAATTTTATTTCTGATCACCGCTTTGAGATCATTTTTCGGTAAGTGTCCTCTTCTTGAAAAATTTTCTATATATATGATCTGTAATGTCAATTCTTTTTCAACTGTACACTAAGTTATATCCTATATTTAAAAACTTTCGTTCTTATATTGTTTTACGTTTTCTTAATATTTCTTTCTCGCAGTGTTTAATATTTCAAATACATTCTTACTTTTAAGCTTTTAAATGTTTTTTTCTCAAAACTGTATGAAATTCGTTTTCTTTCTATTTATTCTGTCCTCTTATGTCCGACTCTACAATGTCTTCTTTATCATATCTTTCTTCTCTTACTAGGTAATTGACTATCCTTTCTTATCTTCCGCGTGACGTGTTCTCCTCTCGCAACTTCAAACACACCTAACCTACTTCTGAACTTAGTTGACAGCTGCATAGTTTATTATATATAAACAAAGATAGCTATTTCTCTGTATTGACAAATACCATATTAGACTCTATTTTATATACTATAAAGTCTTTTGAGTTATTTTACTGGTGTTGATCCTTCATTTGATAACCGTACATATTTTAAAACGAATGCCATGCTTGTTCTTATAGATAAGTATTACAAAATGTCAATTTTTAAAATACACATTCTATCATGTATAGTTTATTACAAGGTTTTTATAGTCTTTTTGGGTTTTTCTAATTTGTGGTGAATATCAAATAATAATATATATTTGACATTTTAAGACTTTAATGGATATCTTTGTTTAAAATTTCACGTGCATCGTAACTGTCACAATAAACAATGTTTATGTATTTAATAATGTAATAATGTTAGTATTGATTATGAAATTTACTATTACTATTGTACTTTAAATATCCTTTTGCATCTTGGTAGGTATAACATGATTTAAATTTTAAGTAATTAACATTTATAAACTAAAACGTAAAGAGTGTTACACTTTAAAAATTATCCTTATACCGTTTGGGCATTTTTAATGATTTAATTAAATTAATTGCTAACTTTAAGTCATCATAGACTGTTCAAAATTCAATATTATCGATTTATATA
This sequence comes from Melolontha melolontha, assembly GCA_935421215.2. NCBI lineage: Eukaryota > Metazoa > Arthropoda > Insecta > Coleoptera > Scarabaeidae > Melolontha > Melolontha melolontha. Next base: position 195,360,193 of record OW285235.1, on the reverse strand, counting down.
ATTTATTTACTTTAATTGCTAATTATCGAACATCATAGGCCATTTCAAATTCTAATATCCTCATATAAGTTTGTATGTTCAAATATTTTGGGTGTCACTATATCCATATTTTTACCCGGATTTTTGTATAGACTTCTGCGCAGTTTGACATTTTGAAATTTTATGTGAAATCATTGTTCGTCTATGTGAATTTATATTTCAATTATTGTTCTTCTTAAGCAATTCTAGATAAACAGGACATTGTTGTATTTTTTATTAGAATTTTGTAAATCTATTAGAATGATGTAGGTTATTGAATAACCATTTTTAAATATTTAAAACTTAATTTTGGTTTCTACATTTTCATTTGCTTAGGGCGACATCTTCGCGCAACTTGATTTAACTTTTAATTATAGATTGCTTAACGGTTGATATAATTTTTATTTGGTTATTAATCCTTTGTTATTGCAAATTAATTAGTGAATTTTTGATATTGACTTCCTCAATTACTTTTTAACCATGTCAGAGTATTTGAGTAATTATCTTCTTTTATTTCCAATATTACGTCTGGGTAGTTTTTTTGTTACTATGACGTAGCCTTCTTTTCTGTTTAAATAGTCTAAAGATTTAAGTCTAAAGTTTAAAGATTCAGGCTTTGAAGTAAGGCAGTAGTTTGAAAACTAGAAGTCATTTTTGGAATTAAATAGTGTTACTCTTCTGTGATATGCAGGAATTGTTCAAACTTTATTTTGTTTAATTAAATTCACTGGTATTTTAATTGAGGTTTGTTCCTCGGAATTGAAAGTTTTTCATGACCACGTGTTGCTTCAGGTGAGTTTCTAAGATAAGGGGCCGGCTGTAATTTTATCACGGCATTGTTCTCCGTTTATTATATTACTCTGGAATCTTCCATTTATTCTTTTCTTTTCTCATTTATTTAGGGCTGTTAGTATAGACTAATGAAAAGCTATTATTGAAAAGTCGCTGAGTCATTTTTCTGCTAGGGAAAACGATTATTGTCAGTAACCTCTAAGAAAAATTCATCCGTAACCATCTAATTACTTGGACCCAGAAAAACTACGCAATTGGATTCAAAGGGCATCTATCACGCAAGGTAGTGTGTGTAGGATAATATTTTTTGTGACAGAGTCTCAGAAAAATTAATATAATAGTTATTTTGGAGGACCGCATGGTGTCCTAAAACATGATGTTCGAGTCACCATTTTATTATATTTTCTTTCTTGCATCCATATAAAATTTAATCAAGTTCATCACATATATAACTCGCTTAATCACTTTTCTAATTTAAATTGTTGTATTTCTTTTTATATAGTACGTATCAATCTCATATATCAGATTTGTTTAAAAGTAAGAATTTTGAGTAAATTAAATTCAATATATTTTTTTATTAGTAACGGAATCTTATGTAGTTTTTTTATATACATATCTAATGTTGTTTAAATAAATTATTTTCCATTTTGTTGGTCAAATTCACAGTTACAGAAAGATGTTCTAGTTATTTTTTTTATTACTTAAACATATAATTTTACATATACAGGCTGAGCCTTTATGTTATTTTAGTATCTGATTGGAGTATCCGATTGTGTGAATACATTGTGTATTATTATTTTTCACATTATTAATTTCTAACTGTGTGTACCATCTAAAAATTATTTGCATATACTGAGTGTAACGTAACCTATGTAAGATACATTAAGGCTTTGATGGACTACCTATGCAATGATTTATAGCATAAAACACGATGTTTATATGACTTATGATATTCCAACTAATTAAGCTATTTTGTTGGTTCAATACTTATATCCCTCTGGTATATATATATATATATATATATATATATATATATATATATATATATATATATATATATATATATATATATATATATATATATATATATATACAGGGTCCGGCAACGAAGCGGGGACGGAAGATTACACGCGCATTTGAAAGTTAGTCAAATATTTAGTCATCGGATATCCTTCCGTACCACCAAGCGCACGTTTTAAAAATATTTTGTTTTATACAGGGTGTTCCAGATGGAAATGCCAGACTAAAGTTGCATTTTTTTAAATGGAACACCCTGTATATTAATAGACAAAATGATCCGCGCTTGAAAGCTGGTTACATCGATATAATGTTGTATGGGTCTAAAGTTGATAGTTTCTGTGTAAATAATTATTTTACTTGGTAAATTGATACATTTCAGTAGGCTATTCTGCATAAGGAAAATCAAAAGATCCGAAACCAATAGAATAGAATATTTTCTACTAGTTTTCACTTTCGTTGCTACGTGAAATAAATTCTGCAACTGCTCGAATTATACAGGGTGTTCACAATTTCGCAAAATCGAAGAAATCTCGTAATTTTTAAATGGAACACCCTGTATATTTTTAGCTCATTGAAAAGCCCTTTTACTACGCTTTCTATTGATACCTCATTTGATGCACCTAGGATGGATCATTTGCTAATTATTTCTTTTTAGAGTTGAATTAATGAAAAATGCTTGTATTTTTAGTAGCTAATTTGCGCTTTTAAACATTCTGTAAGATCGGATATTCAACAAATTATCCATAAATGGTCTATAACAAGAAGAAACCCCATTAAGTACGAGAAACAGTTGATTTTCACTCAGCGGTGAAAACAAGCATTAAATTAATATAAAGTAATATAGCATTTTCAATAGATTCACTGCTGATCAAGTTATCTGGTGTCAGCTTTAAGCTTGTATACTTAATAACCAAGTTATCAAAAATTTTGTTCCATCTTACACAGTATTTCGTTCAATCTTTAAAAGAAATTGCTATAATGACTAATTTTAGTATTCAAGAAATGGTGAATATGATATTTATTCTTGGGGAGTGTACAAGAAATTGTCTCCTAGCAAGTAGAGTATATACAGAGAGATTTCCACCTTGAAAGAAAGCCAAGATCGGAAGCATTTGAAAGGTTATTAGTGAGATTTACAGAAACTGGTAGTGTAACCTACAAGAAGAGAGAAATAAATAAGCCGGTAATCAATGAAAAAAGCGAATTGGCCGTATTATTAACAATACAGGAAAATCCACATATAAGTATAGACGGTATTTCAAAGGTAAAAGCTATTGAAGATAGGAGCGTACGAAGAATTTTAAGAAGTCATAAGTATCATCCGTACCATTAATTCAGGAATTAAATCAGGAATTGCATGGTGATGAATTCATTAAAAGAACAGCCTTTTGTGGTTGGTTGTTAAATAAAATGCCAGAAATGCCAAATATTTTAACAAAGATTTTGTTTAGCGATGAGGCTACTTTCAAAAGTAATGGGGCGGTAAATAAACATAACATGCATTATTATGCAACAGAAAACCCGCATTGGATACGTCATTTAGACAATCAGAATAGATGGTCTCTTAACGTCTGGGGAGGTATACTTGGTCCATATATCATTGGGCCGTACTTTTTCGATGAAACCGTTACAGGCGATACGTATTTGGCATTTTTGCAGAACGTACTGCCTAATTTACTTGAGCATGTGGATGCTGACACCCGACAAATTTTCTAGTTGCAACACGATGGTGCACCTGCTCATTACAGCCTTAACGTTAGGGAGTTTCTAAGGCGATGGAAGGAAGACAAATGGATAGGACGAGGTGGTCCAATCGTTTGGCCTCCACGAAGTCCAGATCTGACTGACTTGGACTTCTACTTTTGGGGATATGTCAAGGCTCTAGTTTATGTGGAAGTTCCTACAACAAGGGAAAATATGATGGAACGCATAAGGGAGGCATTTAGAAATGTTCGTTAAGAAACATTACAGCATGTTCAACAGAATTTCACCAGGCGGCTTCATTTATGTATTGAGAGACATGGAAGGACATTTGAAAGTTTTCTTTGATTTATTTGCATTTACTATTTACATTTACTTTATTTTCATTTACTGTGCTACTACTTTTGTTAATTAAATTTGATGTTGTGGTTAATAATTAGTATTTATTTAAAATAGTGCCAACTTTTAATACTACTCGTTCTTGATTCTTTCCTACATGATTTCGATTTATGTTAAGCTAATTAGGTATGTATTGTTTTATATTAGGTATTCGTAAAATAGTTGGTTCTACAAAATTCTTTAAAATACAAATTAATTAGTGCAAATTTTTTATTAAACTAACACCAGATAACTTAATCGGCAGTGAATCTATTGAAAATGCTATATTACTTTATATTAATTTAATGTTTGCTTTCACCGCTGAGTGAAAATCAACTGTTTCTCGTACTTAATGGGGTTTCTTCTTGTTATAGACCATTTATGGATAATTTGTTGAATATCCGATCTTACAGAATGTTTAAAAGCGCAAATTAGCTACTAAAAATACAAGCATTTTTCATTAATTCAACTCTAAAAAGAAATAATTAGCAAATGATCCATCCTAGGTGCATCAAATGAGGTATCAATAGAAAGCGTAGTAAAAGGGCTTTTCAATGAGCTAAAAATATACAGGGTGTTCCATTTAAAAATTACGAGATTTCTTCGATTTTGCGAAATTGCGAACACCCTGTATAATTCGAGCAGTTGCAGAATTTATTTCACGTAGCAACGAAAGTGAATACTAGTAGAAAATATTCTATTCTATTGGTTTCGGATCTTTTGATTTTCCTTATGCAGAATAGCCTACTGAAATGTATCAATTTATCAAGTAAAATAATTATTTACACAGAAACTATCAACTTTAGACCCATGCAACATTATATCGATGTAACCAGCTTTCAAGCGCGGATCATTTTGTCTATTAATATACAGGGTGTTCCATTTAAAAAAATGCAACTTTAGTCTGGCATTTCCATCTGGAACACCCTGTATAAAACAAAATATTTTTAAAACGTGCGCTTGATGGTACGGAAGGATATCCGATGACTAAATATTTGACTAACTTTCAAATGCGCGTGTAATCTTCCGTCCCCGCTTCGTTGCCGGACCCTGTATATATATATATATATATATATATTTTTTTTTTTTTCTTTGTTGATTAATAATAAATATAATTGTTATTGTTATGAACTCTGTTTTTTTTCTTTATTGAGTACAATTTATTCGAAAATTACTAAGTTATCCACTTACTACGGCAGAGTCTGTGTTCTCTGTTGGCTAAAGGTAAAACATGGTGGCGCCCTTTTTATGTAAGAACCTCCCCGCTACTAGGGCTGGGCGATACCGACGTTTTCGGTATCGGGTACCCATACCAATTGAGGTATCGATACTTAGCGATGTATCGGGTCTGTGCACGGTATCGATTCTGAGTACTGGAATCGGCAGAGTATCGATAGGTATCAATTGCTTTGGAACCGGTACTTTGGAATCAGTACCTTGAATCGATACCTTGGAATCGATACCTTGGAATCGATACCTTGGAATCGATACCTTGATTCGATACCTAAGAATCAGTATTCATAACCCGTTTTCTAGGTATCGTTTACTTGATATCGGTTTCAAGAGATATAAAATTAATTTATCGATTCTACCATATCTACGGTATGAAATTTGCAATATTGTGATATTTTGGTTATTTTTTGTAATAATTATAGTTGTTATGCTTATGTTATAATATGGATATTTGCTACTCATAATGTAAAATTCAACAACATCCTTTGAAATATATACTATATAATATATATATATATATATATACATATAACATTTGATAAATTATTGGAGGCTTTCGGCTTTTATATGAAATATTTACAAATATCAAGTTAGTATGTATGTAATTGCAAAGTAAGGGGGGATGTAAACATTGCTGTCTACAAATTACAAAGAAAATCATACGAAATTTTTAATTGAAAAAATGTCTATGTTGGGACTCGAACCCAAGTCTACAGCTTGCCGGGCGGTCGTCATTACCACTAGACCACAATAGACCCAGGTTCAAGTTATTCAGAAATGCATTATAAAGTAACAGTGTTGATGAATCAGATGTCAGTTATTGAATGTAGATGTCAAGTTGAAGGCAGAAGTCAGTTTTGAAAGCTCATGTCAGTCTTGATAGCAGATGTCAGTTAGTGAAAGCAAATGTCAGTTACTGAAAGCAGATGTCTGTTTTGAAAGCAGGTGTCAGTTATGAAAGCAAACGTCAGATTAGAAAGCAGATGCCTATTTTGAAATTAGATGTGAGTTATTGAAAGTAGATGTCAGTGTTTTGAGAGCAGATGTCAGATTTGAATGTTTGACATCTGACATCAGATGCCTATTTTGAAATTAGATGTGAGCTATTGAAAGTAGATGTCAAACATTCAAATCTGACATCTGCTCTCAAAACACTGACATCTACTTTCAATAACTCAAATATCAATAATATTTGTCTAGTCTATGTATTGTACATATTACATATTAAAATAGTTTTAGTTTTTCGTATACATATTGTGTATTTACATAATATTTACTTTAATTAATATAATAAAGAAAAAAATTAAAAACCAATTATGTATTTTATTTGTAAGACGAAAAACCTGACAATTACGGCCACCTTTATATAACGGCCAATATTGTTTTTTATTTTTTTGGGGCCGTTATTAACAGGTTTCACTTTATTTAATAATTAATAAAACTATCGGTGAACTCTAAAGTAACCTTGAATTTAATCAGTCACATGGGTAAATAGATCTTATCATTTCAATGAAGTATTCAATTGATTCTAAATCCAATTCCATATATAGACCGTGGGAGGTAAAATGGATATTATGTAAATATAAAAGTCGGTTTAAGCTAGTTTCAAACACATAGTTCTATAGCTGCTAAGATAATATATAAATTTAATGAAAGTAAGTACCATACACTTAAGTTTTAAAATAAAAGCAGTAAACACATTTCGCAATGTTTCCTATTTGAAAAGTTTCGCCATAATAGGAAAAAAAAGAAGAAAATATATCAGAAAAAAATAATTCTTATCAAAAAGTAGAAATGAGAAATTGTAAACATGCTACACTTCTCAACTTATATGATATAACTCACAAAATAAGAACTGAGCCACAAAATTCTCTTCTCAACAATCGATATAACTCCCAAAATATGAACTGAGCCACATTTTTTCTTGAGATTAAGCAATGAATAGAAAAAATAGATGATATTACAATCGTGTTTGAGTTGTACAGAGAAATTTTGATGTGTGCACTGCGGAATCTTTAAGATGATTTACTTTAAGAATGATATATTGAAGTACACTATAGAGAAAAGTATATGAAATAGTTTCTTTGAAAAAGGATAACATGGCATACTTGTCAATATTTATGCTTACGATATTATTACTCCACCATTCATTTATAAAAAAAACTAGGTTGCTTTGAAGAATTGCATAATCCGCTGGAGAATAGATATTTAGGAAAATGTAGAGATCGTTCACATAAGCTCAGACTACACTCAAAGCCCCCAAAAAGACTATTTAGAAGGATGCTCTAATTGTAATTAGAAAAAAAAGGAAAAGAATAGAAAGCCGTTATAATGAATCCTGCACAAATCCTATTATCAACATACGATTTGAACATCTTCGTAATATTAGGACAAAAGTTCATGTGAATAAGAAAATATTGATAGCTTTACCAACATTTAGGTTAATTACATCAACCGGTTGACGATTGTCAGATAAACTAAATAATTTATAAATAAGAGAGAGAGAGAGAGAGAGAGAGAGAGAGAGAGAGAGAGAGGGGGGGGGGGGGAGGGAGAGAGAGAGAGAGAGGGAGGGAGAGAGGGAGAGGGAGAGGGAGAGAGAGAGAGAGAGAGAGAGAGAGAGAGAGAGAGAGAGAGAGAGACGTCGTACAAAAGACTTCTAAATGCTTGAAGCACAACTCGCAAAAAGACATATGAGTCTGTACTATCTGTCAGACTCTATTATGTTACTCTCAACTTTATCTTAATAATTGATAAAAGCAGTTCAATTTTTAGCCATTATCAATGATCATAGTACCTATGTATAAAACAAAAATATTTCTAATAATATAAAACTATTATTAAAAATCGGGTGTAAAGAATATAAGTTCATATTCATGTCAAAATATCTTTCCAGACAAAAACTCTTTCACCATAAATAACAAACTGCATTACAAAAGTCATCAAGACAACGTGCAGAATAACATTTAGCGCCGCTCATGAGGCCATCGTGGGTCTCCCTCCGCTAGAACTGTTTATGAAGGCGGAGGCCATGGCTACGATCCTGAGGCTGAAGGCCAACGACGTATGGTTTACTAATAAGGTTACAGGAGGCCATACAGATATCACAGAAACTATACTGGAAGAGTCGATATTTCAAATGCCGGGGGACAGTATGGCTCTTGAGATTATGTTTACAGCTAAGCTGAACATATTTATACCGACCAGGAAACAGACAAAAAGTCGTACGAGCAACTGTCGTGCCGGCAACTTGTACACTAATGGATCACAATCTAGTCAGGGGACAGGTGCTTTCATATGCGGAATGTGCCCTAAAAGGAAGATACCGATATTTTTGGGAAAACATACGACGGTTTTCTAGGCCGAATTGTTGCAGTCGCAGCTTGTGCCGCGTAAATTCGGGAAGCCGGCTGCGCAAACAAAATAATCAACATAATGACAGATAGTCAGGCGGCTAATAAAGCCATTATGAATCCATCTACCAGATCTAAACTGGTGAAATATTGTAAACAGGTCCTCAATAAACTGGCACAAGGCAATACCGTGTCGCTGATATAAGTGCCAGGACATGAGGGAATTAAAGGCAATGAGACAAACTGGCCAAAGAAGGTACTAAGGGGAACTTCATAGGATCAGAACCTGTATGTGGAATCGCTAAGGTTTCTGCTAAGAGGGAGATCTGGTTATGGCTAGAAAGATAACATAAAAAGAAATGGAGGTTAACGGAAGGCCAACTCCATACTAAAACACTACTAAGGGAGATGGACGGAAGGTTTTCAGCCAACCTAATTCGCAGTAATAAAAAAGAAATTAAAATAATTACAGCATGTTTACAGCATGGGCTTGGTTAGCGATTCCTGGTATATGAGATGTGAAAAACAGAAGGAGACTAGCCTTCATGAAATATACACGTGCGAGGAACTGAAGGGACTCAGACAGAAACATTTCGGAAGAGATCTATTGAATCCTATGAGTGTGGTCAAGTGCCTGGAAGTGATGGCTTCTAACCCAAAACAGAAGAAGAAGCGCTGTTCATTGACTAATGTGTCAACATCGCGAATGCCGAAACAATATAATAAGTGTAAGACTTGTCCAAGGGTTTCGATCTGACGGACACAGCCGCAATCTGTGGAAACTGTATTAACTGACCTCTACTCTACACTACTCGGACACAGACGATAGCGTATATAACAAAATAATTTGAAACATAACGTACCTTACAATTGAAACAGACATGTAATATACATATCTGTAACTGTACACATGGACAATACACCTCGTATTTTCAGCATTTACTTCTGCTTAAGACACATGTTTCTGCCATCTACTATTAGGCGCCATCAGTTAAGCTAGTGAAGCAATGTAATACAAATGATACAAATCTTTATGAATAGATTTGTATCTGTATATAACATTACGCTGAAATCGCCTACAAGATAAAGCAAATTTCATCTTATAAGGTGGCACTTATTTAATAAGTGACATTTGACGGACGAAAGAGACTTCGTTCGCTTACATCTAAAGAGTACGTTACAAACTGTTTGTAACGCACTCTTTAGATGTAAGCACCTGAGGAAGCCACTGTGCTGGCGAAACAATTGTCGTGTTATCAAGTAAATGCCGAATCAATTCAATTATGAATATATCTTGTTAGTTTTAAGTGTAATTTATATTAGGAACATGTAATTTGCGATGTCCTATAATTGGATTATATAATCTGTTAGGCAATATATATTAGTATTAAAAGCAACTCATGGTCAACACAATCAAAGGCCTTTGCAAAGTCGATGAATTAACCTAAAATCTTGTTCGTCCCCGAGCTTTTACAATTTAATTGAGAAATTCACATAATGCAGTGTCAACGCCTTTACTCTTCACGAAACCACGTATCCTCAAATACATGACATATTACTTAAGCATATAATAGCTAATGCGCATAATTAAGTAAAAAAAAAAACGAAGCGAAAACAAAAAATTGAATTTTTGGCATTTAAGTTACGCATTTAATTAATCAACATTACAGGGTTCTTCGGTTGCCTTTCACGATTTGTCATTTGTGATTCATTATTTATCAAATGACATTCACTCTTTTATTTGTCTTTCACCATTTGTCATTTGTATTTCACCATTATTCAAATGATATTCACATTAGTCAAATGAATTTAATCTTTTGTCAAAATAATTTCATGAACTGTCATTACTCATTACTGTAACATGGAGCGTGTGAGAAGGCGAAATGCGAAAATTAGTAACGAAGTGCCTGCATTAATTAGTAAACTCCATGAATCAGGGAAAATCTTCTATTGATGTGGGAATACAGTTTAACGTAAAACCGAATACAGTGCGTAAAATTTATGCAAAACATGGGCAAACGGGACAGATACATAAACAACCTCCGGATCACAGAAAGCAAAATCTTAATGAAGCTCAAAAGGAACGAATATGTGATTGGATTGACGAGGATTGTACTCTTACACTTCGTGATTTACAAGCAAAGAGTCTTTGCCAATGGCCCGACATGCAAATATCTACATCAACAATTAATAGGGCTTTAAAAGAATTCCATTATTCTATGAAACGAGTGACGTGCATACCAGAAAGAAGAAATACACCAGCTATAATACAAAATCGTTAGGATTATGCAAGTGAATACAACAGAATTATGCATGAGAATTATGCATGAGAGAGACAAAATTTTTTTCATTGATGAATTTGGTATAAATGTTTACTCAAGAGTGTCCTCTGGTAGATCTGCCAAGAATACTTCAGCATGTTTACGTAAAGCCCAAGTTAGAGGACGAAATTATCCAATTGTAGCTGGAATGAATTTATTTCAAATACAGGATAGACCATACAACGTGGAACATTTTTCAGAGTATCTGTTAAATTTGATTAATCATTTTCGTGTTGATAATATCGTAGGAGCTTATCTTATAATGGACAATGTTCGCTTTCACAAAAATGCTGAAGTACTAAATCTTATTCAAGCTCATGGCCACCATGCTGTATTTATTCCGGCGTATAGCCCATTCTTGAATCCAATTGAGGAATTGTTTAGTCAATGGAAAAATTACACCATGAGATCACAACCAAGAAATGCGGATGAGCTATGTCAATCCATCCACAGAGTATCAGAAAATATCACTCACGAACACTGCCTTCACTACATACAACATATATGGAGTCCTACTTAGGCGATTGTTTACGAAGAATCGAAATTCTTTCGTAAATTGTACTTGAATGTTTAAGAATTTCATTACTTATTGTCTATTTTACATAATAAGTTTCGTTGGTTCCTAATAAATATACATGAGTTCGATTGCTTTCTATTATTTTATTTGCATAAGAATAGAGAAAATCATTTGACAAATAGTGAAACAGTTTTGATAAAAGGGAATTACAATTGACACAAATTTGACAGTTGGTAAAGTCATTTGAGAATTAGTGAATTACAAATGACAAATCGTGAAAGGCAACCGAAAAACCCTGTAGCTATATGAAATTAATTAATTACTAATTAGTGTAGATATCTTTCAAACCATAGTGATGCACACGTCAGAGGTATTAGATATTCTATTATAATTTCTGCAACATTCAGAAATAGGTTACACTTCTTTACGTGGCGTTTACTGAATATTTTCGAAAGACGTCAAGCATATCTAAACAACACAGAAGACATATAACAACAACTAATTGACAGGCGAAGTAGACAGAAACTATGAAAATAACTTCCACCATATTCTACTCTCATAGATGCCTAGAGTGGGAGTCTCTAGTAATTTACGCTAGACGAATTCAATACTAAAACATCCGAGAATACTGTGTTATCGATGTTATCAATGGAAAGGACATAGTTATTTGGGTTAATAATCGCCAACATTTCTAAATTTTCAGATTGTACGATAAATGCCAAACTCTTTTCTCAATGTCAAAACAACAATTGTACAATTAAGACAAATAATTGTATAATTAAGAGATAACATGAATATTATGTCACCTCTGCAGTACTATAGGCGGTCCGAGAAATTATTTAGTAAAATACCTAGTATTCACCGCCTAAAAAGCCCATTTAACACATTAACCAAACCTATCTCATTAATTATATTGACTTGCCTTTGTTAATAAAAATCCAGTAATTCATTCACTTCTCTCTTCAATGGTACTACAGTTCAAACCGATTCAGGATCGTCATCGTCTTGACGTCCAGCCATATCAGTCAACTGACGCTTTTCTCTATTCCGTCTTCTTTCCCTGTAACAGATATTTTCCTAAATTTACCTTAAATTTATATTCTTAAAATTAATTACTACATCATATTCTCCATGTTTTCGTCAATGTGTATACAAAAGGTCCTAACATTTTCTTTCGAGGGCATGGTGTAAATAATTTTTAAGCCTTTCGGACTGTGTATAACAGTGGACCCAAAAGATAATTGCAACGTTTTGTAGACCAGGATAAAGTTTATCCGAATTTCAGCTTCTTTTCGATGCATTTATGATATACTAACTCCTGCATATATAAAAATGTCTACCCTACCATTTTAATAGTGTTGTTCTCTATAAACTTTTTAGTCTTTTAATCTAATTCTTGCCTGTCTAAATTTACTAACTTACTAAATTTCTGTTTTATTTTCGTAGATATCAAAATGATTTGTGTTTCGCTTGTAACGTGTTCCGCTAACAAGCTTATAAATTTAAACTTAATTGTCCGCGATTTGAACGCTAAACCACTATCTCGCACGAATAATTCATAAACTTTTGAACGATGATGTAATTTTTGAATTTGTAAATGTTTTAATTAGTAAGTTGAAAATATATAAATATCTGAATATGTTATGCGAGAATCCCCACTTATTTTTCCATCCAAACACAGGATCTAGTATGCTTGGTCTCCTCTAATATTTCTGTTTTTCGTTATTTCGGGCAACTATAAATCGGGCCCCATTTCTCTATTTTAATACTGGCTACCTATCAGTCCCCGTACTGGCATTAGTCGAGCTCGAGACTTCCTTATCCGTCAGCCCTTACTGCTGTAGTACTCTTCCTTATTCGTCGACCTTTGTCGTTGTCTGCTGACGCACTCTTCCTTATTCGTCGGCCTTTGTTGCTATGGTAATACTACCCCGTTTTCTTTATATCAGGGTACCACCGTTATTGTCTATCGAATTCGTTGTCATCCTATATCACCGGGCACGTACAATTCGTAGTCCAGACTCGGTGCCTCGCTCATGCTGACGACGCACGGTTAAGAAAGGTACGCTAAAGTCGACGCCATCGTTCATCACTTTCCGAAGGCCAATCTACTGTCTCGCCCGCCTGTGGTAAGGTTTTCCATGTAATAAAACCGAAAGATAATTATTTTCTCAACAAACCTAGTTTCGTTTGTCCACGACCCGAATATTAGGTTAGATTAATGACAAGTTAAATGTCAGTAATTGTTTGATGGTCTTTCTGCAATGCACGAAATTTGATATTATGTGACATGTTAAGTCGCTCACTAGCGCCGTTCGTAGAGAATACTTTAAGCTTCGGGTGGACATATAAAGTTGCATATACAACCGGAGCTTACTTCGACTGACAAGTTTAGATAATAATTAAGTATTATTATTTTTAATTGTAATTTTATCGTAATTACCATTCTGAAGCAGAACACCATCTCGCCATAAAATGTACAAAATTTTTAAAATTTTTCTATTTCCAATTTAGTCGTATTTATTTTTTATTTATTTATTATTTTTTACAATAAGCTTTCATCATGACTATTTTACTATAAGTCGAAATATTATTAAATTTAGAAACTCATAATTACTTGCAGATATTTCAGTGCAGAGCTCATATTTACCAGGGTAATTTTAAATTTGGAATCGACAGCAGTGGTTTAGCGGATCTTTTTACTAGAGTCATCTTCAACAAATGCAGTTCTCGAACAAAAGTTTGTCTGCATTTAAGGTATTATTAATATATGTTATTTAATCTCTTTTTGCATTCAATAGATTATGAAGGCTGTGCTAAATCCACTCTGGAACGAAACTTTAGTTTTTACCAACATAATTCTATACGGATCCAAGAATTATTTAAAATCAGAACCCCTTAATGCTATTGTTGAAGTTGTAGATTCCGATCAAAAACGTGTATGTGCTAATTTTATGTTTTTACAAAAGTAAAAACTCTTTATCTATTTAAGAACGATTTTTTGGGCAGGACGCTTGTGAAGCCATGGGTGAAACTTAAGGAAGATCCATATACTCAGCCGAATTTTCCACCTAAACTAGAATGGCATAAGATTACCAAACAGAATGTCATTATTGGAGAAGTGTTAGCATGCATTGAACTTCTAGAAGTACAAAACTTCTTTCTAAAATATGCCATAATTAAATAAGAACATTTCTAGATGTCCTCAACGCATGAAATAGTTAGAACTAAAAGTAAAGAAGAAATACTTTCAATACCAGACGACATTAAACCTAAATTAACTGGATACAAAATTGACGTTTTATTTTGGGGTTTAAGACACTTAAAAAAATTGCATAGAATATCAGTAACAAAGCCCAAAATAACTTTAGATTGCACGATGGCAACCCTTAGTTCAGATATTCTCGTGAAAAATGAATTAAATTTCACTGTTTCGCAAAAAGAACTTATCGTAGTAAGATCTAAGTAGGTTACTAATAACGTATTTTGTTCTTTTTACATATCTTTCCTAGAATCTCCCTGAAGAAGAAAAATATATACCTTCATTACTTTTCAAAATGTTTGATAGTAGAAGTTTTGGAAGGTTTACTTATATCGGTAGTCATACAACGAATATGCACCGTTTTATATGCTATCCGCTAACGCAGGAAGAAAGGATCCTAAAACTATCACAATCCGGTCATAAATCGTATGATAGTATGGATTCCCAAGCTTGTAAGTAGTAGACAAATATTTTACTAAAATCAAGGGGCGTTATAGAATATCGGTACCGAGATGGCACTTTTTGAACGAAAGATAGAACGCAATATACTTGTGCAACGATTCTCAAATTTTTTCATGCCTTACATATAATAAGATTTATCTTTGTTTTCAAAATAGGTGTTTGTATGGGCTATGATTTCATCGTTCTGTTTACGACATCATTTTCTTGACTGACACATTGCTAAACGGCTCTGCTTTAAATAATTAATTATTTACTAGCAGTTTTGTTGTCTCCCGCTGCGATAGAAAGTTTGAACTTGTCAGTAAGACTATTGGTGGTGGCGTATTAATCGCTTTTCATGATAATATTCTGTTTAAGCACGTCGATACTTCTCCTCTACGATCCGTTCCAGTGATTGATTGTGTGGTGTGTAAATGTCTTATTTCTGAGTATCAGTTTTATGTCGTTGGATTATACATTCCTCCCAACGTTAATTGTGATAATTTATGTATATTCTTCAAGAACCTGGAGTTACTGCTATTGGACTTTGCAATTGTATTGATTGGTGACTTCAATCTTCCAGATTATTAAGCGTCCTCCGTCAATTGTCTGAGCACAAATATTATTAATAATTTCTGTGCTGCAATAAATCTTCGTCAATATAATAATGTTTTGAATAACAATAACAGATTGTTGGATCTTGCATTTGGCAATATTGAATTCAACATTGTAGTACAACGTGATTGTATACCATTGGTATCTGAAGATGTACATCACCCTTCTCTATTTATAAGCTTAACATTGTCTTCTATTATAAAGCAAAAACCATTTTCTTCTAACGGCAACCAACGTTACAATTTTCATAGAGCTGATTATATAAAACTTTATAATGATATCATATTCTGCAAATTGGATTGAGTTGGGTGGCTGCGAGGATGTTGATTTGTGTCTCGATGCATTCTATACTAAACTCTACAATATGTTCAATAAGTCAGTGCCATTTCGTTACAACAACAGGGAAATCTTTCCACCTTGTTTTACTGGTGAAGTCAAACTTAAAGTAATTTGAAGACTAAGGAGTTTTATCATCCGAAGTGGATCCGTATTAAGCGCGTTTGCTTTTATGATAAATTCTGTCGCCTCAGAAGAATTATAAAAAACAAGATTTCTGTATCGTATGGAGCCTATATAAAGAATGCGGAACTTAAACTTCAAACGTACCCCAAACTGTTTTGGATTTTCATAAATTAGAAGAAATTAAATTCCAGAATTCCTGCAATAATACACGATAACGGTTTCCATTTTAATAATCCTGATGACATTGTTAATGCTTTCACCAAGATGTTCCCCAGCGCTAACTTACCTGATTCTACCTCTATTAATGTGAATTGCAATACTGTTTTCCCTAATGATATTGTTGGTGTGGCATACCCATATGAGACTGATGTAATAATAATAATAATAATAATAATATTTATTTATTTGCCCAACAGGTAATCCCAATTACAGAGCAATAAGTACACAAATTAGATGTATGAATACACATACTATGTTAAATTATTACATAACTAAAATAATTTTGATATATAACAAATAAGTAATACCGATAATTATGATGTCAAGGTTCACATATCCTTAGTGTCCACCTCTCCAATGAATATGTCACTATAATATGCCTCAGCATTCCTCATCATGTGGAATATCGGTGATCTCATCAGTAGATTCGTCCTTGGAGTCGACAGCAAGAAAGTAACAGGGTTACGGGTACTAACATTAGGCACATTGAATCTGACCCTAGACAACAGCGCGGCACAATCAATTTTATTGTGGAGAAGATTATGAAGAAACCTTGCGCTGTAGTTAACTCGACGAACAGTCAAAGACTGAACCCCATAGAGTCGAAGCAGTTCTTCATAGGAAGTGTTCCAGTCAGGATATACACGATTAGATTTGAAGAAGAGGTATTTTACAAATCGGCGCTGTATACGTTCAACTGGAAACTGTTGCGAGATGTAGAAGGGATACCAAACAATAGACGCATACTCGAGTTTCGGAACTATAAAGTGAAATACAAAGATTTTAGCAAGGAGATGCTGCTGAAGCACCCCGAGGCTCGAATAAGGAAGCCCAATGCTCTCGAAGACGAGTAGCAGATGCCCACAATGTGATCATTAAAAGATAGCTCCGGATCAAACGTCACTCCCAGGTCCCTTACTGAGTTTGTGTTATTCAACTGCTGATTATTTATAATATAACGTGATAAGACTGGTGCGTTCTTGCTGGAGAATGACATCACCACACATTTGTCGATATTCAAAGACAATTCATTCCTCTGAGACCACTCCACAAGAATGTTAACATCATGCTGCAAGCCAATAGTATCACCTGGTTTGGCGATATCAGAAAATAGTTTGATGTCGTCTGCGTAAGCTAGCGCCTGACATCTTAACAGTGGAAAAAGGTCATTCATATATAATGAGAATAGCAATGGTCCCAAGTTAGAACCCTGCGGTACTCCAGAAGCCACTGCAAAGGTGTACGATTTATAACCATTATAAAACACATAATTATATCGATTAGATAAATAAGATCCCAACAACATGTATAAATTCGGAGATAAGCCAAAGCTATCAAGTTTTTGAAGTAGCAACATATGGTTGATGCTATCAAAAGCATGTGAATAATCCATATAAACAACATCCACTTGACCCCTACTGTCCAAGACTTCATTCGTATATTGCGTAAAGCAAGCTAGATTTGTAGTAGTAGACCGACCTTTCATAAAACCATTCTGGTGCTGTGTGATATATGAATGGGTATTGAAGTAAATAGCATCAAACAAAACTTGTTCGAAAATTTTTGCAAAGTTTGATAAGAGCGAAATCGGTCTGTAGTTTGAAATATGTCTGCTATCACCCTTGTTGAATACAGGAACAATACTGCCGCACTTCCATCTATCGGGGAAGGATGATGTCTGCAGTGCTATGTTTATAATTTTGGTTAGTGGTGCTGATAGAACAAATTTGGTGTCCCTGATCAGGAAGCTGGGAATGCCATCATCACCAGAGGTAAACCTGTCAGGAAAAGTAGCCATTATGCTGGAAATAGTATGTTCAGTAATGCGACAGAGAGAAAACGGCTGATATTGAGATTTTAGAGTGGGAGAGTCAACAATATTGGCGGTCGAGAAGATTTCCGAGAAATTATTGGCAAATGCGTCTACAATGGCTTGTGGTTTGTCAAGCCAAGCATTTCTATAAAATAGTTTTCCAGAAATACGTGAGGTTCCCCTCCGGGAACGTACGAAAGACCATATTCTTCTAGGATCCGCCGTGATGCTGGTCTCTATTTTCACCATGTATGCAGTATAAGCAGTAGATATTTGTGATTTCGATAGTGTACGCAGTCTTCTGAACTCTTCATAGAACATCGGACTATTAGTACCTTTCCATTTACGCCTATAATAATTTTTTGCTTTAGTGTTACATTTGATTTCATTATTGAACCAAGCAGGAAAATGCGAGGTGCTTTTCGACATCTTCGGAATAGTTGAATCAAATATATCGCTCAGAACATTGTAAAACCAATCCAGGGCGAGATTAACATCATTAATACCATCCAGAAATGACCAATCAACCTCCACCAGGTCCTCATACAGTTTTTCATAATACGCCTTTCTGAAGTTGTACTGACAGTTAGTAGTTGGAAACTGATCCGGTCTCAATGTAGATAAAAACTCCATATTAACTGACAAGGCAGGATGATATGCGTCTTCAGGAACAAAGGGATGCTGGTCGTGAGTAGTGCTTAGATTGTGATCCAAGTTCGACAAGACCAAATCAAAAGTCGATCGTCAGCATTCACAATCGCATTGTATTGCTTGAGTTGTAAAAAATCACAAAATTCCAGGAAAGCAGAAACTCTAGTACTTACTGTACTGGAGCTAATATGTTCATAATATTGTGGTAAATTAAAATCACCAATAATTAAAATAGGTTTGTTTATTATAAGGATTTGAAGTGCTTCGAAGAAGGTATCCAAAGCAGAATTCGGTAATTCAGGTGGAATGTATATAACGGAAATATAGAAATTGAAATTATGAATAGTGCACTTGCAAATGAGAAGGTCAATCGACGGCACCAGAGTTTTTAATTCAGTGATGTCAAGCACCTCTAATGTAAATTCAGTTGCTAAGCCCAACAGAACACCACCACCTGTGGATTTTCCCACAGAGGCAAAATCTCTGTCGCATCTGACAATATTGTGTAGGGAGGAAAAAATTCACAGCTGTCGAAAGACTCGTCAAGCCATGTTTCAGATATAAGTATGACATCATATGCCAAATCAGAAGAACTTGGATAGAAAATATGCGACTTACAGCGAAGGCTGCGAGTGTTTTGGTAATAAATACTTAATGTCCGGGCGATACTGTCGGGCTTTGCTGGTTTTCCGATATAATAACAGAGATACCGCTCCTATACACAATTCTCAAGGCATGTTCACCCTGATCCAATCGTTGCTCTAATTGTGCCCTAACACTTTTATAAAGTTCCCGCTGCATGAGAGTGCGATCGCGAGAAAAACCAAAACCGCGCCACTGATTAAGAGATTATATTTTATCAGTTTTCCTCAACAAAGCAGTAACAATAGACTCGCCTGGAAACTGTATTTTAATAGGACGACAACGGCTGCTGCTGCCAGGGTCAAACTTACCCAATCTATATACCTGAAAGTCAGGTGCATCTATGCCTACGGCAGAAAGCATATCCTTTATAGAAATGATATCAGTAGCTATTTGCTCCTTGCTGGAGGTAGCTGACTCAGTACAGCCGTATATAATTACATTATTTCTGCGTTTCTCGCGATCCTGCACCTCTTGAATAATTTTCTCAGTCTCCAACAATGATAAAGAGGACGAAACAACGCAAGGAGAGGCAATACTTGTTTTATAACAGCCTTAAGACTATTTAGATCATTACGAAGATCCTTACAAGAGACGCATGTCCACGTGTAGACGCCATTATGAATCCTTCTCGCCTCCGCATTAGAGATATCGACGCACCCAACCGCATAAGGCTTCTGGCACACAGAATAATTCACGATCTTATGAGACTCTGCGGTAATGGAACAGTGCGAACATTTAATTAAACTCATATTGAAAGAAAAAGGAAAAGGATTAAATACGAGGACACACACTTCACCCTACGGTGTCCGTCGTAGGGACTTTTTTAAAAAAAGACAACCCACAGGATAGGAGGACAGCGGATAATCAGCAACAGAAACAAGAGGAAAACAACCAAAAAAAAACGAATAGCGAGGCACCGATAAAAACAAAACAAAAACACCGAAAGTACGTATACCCGAAAGAACAGCAACAAAAACTGTACCCGATATAGCAGTAAAATTACTTACAATGCATACAGCAGCCACAGTGTTGTTTAAGATAGAAAACTGATTCAATATATGGATAGACACAAAAATAGGCTATACACTGATATAAATTAATATAATAATTTAAACGATTTTACTACCGAAAAAAGAGAATAACATCATAGCGATTAGCATGTGTGTATTCACATCAAACATGAACGTTTTTTCAATAGTATGTTAAAATTAACCAACTCAGGCACAGCTTGTGATGATCAGGTACCTTCATTTGTGATAAGGAATTGCAAAATGATTTCCTCTTCATATTGTATTCAATTTATTGATTCGAAAGAATACCTTCCCATCATATTGGAAGCGAACTAGAGCTACTCCAGTATTTAAGAGTGGAGACCAATATCAATACTTTGTAATTTTGCTAAGGTTTTCGAGCATATTCTTACAATGTAGTCTATAACAAATTCAAATCAAAACTTTCACCTCTCCGACATGGCCTTGTCCCAGGAAGATCGACTGTAACTAATGTAGCATGTATCTCTCATGATATATGCATTGCCATTGTCGATTTAAGACAAGTAGATGTCAACATTATTCGATGGAAATTGAGTGAAATCGGTTTTAGGGACAAGTTCATGTCGTTCATTGGCTCATATTTATCGGTTAGAGTTAATTACTACACTACAATAGTTATTAATCGCTCGAATTTATCCCAACATCAGTACCTCAAGGATCTAATTTGGGTCCTCTGTTATTCTTAATTTTTATTAAGGACCTATTTACATTATTTTCTTGTTCTGCATTCGTGTATGCAGATGATCTCAAAGTGTACAAAACTATAAACAACTTGGAAGTTCCAATACACCTACAGCATAATCTCGAAATTGTCAAAGATTTGTGCTCGGATAATAAATTATCACTTAATATAGGAAAGTGCTGTGTTATTAGGTACTCGAGGCGAAGGCATGTGATACCTTTTGATTACAACATAAACGATAACGTATTGGAGTGCAAGAAATCAATAAAAGACCTAGGAGTTCTATTCGAAGTGTATTTACGTGTCATTGGTACGCAGTAAATTAGAATACGCTTCGATAATATGGCATCCGCCTTACGTCTCTCACCAAATTTAATTAGAGAGAGTTCAGCGGCGATTTTTAAAGTACCTCTCCTCCAGAAAGGATGGTTCGTACCCAGAGAAGAAGACAAGTTATACAAATCTGCTATATGAACACAAGTTGTATTTTCTACTAACACGTAGGGAGACAACTTTCGAAATATTTTTATGCAAACTTCTTCACAACCAGGTAGACTGTATGCAACCTTTGTCAAATATTGGCTTCTGTGTTCCGAGTATGGCCGCGAGACATGTTGGTACATTTCACACGGTTCGTCATCGTACGGGAATTATGCTGAGGAGCCCCATATTTCAAATATGCCAATACTTACTATGAAGACATTTTTATAGGGACTAAGAGTTAGTGACTTTAGTGATGCTTTTTTGTTTTTTTTCAGTTTTTTCTCTTTTTTTTCTGGTTTTTGAACCGAAATGAACTCAATATGTGACTTTTATTTTAAAATTGATTATACACATTTAGAGTTATGTTGTTTTAACCCATTTTGATATTTACTGTTGGGTGCAATTAAATAAATATTATTATTATTATGGTTGGAGTCAAATCACTTTCCGCTGAGCCATTTCTTCAGGTTTGGAAACAGGAAAGAGTCACTGGGGGCTGAGTTCGAAGAATATGGTGTTTGGGACACAAATTAGTTCCTCATTCACCATATTCTTCGTATATAAATATTACTCGTACGTAAAATGATTCTAAAGCCAATTTGGACATATGGGATAGAATTATGGGAATGTATAAAGATATCAAATACTGAAATCTTTCTAATCAAAAACTCTCCCTATTGTGATATTTCAAACTAAACTATATACTGTATAAACTGCTGTTTTATTCCGCCGAATGAGGTACTGAACGTGTAGCAGAGGGTGGTCTAGCATAGCTAAATTTTTTTTTATTTTTGTTGGAAACCCCGAGAGGTTTCGTAGAGCAAAAGTAGCAATCAGTCGAATAGTCTGTTTGTTCACGCCAAATCATAGGTCTTGCAAATGGCATAGCGCTTTTCTTACCGTTTGACAAACCCTACAAAGTAACAGCATAGCGTTCGCACCAAATACTGGAAGACCATGGCTTATCTTGATGTTCAATGGTTAAGCCAAAATAGTAAAAATATAACTTTTCTGTTAAAGATGTAATATTCCGCTTATGCTGGTGGGTAGTGAATTCTCCACAAACATAACAGAAACTGTTTTTTATATCATTTCTGTTGTTAATTAACAACAGAAATGATATAAAAAATTTAAGCAGTATATACTATAACTTAATTGTGTAACGATCTACAATTTACCATCATAATATATTTTTTTGTTATATATCTTAAGTTATTTAAATATCAATTACATTTAAATATTATATACATTTGCTTATCATGCTGACTGTTCCGTGTTTTGATTCCTGTCTGGTTGCCCGAGTAGGTTTTCGTGGTTTTCCTTCTCGTTTAAGGCGAATGTCGACAACTTTGCATCTTAAGACGCTCCACGGGCGCATACATAATAATAACTCATGTCTTGCTTTTCCATGTTTTTGTTGTCTATCTGTTTTTTAAATACTAAGGCATGATTTATTATTATTCAATTGGAATATATCTTTGAATAATTTTATCCATAGCAGCTCAATTATATGACATTTGTATACTGTCATTTATATTTTATATCCTTGGTAACGACATCATTGCCGAAACATGTAGGGTTGTTTTAAATATATATACTTTAAAGTAAAGCCAGACCTTAAATCGCCAACTGATTGAATTTACTATATATATATATATATGTATATATATATATATATATATATATATATATATAATAACTTCGTGACCTTGGTATGATATGGTAAACCTAATCAGTAGGCGATTAAAGGTCTGTATATTATTTCAAAATATATGTATTTAAAAAACTCTACATGTTTCGGCTGTATACGCCGAAACATATTCATATTTTGTATTCTCTTGAAAAAGGCGTATACAGCCGAAACATGTAGAGTTTTTTAAATACATATATTTTGAAATAATATACAGACCTTTAATCGCCTACTGATTAGGTTTACCATATATATATATATATATACATATATATATATATATATATATATATATAATAACTTCGTGACCTTGGTATGATATGGTAAACCTAATCAGTAGGCGATTAAAGGTCTGTATATTACTTCAAAATATATGTATTTAAAAAACTCTACATGTTTCGGCAGTTCGCCTTTATCAAGAGAATACAAAATATAAATGACAGGATATAAATGTCAAGTAATTAAGTTGCTATTGTTTAAATTATTCAAAGATACATTCTAGTAATAATAATAAATCATGCCTTAGTATTCCAAAAAATAGATAGCAAGGTGTGAAAACATGTGTTGTTCGCTGCTAGCAATTTGTGTCTCTTTCTGGGTATGAACTTGTGTGTTGGTTGCTACTGGCAGCTTGCGGGTCTCTATGGGTGTGTGGTTTTGTGTGAGAGCGTAAGTGTAGGGTTTTGTGTGTCGGTGCGTTCGTGCGTGTGTTTAGTGACCGGTCGCGTGAATTTAGAGAGGTCGGATAACCAGCCGTTGCGTAGGGCCGCCAACCCTTTCCCGGCAACTTCTTTACAATTCCGTGCAGTACTTCGACGGCCTGACCCCCGCCCCAACGAGGCAAGGCGCAGACCAGCGAAGCGCACCCTGTACGGGGTTGCTCACCGCTAACCAAGGGAACACTCTTAGTGGCTACCTCGGTCGACGATGGTCACATTTGTGCCATCTTAACGTTATGTATATATATATATATATATATATATATATATAATAACTTCGTGACCTTGGTATGATATGGTACCATATATATATATATATATATATATATATATATATATATACATATATATATATATATATATATATATATAGAATTTCCCTGTTTTTGTTTTGTGCTGATGTGGTCCTCCACTGGGTTGTAGCCTAGCATATGCGCTACCAAACTCTAGGGGGGTCTGCCCGATGGGCGGACAGGTGCCATTCCGCCGTTCCAGCAGGAGAAAGGTACCAAGCTACGCGGCGTAAATCACGGCGCCGCGCAATGCACACACCACTAGGACCGGTCTTGGGCGGCAACCTGGCTAGGCTGCCGTTAACAGCACACACACGTTCGACGTGTGTGCAGTGCCCCTGCCTTGGCGGAATACGTTAAGATGGCATAAAGTGTGACCGTCGTCGACCGAAGTAGCCGCTAAGAGTGTTCCCTCGGTTGGCGATGAGCAACTCCGTGCAGGGTGCGCTTCGCTGGTCTGCGCCTTGCCTCGATGGGGCGGGGGTCGGGCCGTCGAAGTACTGCACGGAAAAGTAAAGAAGTTGCCGGGAAAGGGTTGGCGGCCCTGCGCAATGGCTGGTTATCCGATCTCTCTAAATTTACGCGACCGGTCACTAAACACACGCACGAGCGCGCCAACATACAAAACCCTACACTTACACGCTCACACAAACACAAAACCACACACCCAGAGAGAGACGCAAGTTGCCAGCAGCAACCAACACACAAGTTCATACCCAGAAAGAGACACAAACTGCTAGCAGCGAACAACACATATGTTCACACCTTGCTATCTGTTTTTGGAATACTAGGCATGATTTATTATTATGCAATTGGAATATATCTTTGAATAATTTAAACCATAGCAACTCAATTATTTGACATTTGTATTCTGTCATTTATATTTTATATCCTTGATAAAGGCATCATTGCCGAAACATGTAGGGTTGTTTTAAATATATATATTTTGAAGTAAACCAGACCGTTAATCCCCGACTGATTGAATTTACCATATCATACCAAGGTCACGAAAATATTATATATATATATATATATATATATATATATATATATATATATATATATATATACAGGGTTAGTTAAAAGTATGGAGACGGCGATTTATTGTCGTTAATATTCATTTTAGGGAATTATGTTCTATATAAAAGTTTGTTAACATATTTTGATCTACATTTGTGATTATTTGTTTTTTTTTTCTTCAATTGTTTTTTTAGACACGCCTGTTCGCGCATTTTTTTTAAAATAAGAACTGGTAAATTTTGCTCTTCCATTCGATAGAGGTTTTTTTTCTCTTTACAATAATATTTTTGTTTTTTTTAAATTCATTTTAATAACTTTTTTACAAGAAAAATTAAACAAATTAATAACAAAGTAAATTAAAGTAAGTGTTCAAATTGTCGTCCATTAGTAATTTGACAATGACCCAATCGATTTACAAAACCCCGAACGGAGTTCTGTAAAAAATCTCGGGGAATTTCTTATATCGTTCTGGTAATTCGGATTTGTAAATCTTCGACGTTATTGAGCTTTTCTTTGTAAACTTTGTTTTTTACGTATCCCCAAAGAAAAAAATCTAAAGGACTTAAATCTGGCGAACGGGCTGGCCATTCAATGGTTCCTCGTCTTCCAATCCATCTGTGGGGAAAAACGTTGTCCAGATATTGACGAACATTTACACCATAATGTGGTGGGGCGCCATCTTGCTGGAACCAGATACAGTCATTGGGCAGGTGTTCATTGTTTTCATGAGGATAGAGCGTAGCACTAGCAGGTATTATTTCATTTTGCAATAACTGCAAATACAGAGCCGAAGTTAAATTGCCATTGATGAAAAAGGGACCGATAATATGACCGCCTAGAATGCCAACCCAAACATTAACCTTTTGGGGGTACTGCGTATGGTGCTCCAAAACCAAGAGGGATTTTCCGATGACCAGTATCTGCAGTTATGTCTGTTTACTTCACCGGTAAGGCAAAAAGTAGCTTCGTCTGAGAAAAGAATATTGTTGACAAAATTTTCATTATTATTGCAAATATTTAACATTTCTTCAGAAAATTGTAATCTCCTATCAAAATCATCTTCCGTTAACTCGTGTACAAGGTGTACCTTATAAGGTTTATACTTTTCACTTTTTAAGAACGACACGATCGACGACTGTGAAATATTGAAATTGGCCGCTAATTGATTGGTTGATAAATGGGGATATTCAGATACAGCCAATAAAATATCCAGTTTGTTATCATGGCTTTTTGCTGTTCTAGGTCTACCACGCCTTGGCCAATTTTTAACGCTACCCGTTTGTTCAAAGCGTCTTAAAGTTTTTTATATATATATATATATATATATATATATATATATATATATAAAGATTAAGGTAACATTTCTCATAGCTGTTATTTCTCAAATGCCTGAGTTTACCGCTAACTAATATTCTACAGTGTATCTCTAACACAATTTTTTAAATTTGATAGCTTCGATTCGGGAATATACACCATTATTACTTTCGAAAAATGTAAATACAATCCCCAATGAAGCTAAGTTTAAAGTCGAAAATGAAGTAATCGGTTGTTGCGCATGTTGTAAAAGAATCTGCAAAAGAAAGAAACGTAAGCCTGTTAAAAAAGTATCAAATACAACGGTGAGTGAAATTGAACAACAAGTACTTGAGGAAGATGAATACGCCGACTGGTGGAACAAGTACTACTTATCTGTTGAGGTAAAAAATATTATTAATAGAAATAATATTGATTATCTTATATTGTAGGCGGTGAGTGCAACAAAGGACAATATAGAAGAAGACATACGTATGTTAAGTAAAAACTTTCGATTCAAAGTTAGTACCAACTTTAGATTTAGACCTTCTTAAATCGAATAAGTTCAATTACCTATTTTTTTAAAATCTAAATGTACATAAATAAATAATAAAAATAGAATAATCTAACATCGAATATACTGTGATTTGCCATATTAATTGAAGTATACTTAAGAATATTTTATAAAAACCAAAGTAATTAATGTTTAATCTTTTAATGGTTTTATCTAATTCAAATCAGAATATAATAAATGCGACTACTTAAAATTGAAAACTCTATTAATAAATACAATGCGAATTAAACAGAGCTCTACCAGAAGGTAATGATTTTGCATAAACTGACAAAAAAAAAATTAAACATAGTAAAAATTTACAAATATCGAAGATAAAAAATTCTATAAAGTTTGACTAATAAAAATATGCGCGCACGTTTTCATTTTAAAATTTATATAACTTTTGTAAGGCATTTTAGGAGAACTAACTATATGTAGTATTCCCTCAACACAATGGCACTAGATACGATTCAAGCGTACCGAATCAATCCACAATTCCACTACAAATGCGAATAGTAATTTTTTTCTAGTGATCACCACGAGTGAAAATTTGTCGATAAATTAGATTATATCAATTGACTAACTAGAAAGCAGTGTCAAAAAACTAGACAAGAAATTATTGTCTAAAATAAAAACAACTTTTTCATCCACATAAACTTTTGACAAGAATATTGACCAAAACTATAATATTCTTTTATTTCAGGGTATTTAGCAGTTAGATTTTGCGGCATTGTCCCCATACACAATTGCCGCAATGTTATTAAATCTGGATTTACCTATATTAAAAACTGCGTCTAACTTTCGTCATTCAATTTTAGATTTCAATTTTCAAAATAAGTGATTAGTTTTGGTAAATTTCCAAAGTGCTCCTGAAAAAATTACAACTGATATTTAAAATTTGGAATTTTTATTAGTTCCTTGCAATCAGAAATACTTCGAGCATCGCCATTTAAACATGTAACGAAATTTTGTAAACTATTAAAATTCTCAAAATTCAACTATGTTCCTCATCTAGTTATTACTGGAGAAGGAGGCAGTGACGAAGATGGAAGTTTTTCCTTATAAAGAGCTACTCTTAATGGTGCCTTTCTAAAAACTTTTTTAGAAGCGGATAAAAGTCTATCAACTTCCGGAAAGGTGTCTCCGATATATTCACAGATTTTGTGGAGAGCATGTGCTACACAAGTAATATACATCATATTAGGATATGTTTCCTTTAATATTCTGCATGTTTTTAACATATATTCAGCACTGTCACTGATAAATAACAGTATCTTTTCTTTCTACCTGTCGTCCGAATGAAGCATTCAGTGCATATTCTCGTAAATGGTTTTAGCTACTGTTTCCGCATCACCTGTATTTATAACTTTTGTTGATATTTCATATTGTATGGATTAGTTAGATGTAGTACACCAGCTACAACATTTACCACACAGCGTCTTAATATATCGACAACTTTGTCAGCACTAATACATAGGTGCTGATTGGAAAGATGGCTTCTAATGCGTTCTACTGCTTTCATATAGCACTTAAAAACATAATATTTGCGTAAGATGGATTCATCAGGAACGTTTCGACCAGTATATTTTTGGAGAAATGTTTCGAAGGTGGGATTGTTAAGTTTATTTAATGGATTATTTATCCCCATTAAAGTTTCGCAGAGTTCTTCCTTAAAATTGTCGGATTCCTAAGATACACTGCTCAACTTTTGAACTGGCACACTTACAAGAACATATATAAATAACAATTTACTACTTTTTGAGCAACACTCTCTTGCTTAGTTGATAGTATATGGTTCTGAGAAACACTTTTAAGGCGAAGAATTAAAAGAATAAAATTTAAATAGCGAATTTCAAATGTTTTATTAGAAAAATAGCAAAATCTTCATTTTAGTATTACAGAAAAGTTTGCTTTGGAAAGAAAAGATAACCAAATACTTAAAGATTAATAATACGTGGGACCTCCTCTAGCTCTTATGACCTCCTGGCAACGTCTTGGCATGCTGGAAATCAAATTCCGAATGTAATAGTGAGGAATATTTTGCCATTCTTCCAAAACGGCAGTTCGGAACTGATGGTGATTGTTTGAATCTACTCCTCGTGGTCTTATCAACCTCTTCAGGTAATCCCATACGTCCTCTATGGGATTAAGATCTGGAGAGTTCGCTGGCCAATCCATGTGCGTAATATTGTTCCCTTCAAAAAATGCATTGATTTGTCTTGTTCTAGGAGGACGTGCGGTATCATTAACAAACACAAAACCATCGCCTATTTCATTAGCAAATGGCAACACTACAGGTTGTAATACCTCATAAAGATACCTGACACTATTCATTGTAGCATTTCCAAGCATAACCAATTCAGTACGACGAGTCGCAAAAATACCTCCCTAAACAGTAATTGAACCACCTCCATAAGCTTGATGGTAAATCACGTTGTTCTCAATATAGCGTTCTCCTCTGTTTGTCCAAACTCTAACTCTTCCATCTGAGCTATGGAGATGCACCCCAATCTTCAACATTCCAATTTGCATGTTGATGTGCCCACTCTAGCCTTCTTCTTTTGTGGGCCCTGGTCAACAATGGGCATTTTTTAGAAGATCTGGACCTTAAATTTACCCCATGGAGCCTTCTTCTTACTGTTTGAATGGATACTTGAGTACCTGTTGCATTCAATAACTGAATTTGGAGTGTTCTTGCAGTAGAAAATCTATTCCTTCGACATTGAACCGAAATAAAACGGTCCTCCCTGACTGTTTTACTGCGATTTCGCCCTCCGCCGGGTCTATGTTGGACAGATCCAGTATCATTAACACGCATTCGAACTCTACTGATCACATTGTGGTTCACATTGAAATGGGCTGCAACAGTTCTTAGCGATGCACCAGTCATAAGCATTTCCATAGCTTGGCTCATCTCTTCAATACTTAAACGCCTTAATGGCATCTCTAAAATGCAATCAATCACCCTGCATTAAAACTTATTCGAGAAATTCGCAAAAATTCTCTTAAAACTTGATAAAAGTATAAGCGTACGCGAGCTCAGTAACTGCACTTATGACAGATAATAACAACAAACAACAATGGAGTCGCAAATGTCATTCGATAGACATTTGTTTGCATTCCGAAAGACAGCCCTGATCATATAGGAAGCCATGCCTAACGCCTATGAAGGGTTGTTTACTTTTACTGCAGTGTACTAGTTCAAAAGTTGAGCAGTGTAGTTTATGAGTATGTGTTTG
This sequence comes from Melolontha melolontha, assembly GCA_935421215.2. Lineage (NCBI taxonomy): Eukaryota > Metazoa > Arthropoda > Insecta > Coleoptera > Scarabaeidae > Melolontha > Melolontha melolontha. The sequence goes on along the minus strand of OW285235.1, from coordinate 195,329,728 downwards.
CGATGTTTTACGTGCGATTTCTTGGAATTTTTTTACTATATTTTACAGACTTTGCCATAAATTTCGGAATCTTTAGCAATGGACTTACAATCAGTTTGACCCTTAATCCAACTCGCCATTGTTTCACGATGCCATTCTCGACGTTGTTCCATATCATATCTGAAAAAGTTACTTAAACAATGTCCTAGATCTAAATAAATGAAAATAAAAAATGTATGCGTATGTTATTGAAACTTAACGAAATTCACTGGACACTTACATATATATGTGATTAACAGTTTAAATAATGAAAAAAAGAAACTTTATTTATCTTACGAACTAATAAATAAAACAAATTATAAAAACTCCTCCCGCTTCTATCTACGCCTGTGAAGAAAGATTTTTAATTGTAAAATTGAAGTAATTGCGTCACAATTCGACGATAAAAAACAGATGTGCGGTTAACCGAATGAATAGTGCTATTCAATAACTGCGTGTTGTACTTAGTGATGTTATAGACTATTTAAATGGTCCATCGTAATTTCGGCCTCTCGTGTTCGGTCCATAATAATAAATGAAGACTAACTGGCGTCAACTGTCTCAAATACAACAAGACTCATTTATATAATTCACCAATACCGGGGAAATCCAGATTAAACTTGAATTAATAAATATTTATATCAGAGAACTTAATAAAGTACTTCAAATTATCTTCTTTGGAAAATAACTCTAAAACACTAAAAAGCCGTTTAGTGCAAACACACCCAATTGACGAAGCTAATAGAAAGTGGACTAGAAAGATATAAAACGAACGTTTCAACTTCTTGAAGAACAAGAGGATGAACCCCCAACGAATTTTGTTGCAACAACACACCTTAGTATTACCTCTACAATTCAAAAAAGTTTCTATAAAATTGAAACGATAAGGAAAGGTTCCTGGGTTCAAACTGATCCCTATAAAATTATAAACAATTTGTCAAAAAAAAAATCCATATTGTGCAAACACATATAAAACGAAACGTTTCAACTTCTTGAAGAACAAGAGGATGAACCCCCAACGAATTTTGTTGCAACAACACACCTTAGTATTACCTCTACAATTCAAAAAAAGTTTCTATAAAATTGAAACGATATAGAAAGGTTTGTGGTTATAAACTGATACCAAGTAAAGTGATAAAACAATTTCCCAAAAATCTAATTAATTCCGTTTTCAGTTAGAAGGCTGCAGAAGTGATAATAATACCTATAAAATACATTCATTAAGAAAGCAATATGCAATGGATTCCTGCTGCCTAAAATGTTTAAACTTACTTAAACAAAATATTATGTTTGAAAAGACTGTCATTGGTTAAAAAAAGAACTAATACCATCGCACCAGTTAACTATCGAAGACAGTATTCTATGATCAACCAATTCATAGAGTTATTGACAATATGGATAAGACGCTAGAAAAAGTTTACCGAACCGTCTTCCTTAAAGTGGTACAAACGTTCGATAAAAAATGACGTGATCTTCTAATTTACAAAATGAAAACAATTTTACTAAGATAATATGCACATATTCTATTGTCATACATTACAAGTAAATTCTTCAGAAATAAAGCACAGAGTTAGAAAAAGTCACAAAAGCTATTCTTTTCACGTTAGTAATGTTTACGTAAATGAAAGCGGGAATTTATTAGATCTGGTTTAGAAGGTAATATTCGCGTGGCGAGGGGAAGACATTATTTTTCCGACAGAAGTTCGCGTTAAAACGAAAAGGGAGTCACTTGGTGCGAAATACAAAAAAAAATAGCCGTCTAGGAGAAAATTCGGCTTGCCTTTGGAACTGAGGTGAGAGAACGGTACCCCATCAGTGTACTAGATAAGAGAGAAGGGACGGTTATAGCACCAGGCGCCAGGCGTGTCTGTGCCCAGTCTGATCAGATACGTCGATGATAGATATGCAAGAGTAATTATAGGTAGAACATCGATTGTAATGGCAAAGTATACACAACCAGAAAAAAATTATTTAACTCATGTTTATTCTTTATCATACCATAGAATTGCGTTTTTATTTTGTTACGTAAGCAAACTTTTTATTTTTTTCGATGTAGCGATTGTGCATCAGCATCTTTTAACCTGAAATCCATATCACAGGTTTATGCAATTTACTAATAGGTACACAGAATTTTTCTTTTCTTTGATGGAATTATACGTCCGTTTTCTCAGAATATTTTTAATTTTCTCTCAAAGTGCAGCATTTTATTTAGTTACGTTAGCATAGTTTTAATTTTTTTCATTTGTTTATATTTTCCTTGGTGTAGCGTTTGTACATCACCGGAATTTAATTATGTATGCAATCACAGGTTTGTGCTATTTATAAATACACAGATTTTCTTTCGTTTTGACTAAATTATGTGTTTGTTTTCTCTAAATATTTTTATTTATTTTTGATGTACAGCATTTGTTCATTTTTATCATTATCTGCGATGCAAGACCTCTCATTTTTGAAACACGTTGCGTATACACATACACAATACGTTTGTGTATACCACACCGACTCCTGACGTAACACTGCTTATCCAATCATAGTTATGTGAATACTACACCTACATCTGACCTATCGTTATGCTGACCTATGCTTATCCAAACAAATGCTACACTATACATTCAATAAACATATCGGAGAAGTAAACCGGTGGGGACGCGTCATTTTCTTACCTCGTTTATACACGGTACGCATATGTGAATAACATAATCGTAAACTAAGGAACACCAATCGATAAACACTTAGATTTTAATGTTTTTTTAGTTAGTTTAAGATGGATTAAAATTGTATGTTGGTCTAAATAAGAACTGGTTTCAATAGTTTAAGCATCCGTAATAATCCGCATAATATAGAGCTCTATTTGTTTTTATCTTATTACCCGTAAGCCTTTTACACCATTATGTCTTTACTTGCTTACTTGAATTGACAGTAGATACACAACACTAATTGAAGACAGCTATTGTACAAACGAATATATACAATAAAATTTAAAAAAATCCACGGAAAGATAACACCGGAAATGGATCGTAAAAAATACTCTAATTAATTCGGGAAAAAATACTGCCAATTAAGGCATCAATTAGTGTCTTAATAAACTCCAATAAAAGAACAGTAGATATAAACAAAAAATTCGTTTAGACGATTAACAATAGTAAACCTCGAAAGAGACACAAAATAATAACAATTCCTGCCCTAACAGCTTAGCCCCAATTACAGAGAACATTCGCAAGCCACAAGTTATTCTTACACCCACGCTCATAGAACGACGATGTTTGATTACCAGCAGGAAAACCTTCTTGGCCCGCAAGTTCCGCATTCGATTGCTGGATCTCCGGCAAGATAAGCCGGTGACTTACCACTGTGCCGTTGTTATCAGCTGTGGTGCCCCTACCAGTTAGCCACTGGCGGGACCGTCATGTGATGTCACCTGGTCCTCGTTACGGCTTCATCTCATTAAAGATCGGTTTTATTGGTATAATAAATAATATACTCGGAAATAATACAAAACAACATTTAATTAATACTTAACAATAACATTACATATTACGATGTTCACATGTACAAGATTTATTAGATTAGAACAGATTAGAATAGATTGACTCGTTCTCTTCTATTCTCAGTTTATATAGCATATCCTAACCTACTTATTTAATACAAAAGTATTTTTAATAATATATAATATTATTAAAAATGGGGTGTGAAGAACATAATACAAGTTCATATGTATTTTTGAATGTATCTTCTCCAAAGACGTAGATACGTATTTCACATTTCTACATGATTATCAATACGAACCTGTTGGAGAAGAGACACATTCAACAAAACATAACTACCTTGCTATCTCGCAGATATTATTAAGACAGAGCGTGAAGGAATATTCAGCGCTGTCTCTATAATAATCGCAGAACTAGCCGGGCGTTTTTTATAGTCGGTAACCACCGTATCTATAAAAAACTGTATTATCGTGTCTTCACTACTTGTCGGCATGAACAGGGGCGTATTGATAATCATGTAGAAATGTGAAATACGTATCTACGTCTTTGGAGAAGATACATTCAAAAATACATATGAATTTGTATTGTGTTCTTCACACCCCATTTTTAATAATATTATATATTATTAAAAATACTTTTGTATTATACAAAATTGGTAGGTGTTACCTACTCAAGTATGTTTCAAATTATGTTGTTATCTACTTATTTAATGTTATATTAACCTACTTATTTAATTAAACAGGAATGTGAATGATGCAACAATTAATAGTTATTTCACAAGAATATCAACAGTAGAAGTGTGAGATGGACGACTGATTTAAAATAATTAAAAATATTATCAAAGCCACTAATAATAAACAATCAATCATTCCATAATTCTCGAGAGCTTATTATTAATTATATATAAAGATATTAAAACAGAATAAGAATTATAAACCAATGAAAAAAAAAGTAGTATCAGAACTGAAGAAACAAACCACTTATTCTTCTTTTCCTGCAAAAATAATTAATCATCGTTCCATTGTAGATCTATAATGACGAATTGGAGCATCAACCAGAATTTAGTGGTCTACAAGACATGTTAGTCCCATTTACAATTATAAGAGGAGACAAGAGTGGCGATGATGATGTAGATCAGAAAAATGTGATGGGTACATTTAAAGGAAATATTAGAGTCTATCCTTGGCCGCCTCATAAAAATGCTAAATACGTTACCCCCACTGGCTTACCAATTCAAAATGGCTACTTTCAAGGCTATCCACTAAACGAAAATATTAGTTTTGTAGCTAGAGTATATTGCATTAAAGGTATTAAACTCAGACCCAAAGATGTTGGAGGTAAATCTGACCCATTCCTTGTGGTATTTATGGGAAACCAACATTATAATGACTCCAAGAATTATATACCTAAACAAGTAAATCCAATATTTGGAAAGTAAGTATTCAATTTTTTCCTAACAAATGAATTTGGCATTGTATCTTCAGTTGAATATTGCTTCTAAATTAAATATGTATTTTGTTAGATAGAAGTATATACTCTATAATTTCGAAAAAGATAATAATACTGTTCGAAACATATATATATATATATATATATATATATATATATATATATATATATATATATATATAAAGATAATTATTTCGTTACCTTAGTATGTTATGGTAAATTCAAATTGTAGGCGATTTTAAGGTCTGGTTTTACTTCAAAAACTATATATTTATGTTTTTGAAGTAAAACCAGACCTTAAATCGCCAACAGTTTGAATTTACCATATATATATATTATATGTAAGACCTTAAATCGCCAACAAATTGTATTTACCATAACATACAAAGGTCACGAAATAATTATCTTCATATATATATATATAAACTGACCGGCAAAAAAAACCGCCCACCTTAAATTTTTAGCACAATGAACGCTCCAATCATTTTATCAGTTTCTATTGAAATTGAATCCAAGAACTAACATTGTATGTGCAACATATGCAAATTTTCTTTAAGTAATAAGGCAGGTAAGGCAGTAATAAGTAAATTTAATTTTAGAAAATAATAACAGTTTAAACGAAATTTTCTCTTAACTTCTAAAAATAAAATTGGTGTTGTTAATTCTAATCCAGAACCTCATCAATAGCGTGTATGTCCTCCACGACTATCAATTACATCGCGTAATCGTCGCGGCATTGAATTAATTAAATTTCTTATGTATTCTTGTGGAATTGCTTCAAATTCTTCTTGAAGGGCAAATCTCAGCTCTTGCAAACTATGTGGTACGACTGCGCGTCGGCGAATACGCCTCTGTAGTTGATCCCAAAGATGCCCAATAGGATTAAAATCTGGGCTACATGCAGGCCAGTTGAATGTGCGAATGCCGACCTCGTTTAAATACTCGGTTACGATTCGAAATATAATCGGATAAACTAAGCAAGTGTAAACAGAAAACATATTAGACGGGTGGGCGGTTTTTTTTGCCGGCCAGTTTATAATGTCCAAAACACCCCATAGCTGGGCTTAGCAGCTTCGGGAAGCTTTTGAAATCATTATTTTCGGGGTGGATGAGTCCCCATCCTAGATCTTCATATCTTCTGGCTTATTTCTTTCCAGAGTTTCCTATTCTTTGTCTTTCCTGTCAATTGTTAACGCCTGCTCCTCGTAAATCTTCTACTACCTCCTCTAGCCACCTGGCTTCCTCGTGTTCTTAGCGTACCTTTGTTTATTTTCCTTGTCACATGCTCCAGATCCAGATTGAATAACGTCGCGGACAAGGAGTCGCCTTGCCTAACACCTTTATTTGTTTCAAATTTGTTCGTTACGCCTTTCGATGTTTTCACACTAACATTTGTTGATTTTAAGGTCATTACTGCAAGCATTCTTAGTTTCGCTGGCACTTTAAGTCTCCTCATTACTGATATAAGCTTTTGCTAATCTTCTCTGTATTATGAATGATAGGATCTTGTATGTTTTTGCAGTTTTGTTAGTCTCCCTTTTGATCCAATGTTACTATTTGTCCTGATTCCCAATCCTTTGGCATCTTTTCTTCAGTCCATATTCTCCTTATCAATGCATATATGTATTCTAGCATATCGTCTCCCCAGTATTTCAGTAATTCATTATTTATACCATCTTTTCCGGGTACTTTTTCGTTTCTACTAGCTTTTACAACTTCTTTCACTTTTTCTAATGTTGGTTCTTGCACTACAATTTCATCGCCATCCTGCTCAAGTTGTTTTTCATCGTGTTGGTTGTCGTTAAGTAGGTCTTTGAAATGATTTACGCATACTTCTTCATATTGTTCCTCACTTTCAACTATTTTGCCTTCCCTCTCCCTTATGCCACTTACATTATGTTTATATGGTCTGTTGTTCTTGTTGATTTTTTGGTAATATCACTTGGTATTCTTCTTCTTATTTTCTTCCTCGATGTTTTTCATCTCATTTTCCATCCACTCCCTCTTAAATTTTCGTAAAGATTTTTTGCAATCTTTCCTCATTTTTTCATATTCTTCTCCATTTTCATTTCTTCCTGATCTTAACCATTTGTTTCTTGTTTCCACTTTCGCTACTAACCTTTTCTGACAGGTGTCATTATACCATTCGTTCCGTTTGTTCTTTCCTTTTCTTCCGATGCTTTTTGCTGTTGGTCTATTGATACATTCCTTAATCCATCCTGCTTCTAAATCGTCCCCATTACTACTCCTCTTTTTTAACTACCTCTCTATTTCTTCTCTGTATTCTTCCCTCGTTCTCCCGATATTTAATTTTTCTATGTTTCAATTATTTTCCCTCTTTTTCGTTGTCATTCCCAAAATGTCGGTGTTGATTTTCCGAAGCCCAATATCGAAGAACAGAGGGATTGTGCTTTCCGTGTAATGGAAAAGTTGATTCATCGGTGAAGAGAATATTTTTGACGAAATTTTCATCTCGATGTATCTTTTCCATAACGTCTTGACAAAACTCCATTCTCCGCAAATTGTTCTGGGGAAATATTTCTTGAGTTTTCGAATATTTGAAACATTTTAAACCATAACGTTTCCAAATACGTGAAATAGTTGTGTTACTTGTACCCCATTCCTCTAGTAGATCTCGTGTTATCAATTTCCACAATATTACAAATTAATACATCGCTTTCTTCAATTTTTTGTGGTGATACCTCTCTTGGTTTGCATTTCGTACAGTTATTGAGACAGAAACAAGTTTCAAATTTATTTATAATATTATAAATTGTTTGTCTGCAAGGTACAGAACGGTCTGCAAAAGTCAGCGAAAACAAATTCATGCACTCCATTGCAGACTTGCCAGCATAAAACCATTTTACTAACTGAAGCTTTTCAGTGGGTGTATAAAGAGCCATTATACATTAATTTTATTGTACGCTTTCAAATTGTAACGGCCGCAGCTAGACTGAATGCAAAATTTCCAGTCAATCCGTATCGGAGACAATCGTCAGTCATCGCGGTCTTCGCTGGCATTGGACTGGCTTTCTCATGTACGTATACATCTACTCTATGCCTAATGATATTTAACACATACGGTATATAGAACAAATGTAAATATACAATAACCTTCGAGAGAACGCTGAGGTTTTGTGCATTTTCTTCCAATTCTTCCTGCAAGTAAAAGAGATCTTATCTATATCAATATCTCGACTCCTTAAACACTTTCAACACTTCCTGTGAACTACTGAATGTTCTTAAAAATCTGGTGTGAAGAACACAAATACAGGTTCACTATTAATATTTTTTGTGAACGTGTCCGAACATATCCCTCCCCAGAGACGTAGATACGTATTTCGCCTTTCCACAGGCTCGTCGGTACGCCCCTGCTGGAGAAAGGATATTCTCAGACACATTCACAAAAAAGAACCACATCACCACAACACCGAAATTATCCAGACCGGGCGTAGAAGTAAATTCAGCGCTGCCTGTTGTCAGACAGCCGAAGTACCTCGCCCCGTCCACATAACCAATGTGAAGTAACGACGCCCTTCCAAAGGTGGCACAGTCAATCTCTCTAGAAACTGCATTTTGTTTGTGTCTTCACTCATTTCAATTATTCTGATACATTACACATGCGGTTAGTCCGTAGTATGAGTGAAGACACAAACAAAATGCAGTTTCTAGAGAGATTCGCTGTGCCACCTTTGGAAGGGCGTCGTTACTTCACATTGGTTATGTGGATGGGGCGAGGTACTTCGGCTGTCTGACAACAGGCAGCGCTGATGTGGTTCCTTTTTGTGAATGTGTCTGAGAATATTCTTTCTCCAGCAGGGGCGTACCGACGAGCCTGTAGAAAGGCGAAATACGTATCTACGTCTCTGGGGAGGGATGTGTTCGGACACATTCACAAAAGATATTAATAGTGAACCTGTACTTGTGTTCTTCACACCAGATTTTTAATAATATTTTATATTATTAAAAATACCTTTGTATTATTCAAAACTGGTGGGGTTAACCTACTCATGTATGTTTCAATTATTCTGATACTGGATGTTGATTATGTTGTGATTCATAATATTCTGTATTTACTACTTTTAAATAAAAATTTAATATATTAGTAATTCCCTTTTCTGTAAGTATTTGTTCTACTGTATTCATACCTGACCTCTTTTATCCTGGCCACTTACATGACGTTATATCCGAGATCACTATTCGAGTAATGCTTAAGGAAGAATCCAAAACATTTTACATCAATCGATGGATTCCGCATCAACTGACTCCCGATCAAAAATCACAACGCACTGAATGGTGCAGAAAAAATTCCAATGTGGCACTTCAAATTCGATTTGGAATATCGTCACTGCTGATAAATTCATAGATTTATAGTTATGATCCTGAAAAGAAACGTCAATCCGCTCAATGGGTCTCTCGAACAGAAACGAAGCCTACAGAAGTCTACCGAATTCGCAGTACTGGTAAGAAGATGGTTGCTAGTTTCTTTTTTCTGTAAATATTGATACTATAGCATTAGAAGATAGACGCACGATTACCGCAAATGTCTGTTTACTGCAAATTTTTGTTGTTGAAAAGTTCCTGAAAACTTCAAAAAGGAAAAATAATTATACATCATAACGTCGCATTGTCGCATAAAGTAAAACTAACAACTGAGTATCTGCATGCCCTAAACGTCAACACCACCCTCTGCTCTGACCAAGCACCTTGTGATTTCTTTTTGTTTCCAAAAATTAAAGACAAAATGCGTGGAATCATATTTACGTTATCAGATGAATCAGTGGAACATTATAAGAACCTGGTCTCTGAAGTCTCTCAGGAAGAGTGACATCATTACTTTAAGAACTGATTTCATCGAATGCAAAAATGTATTGATGTTTTAAAGGGGAATATTTTAAATAATACAAAGGTATTTTTAATAATATAAAATATTATTAAAAACCTGGTGTGAAGAACACAAATACAGGGGCGAGGTACTTCGGTTGTCTGACAACAGGCAGCGCTGAATTTACTTCTACGCCCGGTCTGGATAATTACGGTGATGTGGTGATGTGGTTCTTTTTTTTTGGTGAATGTGTCTGGAAATATTCTTTCTCCAGCAGGGGCGTACCGATAAGCCTGTAGAAAGGTGAAATACGTATCTACGTCTCTGGGGAAAGATATTTTCGGACACGTTCACAAAAATATTAATAGTGAACCTGTATTTGTGTTCTTCACCCTTTGTATTATACAAAACTGGTGGGGTTTACCTACTCATGTATGTTTCAATTATTCTGATACATTACACATGCGGTTAGTCCGTAGTATGAGTGAAGACACAAACAAAATACAGTTTCTAGAGGGATGACTGTGCCACCTTTGGAAAGGCGTCGTTACTTCACATTGGTTATGTGGACGGGGCGAGGTACTTTGGTTGTCTGACAACAGGCAGGGCTGAATTTACTTCTACGCCCGGTCTGGATAATTACGGTGATGTGGTGATGTGGTTCTTTTTTGTGAATGTGTCTGGAAATATTCTTTCTCCAGCAGGGGCGTGCCGATGAGCCTGTAGAAAGGTGAAATACGTATCTACGTCTCTGGGGAAAGATATTTTTAGACACGTTCACAAAAATATTAATAGTGAACCTGTATTTGTGTTCTTCACACCAGGTTTTTAATAATATTTTATATTATTGAAAATACCTTTGTATTATACAAAACTGGTGGGGTTTACCTACTCATGTATGTTTCAATTATTCTGAATATTTTAAAAACACTAAAATCATTTCATTTCTTTGTAACTAATCCTTTTTTGATTTTCTAAAAAGTTTCAGTTTTCTCCTCGTATTAAATATATTTTTAATATCAATGTAAATCTTCATTCTCTATCTTATCGTAAATAGCGTACTCTTCTTGACGTTACTCATTTTGTTTATTAACGATAGATGCAGTTAAACTTATATATTACACCGCTCTTTATTTATCAAGATTGCATGATAATTAAGTTATTTTTGTTCGTCCTTTCTATTTTTCCTCTTTGCTGCCGTATTCCCGAATTTCATATCGAGTGGGTGCTGAAAGTTGATAGAAAGTGGTATTTTTTCCACATTTATATTGAATTGTATATTATAACCAATTTCGATTCACAGAAAGATAAAAAACGATAAAAAGAAGAGGCATTACCTTCCAGATTTTTTAAGCAAATAATAGAAACTTACAAATTCATATTCTGTCGCAGAATATTATACCTTAAAAGTTCTAGTTACTACGAGTAATCTTTAATACCCACTAGCATCTCCATAGTGTTTATTAGACATTACAATAATGTTTACACAAATTCAGAGATTTGAAAATGTTAAAAATAGTATGTATTATGTTCCATGAGTAAGCCGTAACTATTTTTATTCATCTTATCAGTACTTACTGGTCTTTGAAGATGTACAGTTGATTTTATTCCTATATTATATATATATATATATATATATATATATATATATATATATTTTGAGGTTTACACAGGCGACAGTGGTGTAATTGACATTTTGTGTTATTAACATGAAGCGCTTGTGTGTTCATTTGATACCTGCAGAATTCAAGTACGTGGAAATTATGGTTAATTGAACAAATACCAGAAATGTCGAGTTATTAGTCTAAGACATACCCGTTTGTCATTCATTGAAATTTCTAACCGTGTAAATCGAAACCGAAATTAATTCAATATCGAAACAGAGGTTCTGGAGCCCACAGAAAAGTAACTGCTCGTCAAGACCATTACATAACTGTTGGCTCTAAAAGATCGGATTACAACTACTAGGTCAATTACTAATATTTAGTTTGGTAACCAAAGCTGTCCAGTAATTCTTCAAACACTCTATTGAGTGAGCCACAAAAAGAGTTTTCAGAGTATGCCATGGATTAAATCAGTTATGTCTTAGATTGATTAAGTGATCTAACCTACATGTCCTACTATTAATAATAGATTAAATAGTAACTTGTCAATTTGACTTATGATTATTTGCAAATGACACTTCGTCAATTCTCTAAGCTCAGACGTGACTTATATGTCTACCTGAGTCGTACTGAGAACATTTTGAAGTATGTCGTAAATTAAAATTTACTACTAAACCTACGAAGTCGTATAATTTGACAGTTTCATACATACAAATAAATAACAAACTATAACAAATGTTGAAAATGTTGTCCTACAAGATCAATGCACTTTAAAATCCTCCGTTCAAAATTTCTGATGATATTCTGCAACATTACTGGATTGTTATTAATTTCCATGCATTTCTGTTCGATTCTCTGTAGCATATCATTCAAATTCAATATAGGTGTTCGAAATATGTTATTTTTTAGATAAGGCCACAAAAAGAAGTCGCAAGGTGTTAAATCGCATGAATGTGCAGGCCAGGCAATTTCAGTATTTCGACTAATTATACGCTCATCAAAAAATTCTCTTAAGTAATCAAAAGATTCTGCAGTACAGTGACAAGGTGCTCCGTCTTGTTGGAAATATGCATTTTGAAGTTCATCATCATGCAACTGATGACAAATGGTTGTAAAATTTGCGTACGGTACCTTTGAGCAGTTAACGTTCCCTGAAAAAATATTGGTCCAATGATTCGCCTTTGGCTTATCGCTGCCCAAACACCAATTTTCTCTGGATGTACCGATTCTTCATTAATTACATGTGGATTTTCACTACTCCAAATTCTTGTATTTTGTGAATTTAGGTATTCCGTTTTATAAAACCATGCTTCATCAGTAAAGATGACTCTTTGCGAAAGTTCCCCATTATTGTTCATATTTATAAACGAATTACAAAACTGTAGTCTACGTGGGTAATCAATTTCTAACAATTCTGGTACTGATGTGACATGATATGGATAAAGTTGCATATCTTTTTTTAATAACTTGTGAGTTGTACCAACAGAAAGGTTTATTTGTTGACTCAAATGTCGAACAGATGTTTGTGGTTCATTTTCCATTATCTCTTCAACACGATTGACAACTTAAGGTGTACGTTTTTTAACTGCTTCGCTGCCTGATTTTCTTAAGAGACTACCAGTTTCAGAAAAAAGTTTTAAAGTTCTATCCAAAGTATTCTTAAATTGTATATAATCTATTACAAAATATTGAAACTCAATTTGAAATTCTACCATGCACTCTTGAACTGAATAAACCCATAATCCATCAATTTTATTATCACTTCGAAAATAAGCCTGGACTAAAAAAAATTTATGTTCTAAAGTGAAAGCCATTTTAAAACTGAGAAGCAATTTATTTAAACCAGAATCGACGCACGATTATTTTATGCACTAACTGATATTTGTGATTGACATTGTCAAATGTCATTTACGTTTACGGAACAACAAACACATACTAATATATTTGCGTCTTATTCTATCAAAATTTCAAAGTAACCTAGATTGACTTTTCAAATGAACACTTGTTATTTAAACAATATTTATATAGATTTTTTCATCTTTACTTTGTTCGCACCTTAGAAGACAGTATGGAGTATTGTCCTCTTTTACGCACTTGCTATATGTATATAAACACGTCTCTGTCTATCGTAGGCGCTGTTGTAAGATTTGTTCCGTATAATTCATAAAAATTTTTAACATCATTGGTTACCATATGGGAGTATATAGAAACTTGTAACCAATAAAAATACGTGAGGAAAAGCCAACGGATATGATAAATATTTATTTAACACAAAAACAACTGTTAATTTTTAGAATTCAAATTATTGATGTACAAATGTTTTGAAACGACAGTCAGTGAGGTTATGTAATTATCTATCAAAACATTAATATTACCAACAATAAACACTAAGACAATTTTCACTGTTCTATTCATAAATTATTGAATTATATTTTATTACATTGTTTATTTCACTTACGTTCTAACGCGAAATAGAACGTGAATAAAACCATTATATTTTATTTGCGTTTATATCTTAATATAAAATTTTCTACAACGAAACATGAAAACATTGTATCATATTTCCATAATGCCTGTACTGTTTTCTAAGGTGCGAACAAAGTATAATTGAAATTTCTGTGTCTCGAATTTTTCTCTTATTAGTATAGTCTGTTCATAGTTATAATGATTTGACTTCAAATAACAAGATAATAATTTTCTGATGTGCAAATGCTTTAGTTAAGCACCCTGAGGTAAGGGTTTAGAAAAATGCAAACAGTGATTATAATAAGTTTGTTCCAACTATCGGTTTCCTTACGGTACACGTATGGTTTGGTGATCGTTTTGTGCGCAACCGTTAGTTTTGCACTGCTTTTGGACCGGTGATAATTATAAAGATGTTGGAACGTATTTGTGATCGTTTGGTTATCAATATAGTTGAAGTACTGCCAACGGTAATAATTGAAATAATAAATTTTGTTAAATCCTATGATATTGTGTGATATTGCTATTGCCAATTGTAGTTCCACAGGATTAAGTTATGTAATGCGTACATACTTTTGTCTGGGAACTGGTTTGACCATCCCGTGACTAGTTTGTATACGGTTAAAATTTAGTTGAAACGCTTTTCGTATTGTTGAAGTTGGAAGGCTTTTTCTGCAGTGCGCATGTACCGGACCGTCACTGTACGGTTTTCTTACCTAGGTACATTTCGAATTGTAAAGGTTCTTATTCAAACGATTAGACTTTCGTTTGCATGTAAATCTCAATACTTTGAATCCCAAGTGTTATAGTTTGTTGAAGTAACGTTACCGAGGAGTATCTTAAAATGTAAAAAATAATTCAATTTAAAAAAAGTATAATTTTAGTACGTTACGTTTTTTTCAACACTCTTTATATTTAAAAAATACTTCAAATGATAGCTCTTTATCCCTAATTGCCGTTTCTAAAATTTTATTACAATATCGTTTTTAGCCTAACGAATATTTACATGGTCCCATACATTTTTGCCCATCACTGTATATACTGACTTTTAAAAAAATCCAAACACCCAGTAGGAGTTGATCTGTTTTAATAAAATTTTGTACATAATGCTTGTTTAATAAAACTTGAGAAATGATCACATTTTCAAACTAAAATATTAAAACAGTGTTGTTTAATAATGAATGGGTCCGCAGTAGTTTCTAATGCATTTGGTAACTCTTCGAATTCTTCGATAACTCTTGAAATTAATTGATTTATGGTACCTTGGGGAATGTCATCCCCAGCTTCCTGAATTCCGTGACGAAGGTCAAGTAGGTTATTTGATGGTTTGGGTAAATTACCTAGTCGAATACCAATCATATCCCATATATGTTCGATCTGTGACAAGACTGGGAAGCGAGAAAGTCATGGTAGCAGAGTCACGTTATTTTTTTTTTATGAAACTTGTTGTAACTGTTGCTGCATGGGGACGTGCGTTGTCTTGTTGTTTTTATTGACGTAAATTTGAATACAAATAATTAGATACGAAAAGTACTGCAGGATATTCGACGAAGGTTAATTCGACCCTTTTTCCAACAAGAAAATGCACGTCCTCATACAGAAAGCGTTATTATAATGTTCTTACAAGAAAATAACGTAACCCTGCTACCATGGCCTTCTCGCTCCCCAGACTTGTCAACAATCGAAAATGTGTGGGATATGATTGGTTAATGGTCAACAGTTTGAACATTTAATTTGATTTGTACTCTGTTTTTTTTAATAAATCGATCCTTTTCAGACCACAAAGTGAAAAAAATTTTGTAGGATACTGTTGAATTTAGGTCGAGGACATGGTTCATGAAACATAGTTAAAATTCTATGCAGAATTCAAAAATGAAATAAAAATAGGTGTTTCTATTTGAAAAATGAAGTTGATGGTCATCACTTATTTTTGGGTCACCTGTGTACATGAATTTACAATTAAAAAAACCGCGGTCAAAAATAAAAATCGACTTGTCCAAGCGTTTTTCCAAAAAAACAAACTCATGAATTTTAAATTAATTTGTTCCAACACATGCATCCTCACTATATAAAAATAGATCTGCAGGTACACTAACTGAAGACTCTTTTAGTACCAAAACTAAGAAAGGGTAGTAAATATTACGTTTGTTGATATTAACCTTCATACGATCAAACTATATTTTTGCTGGTTTCATAAGTCAAAAAATAATCACGTATGTTCTTTGCATAAGCTAATTTTGCAAGAAATAGGACATATAAAATCGTATATATTTTACATAAAATCATCAAAAATTATGACGAAACAATTAATTAATGCACTTTTGAACTTCGAATAATAAAACCAATAAGTACTATTGAACTTTTATCGTCATCAAGTATTATTGTACTAATAATGTAACTTCAATACGTTTTGAACAAATGTCGTTTGTTATCTAAAATTTATTTAAAACATTGGACGACACTTCTGCAATACTTAAATATAATAAATCTTATTCATTTGAAGTGTTTACTAATCATTATCTATGTCCATTACAAACACTTCAAATAAACTAAGATAGGATTATATTATTATTAAAGTTGTTGCTAACCTTAATATTGCGTATAAACTATATGCATTTCGTATACAATTACAGTGGAACTTCTTTAATTCGACCTTCTTCAATTCGAAGTATTCCATAAATCGAATATTTTTTGCAAACAATCAGTTTTAAGCAATAATAAGTGAAAACCCTATTTCATGAATTTTTCTGTTAGGGCGGGTATTATAAACGATAAAAATCTGTAGATTTTATTTAATAAGCAAGTAAATTTAATTTATTCTATAAGTTGTTTTTCATCGGTTAAATGCGATCAGCTGTTTGCTGCAATGTGCTTGAAATAAACATAACCTTATTTTTAAAAGTTTATTATTTTGTGTGTTTGATAACTTGAATTATGATAATGTCAGAGTTATGGGTTACATTACTGTCCTTGGCATCATCAGTTTCAAGGGTATCTGAATTATCAGACGATGAAAATCAATTTTTAAATTTTTAACGCTTCATGTATATTTATTGCATATAAATACATAAAAATTTATATTTTCGTGTGAAGTTTTAAAAACAATGTACTAAAAGATCATGTCAAATGAATGCTCTACGAACATTCTATTGATACATATTGCTATGAATTGTGGTGTTGATCAAAGATTTGAATTGGCCCACAATACGCAACAGCTTGCTCGGTTCAACTCAAGTCGGTTCAGCCTTCCAGGAGCTCTTGTATCTTCAGGTTACCCACGAAAGGGTATGGGTTAAATAAAAAGGTATTAGAAATAATAGTTACATTAACAACACAACATTTAATAAAAAATAGAATTTAAAAAAAAACTCTCTTAACAAAGTATTAAGTAGGAAAACTTGTATGAATATTTACTCGCATACAAGGAAAAAACCTCAATTGACCGCGAATAAACCTAACCTAATTAAATAGTTAGCAAAACTTTCAAATTAATTAATTACGTTAACCTAAACCTCAAACGTCAGACAGAAAAATAACTGTCAGCGCGCAACTCAAATGACCAAATCATGCGCTGAATAACATGATCAACTTTCCCTCCAAATACCCTGACCTACATACAACTACAACCAAAGAAAGCAAAAACTAGCAAAAAAACTGAAATGTTGAAAATTTTCCTGACTATAAATATATATTTTAAATAAAAATTAATGAAATTACGAGCTCATATCATATACAAATATCTTAAAGAAATAAATATAAATATAAATATAAATATACTTGCAAATGCACACGTACATTAATTAATGTGGTCGTCGTACATCACTCAAAAAAAAATATACTTAAAGAGAGATTTCAGATAGGTCGCACAAAATCAAAATTTACAAGTATCCAAACTTGTAATAAATCGAAAATTACAGTAAACACATCGAAGATCACAACTAAAAACACAAACCTAAATTAACTCTTAATACTTTGAATAAAGAGGAGGTCCTTATTCAAAAAAAATTAACTCGACCTATCTATCTAAATGATGAGAAATCTCTGAATCTCCTTCTCGGAAATGAAATATCACCATGCATAAAATATAAATCAAAAGACCGACTACGGAGGAACTGCAACCGGCAACGGTCGAACTGGCTGGCTCAAGACAATGTTCGGACAACCTACAGTCGTGGACAAAAATGCACATTATAATCAAATTTTAAATAAAATATAAAAAATCTCTAATTATTGTTCTGGAATCAAATGTACATAATTATAAATTGTCTTTTAATGTTTCTTTTATTTTTCTTCGGGGAAAAATCCATGACAATATGTGACAATAGTATATGCATTATTTTTCTATAACGCGAATTTTATATTGTGTCCCTCGCAAATTCAAGTTAGGGAAGTTTCACTGTATCTTGTTCTTTTAATTTAAGCCGGCGAGTAAGGAATTATCTACTAATACAAATGTAATAAAAATAGCCAATAAAACAAATATTAAAGTGTTAGTCATTTGAACACTTTTATAGGAAACCATAAGATTTAAGTATTTCGGAACAATAATTCAATCATAAATTACGTAAATTAGTGTTTATGTGCAGTCATGTTCATCAACTAACGTCAAATACTGAACAAATTAATTTTGTTTTGGCTGTGGATCATTGAAGTGCCAGCTTCATATTAGACATTCAAAAACAGAAACATGATAAACAAAAACCCATCATGTGACTGATCACTGGTTTCAAGCAACCCTAAATAATAGTATACGAGGGTCACGCTGGAATTATTGAAATGCTAAGAAAGTATAACATGTAGAGATGGCAACGTTGCATTTTTACAAACTACAGTCTTCGCAGTTGCATCGCGTCTGTAACATAGTATACGTGACACACAACTGTGAGTGAAATTATAAGTTGTCACGGGAACATTTTCGCGCTATGATTTATTACAATTTGAAACTTTATTCAAACGTGAACGTTTCCAATTTGCATTTCGCACTAAAGCCCCGTCCAAAGTAAATATGTTTCGTTGGTTTCGAGAATTTAAAAGAGGTCAGATTTTGCAAGGCGATGAGAATCATCCGGGAAAGCCATGTTCTTCAGTAACTGCTGAAAACATTTAAAAAGTGGAAAAGTCAATAGAAGAAATTCGCGATGCACTTAGGAAACAATTCAGACAACACTTGGCATTGAATCTTCAATAGTTAATACAATTTTGCACGATCATTTTCATATGGAAAAAATTGTTACATATTGGGTGGCACATAAACTCAATAACTTCCAAAGGGCAGAGCGTTAAAGATCGCTCGGAAAACGTTACAATTCTTAAATAAAGGGGATCATCGCATTTCTAAAATAGTAACAGGTGATGAAACGTACATACCATTTTATGATGTTTCCACTCACCAAAAGGGTCATGTATGGGTCTATGAAGACGCACCAATCCCAACGATGTCAAAAAAGTAGAGGTCTATGAAGTAAGTAATGCGTACATTACTTACTTCATATAAGTTTTCTTTCGAAGTACAAGTTTAGTAAAACCAATTAAACTTGAAGAACAGCGTACAGTTACAGCTAACTGGTACATCACAAAATGTTTACCTGCTGTTTTTCAATGAATCAATATTCGCGGATTACCGTTACACCAGTACAATGCATCGTCACACACTGCACAACTGACTCGTGATTTTTTACCTAAAAATGATATAAAACTTATCGAATGACTGACTTCTGGTTATTCTTCTACCTGAAAAAGAGCTTGCGTTGGTCGACGTTTCGAGTCGGCAAACGAGATTGACGAAGCAATTAATCAATTTTTGATAGTATTATTTGATACAAAAACAGCACTCTTACCATTACTAGCCCAGATTGCATAAGACTTTATAGCAAATATCTGCTACCGTGGCCGAATCGTATTTTGAAGATTCTATAGAAAATAAAATTGCTAATGCAATTTCAGGTACTTCAACACAAATTTCGAATCAAAATGAAAACAGAGCTACTGTTTCAAATTATTAATCCTCTAAAAATTCAGATTTTACTGCTTCTGAAGTAAATATCAGTAACAATACGAATTGCTAGATTAATATTAATATGTATCCTAAAGATTTATGATAAAAACACAGAATATTCTGTTTTACTGATAATAAATGATTAAACATTCGTTAAAATGTTTATTTACTTTAACGGCCGCGAAAGTATATTTCACAGACTGTGTTGCGTTCGTGAATTGGTAACTTCCCAAAAAAATATATTTTTAAACTTTATAGTGTAAGATTTTTCATTCATTCTTTAATTTTTTTTATAAAATTTGTGGAATGCTGATATATCATTATGTGAAAACTAACCTGACTATACTCAGAATCTATAATTAATATATATATATTCCTACTCAAAAATTAATATGGCTATCTTTATATTCAAATAAATAAAATAATCGTTAAATATCCAAGCGACACCTACTGGTATTTTCGTATATTATTTGCGACCAGCTATCTATATCTTAATAACCAATGATAATGTAACAAAATGTAAAGTATAGATAGCGATAGCATTTAGTGAGTTTCATTAATTTAAGAGCATTCTACATTTCTTAATTCGTCAAATCGTTACTAGATGGAATAAATATCTTGATAGCCTTAAAATCTCCATTAAATAATTACAGTAATATAACTATTATATATCCAACAACAGATATGACAAATACTAATCCCTAACTAAAGAAATGAATTTGCGGAACAATGTAGAGCATCACTCAATTCCTTGTAAAATATATTATCTACCTAATGTATTTTTTTTATTGTGGTTTATCGATATACGATGCAAGATTATTCGTGCCATTTATAATTCTGCTAAAGTTTCTGTAATACACCACTGATTAAGTAAGGAGAGTACAGTGACAGTGTATCAGTATTCGTACCCGTCACATGAATTCTTAAAATATAAACAACTCTAAAAACGTAATATTTACTAACAAAGTAACAAAGTACAATTATTCTTGTACAAAAATAAAAATATACAAGGCTTGTCCGGAAAATAAGTATCGTTTTGGAAAAAAAGCTCATAAAAACATTTTATCAAAACAAAATTTATTTCTACATGAAAGAGCTTTTCGTAAATTATTTTTCAACGTAGTTGACATCATTGTTCAGATATTTGTCATAGCAGAAAACCAATTTTTCTATACCCTCTTTATAGAAAGATGCACCAGTGAAAACAGCCACTATAGAACATTGTTTTTTACGTCTTCTTCTGTTAGTCTTGTAGCCTCGATAAAAGCCACTATCCTCCTCAGGGGAAGTTTGAGTACGCTCGTAGGATCCAATAGATCTCTTGCGAAATATTTCTGACTGAGTCTCTTCAATTCCTCTCAAGCGCATATTACATGAAGGCTAGTTTCCTCCTGTTTTTCACATCTCCTACGCCAAGGCCCGCTAACCAAGCTCATGCCGTACAGATGTTTCCTTAAAGGACAATGTATGGATATTAAGCCGGTAATTATTTTAATTTCTTTATTGTTACTACGAATTAGGTCAGCTGAAAACCTTCTGTACAGCTCCCTTAGTAGTGTTTTAGTATGGAGTTAACCTTCCGTTAATTTCTATTTCTTTTTATGTTCTCTTTCTAACCATATCGGCGACAGAGTATTGTCTTGTGCAAGTTTATTTAGGACCTGTTTGCAATATTTCACCAGTTTAGACCTTGTAGATGGATTCATAATGGCTTTAATAGCTCCCTGACTATCAGTCATTATGTTGATTTTTGTTTTCGCAGCCGGTTTCCCAAATTTCCGCGGCGCAGACTACTACTGCAAACAATTCGGCCTGGAAAACCGTCTTATGTTTTCCCAGACATGTCGTTATATTCCTTCCATGACACATTCTGCATATGCCTGCCTGCACTTGTTCCCTGATTGGATTGTGATCCATCCGTGTAACATGTGTCGGCACCACAATCGCTCGAGCGACTTTTTGCCTGTTCCCTGGTCGGTATAAATATGTTCAGCTTAGCTGTAAACATAATCCCAGGTATGGCCCCCTACAACCATATTAGGACACCATACGTCATTGGCCTTCAGCCTCAGAATCACAACCTCCGCTTTCACAAATAGTTCTAGCGGAAGAAGATCCACGATGGTCTACATGGAGACGGTTCCCGTGCTGTTCATAACTCCCATGACTCCCAACAGAGCCTGTCGCTGGAGAGTCGTGAGGAGCCCAACCGACGATGTCAGCTCCATCCTCCTCCACCAAACAATTACCTCATATGTAATCGTTGGTCTTACTACCGCTGTGCACAGCCAGTGTACCACATTTGGTTTTAGCCCCAGGTCTTGCCAACAGCTCTTCTGCATCTCCAGAAGAGCTGCGTCGGCCTGTCTGCCACTTTGACTAGGTGTCTGCGCCAATTCGGTTTCGCATCAAGTGTTATGTCTAGATACTTCACTTCATTGGATAGTTCTAACTCTTGTCCAAACAGCCTTACGCTGCCCAAATCATTTAGTTTTCTCATGTTGGTCAAGGCTACCAACTTGTTTTTTGAGGATTGACAATTAATCCCTCGTCAAAGCACCATCTTTCCACAATTCGCAAATTATTTTGCATGATGCACGCCACTGTCACCGGGAATTTCCCTTGGAACACAATGACGATGTGTGCTGCGTCCATATTCCCTGGTCATTTAATGTCCTAATGAGATTATCCTCTACTAGACTCCATAGCAGCGGTGACAATACACCTCCTTGAGGATACCCTTTTGTTCTCATGGAGATCGTTTTGTTTTGCGTTTGGGCAGGAACTACTCTGCTACGCAGCATGTTATGAACCCAATTGAATGTGGTGCATTTATTTTTCAATCTCTTAAAGATCGACTAATGCGAGACGTCGAGGTTTTATCGAAAGCTACCTCTATGTCTAAGAAGACTACAAGTGAAATTTCGTAGTGGTGTAGGCTCCTTTCGAACCTAACCTGATTTTCCCATCTGCTCTGCCCATTGCAATGGGTGTAGAGGTGATCTATGCACAGTCCCTTCTTTAATATTTAAAGATATCTTTTTTTCCATAGTCTTCAACATAAAAGAGGTAAGCCTAATTGGTCTAAATGATTTAGGGTGGATATATGTTCCTTTTCCGGGTTTTGGAATAAACACTACCCTAGTTTCTCTCCGTACCTTAGGAATATAACCCATGGCATGGATAGACCTGAATATCTCCAATAGAGGATCCATAATTTCCCCAATTCCCTTTTGAAGGAGCTTGGGAAATACTCCGTCTGATTTATATCGTTCAAACAATCATGTCGCCCATCTAATTAAATGGGGCTTGAAGATCTCGTTTGATAGGAGGAATGATTCTTAGTTGCCCTCCAAGAGGTGACAAGTTGATTGGTATCACAATCATCCATACGCTCCGAACCTGGAAAGTGTACCCCCAGAAGATACTCTAGAGTCTCTTGCACGGTACCGGTCCGATTTTTGTATAGATCTAAATGCGTTGGAAGGATATTTTTTGAGAATTCTGTTAATTACTGTCGACAACTTTTCTCAAGCTTTCCATAGACTTTATGGTCACTGCCAATTATGTGTGCAAGCATGGTGGATTTTATATCAAAAATTAAATTAAGAATTTTGTTTCCAGCATTTATATTTTTTCCTTTTTAAATTAGTTCATTTTTCTTTCTGAACCAACTCTGTATAAATAACATTCACTCTCAATTATGAGAAGTGTTTGTCAGTTATTAGCATTTTATAGCACTTTAACGGTTAACCATATATTTTAATTTTAATATACAACAATGTCTATACCGCAATAAAAATATGAACCAATGCATTAACAGAAATTTCCCGAAATAATGCTAAAACTAATGCTTTTTGGTTAGGTATTTCGAATTTTCTGGGACTTTTCCATATGATACTGTTGTAACAATTCAAGTATGGGACTGGGACAGAAATACCAGGCATGATTTCATAGGAGAAACTAAAATAGATCTAGAAAACAGGTATTATACAAAACATCGAGCTCATTGTGGACTATCTTACGAATATTCGGAGTACTTATAATCAAATGTTGGTTAAAATAGTTCTTCACTTATACTCTAGCTTTGCAGAGTAAGTTACACGCCATGGAGGGACGTGAACACTCCCTGCGAAATTTTAGAATCTCTCTGCAAAAAAGGGAATTTATCGCTACCAATATATTTTGATACTTATGTCCGTGTTAATAATCTTATGTTTGGACCAAAGATTGAAGAAAGTACGTATTTTCTTTTTAAAATTTCATAAAATTATTGAATTACATTCTTACCAGATGAACGTCCTAAGGCGTTCTATACTAAGGAAGAATTGGCACTTATTGTACTTCATCGATGGAACGAGGTGCCAGTAGTTGGATGTCATTTAGTACCAGAACACGTCGAAACAAGATCCTTATACAATCCGCAGAACCCTGGTCTTGAGCAGGTAATTTAACCCACGTGCACAATTTCAAACAGTTATCTGTCGATTGGTAAAACATTAGCATCATGATAAAATGCATAAAACATGTCAAGATGTAAGCAAAACCAACATACTCCTGCCTCTATAGCATTTTACACTACTTCATTCTAAGTACGTTTAATATTAATGTCTACATCCAAATTTCTTTAAGTTTTTGCGCATGCCTTAATATTGTACACGAATGATTGTCAACTATTCATTATTTCTATAACAATTAAGTAGTTCTGCATTTATTATATTATTTTTTGTTTACTAAATAATTTGATCAGATTAATGTAAATGATTACATAAATATTAAAAAATGTATAATTATATACAAGAGATAATGCATATTTTTTATACTTTGTTACATATACAAAAGTGATGACGTGATTTGCTATCATATATTCGTCACTTTAGCCATGTTTTAGGATCCTGCTGTCAAAATTTCGCATAAATCAGTCAGATAGTTAAGTTTTTACAATCGTTTATAGCAAACTATTGACGAAAAATTACATAAATGTTATTATGATTTCTGTAAGTGGCCGCATTTGCCGACTGTTTAAATGTGAATTCGTGTAACAATGTCAAATGACAACATGGCTAAGTTCAAACGTAATCCTAGAGAATTTTTTTATCGAAAGCTAGACGCATCACTATAGTCTAGAGACAAAATAATTATTCTTTTTATGAACGCGCTCCGAAGAAGGCAAACATCGTTTTTTCGACCAGTAAGATTATGGTCACGATTTTGTGTGATTCTAAAGGTAAAATATTTGTTCAGTAATGCCAAAATATTAAAAAACATATACATGGATATTACAATGCTTACTTTGTACATTGGTTACTGTTCATATATTGGTTACTACGTACGGACACGTGTTTCAAACTCGTCTTAGTACTCATTAGTTGACAACATACAATGGATTTTGATTGCCGCTAAGTTTAACGCGATATTGTATGTCACACGTCATGAGAAGGGGTCTCGAGACATCTCACAGCCAAGAGAGATTTCATACATGAAAATATAACATGTCTTATTCAAATTTTAGATCTCGTATATGTATGTAAATATATATATATATTAAAAATAATAGATTTTTTATTGGTTTAGCGACCTTTTATTGAATTTTGATGTTTTATTCTACGACGTTTCGACTTTTATTATTATTCAGTCTTTTTCAAGTAACTAGAAACAAGAATTAATACAATGAAAACGTGAGAACTGTGTTTGCTTTTGTGAGACTGAATTAACAATTAAATTAACAATTAAAATTAAAATTAGATTAAAAACTGAATTACCTATTAAATTAACAATTAAAGTTAAAATTAAATTAAAATTAGATTAATGATAAGTAAGGGAAAATTAAAGTGATTACATCTGTATAACTGACTTGGGAATTTGAATTGAACTACAAATACAGTAAAGAAAACATTCAATGACAATAAACTCACCGTTTTTTGGGGTTTCAAAAAACACGCATTCTGTGCAACATGTGTTATCGGGGACATCCGAGACCTTTTTTTATTAAGGACCGACACGCACTGGTTCGAATATTGTAAGTCTCTTTGTCTTGGTTCAGAGAGGTTAATTTCTGTTCTATTTTGGAATTAGCAAAGTGGTCAGGACCGTGTTTAGGGGTATATAGTTAAATTATTTACAAATGGGAACTGATAAAAACGAAAAACTTGTTTCCTTAGACGTAGAATCAATGTACACCAATATACCTTTAACACTGGCCAAAAAAGTAATCACATAAAAATGGAACTCCATCAAAAATTTCACAGACTTACCATTAATAGATTTCCTTGAAGCAATAGAACTAACTTTAACTTCCACATATTTTCAATTCGACAACAAATTTTTCAAACAAATTGAAGGACTAGCAATGAGAGCACCTAAACCAGCGTAGTAGCCCAATTAGTATTAGAGCACATCGAAGAAAATGTTATAAAATCCCTGAAAATAAAACCAACCTTTTTCAAAAGATATGTCGATGATTGCATAATTATGCTACCAGAAAATGAAATAAACAATGTACAAAATAGTTTCAACAATTTCCATCCAAATTTAAACTTTACCATTGAAATAGAAAAGACAACTCTATAAACTACTTAGACCTAACACTGATAAAAACAAACAACAACATACAAACAAAATGGTACACTAAACCAACCACATCCGGCAGATATGTAAACTTTTTTCAAACCAACCCTTAGCCCACAAAAAATGTAGTAACAGCGTTAGTAGACAGAGCCTTAAATCTCACTAATCCAGTTTTCAGACCAACAGTACTAAATAAAGTAAAAACAATTTTGACAGAAAACAATTATCCACCACAATTTATACAAAAAATTATAAAACTAAGACTTAATAAAATTTATAACACAACAAACAGCCACAACAAAATAAAAAAAACCAATGAATTAACATATATCCCCACACCCTATATAACTGGATTATCCGAAAAACTAGACAATATATTTAAACCATTTAATTTTAAAATAGCACACCAAAGCGGTAAAAACCTAAAATTCCTACACACCAAACTTAAAGACTCAACACCTACACTAAAACAATCACACACAATATACAACATACCCTGCAAAGACTGTGACAAAGTATACATAGGCCAAACAAAACAGTTACTACAAGAAAGATTGAAAGGCCACAAATACGCAAAAAATCAAACTGCCTTAAAAAAACACCAATTGACACTAAAACATAATTTTGATTTTGATAACACCAAAGTAATAACACAGAAAACGAATACAAAAGCTAGGGAGGTCTTAAAAATGATCCATATTTTCAAAAACAGCAGAACAATCAACGACAGAAACGAAATTGATGGACTTTCTAAACTCTATTACCCACTCATTAAACAATAGATAAAATCAACACCCCCCCCCCCCCCCCGCACACACAAACACAAACCAAAAAATTTTTTTTTATCAGTTCCCATTTGTAAATACTTTAACTATATACCCCTAAACACAGTCCTGACCACTTTGCTAATTCCAAAATAGAACAGAAATTAACCTCTCTGAACCAAAACACAGACACTTACAATATTCGAACCAGTGCGTGTCGGTCCTTAATAAAAAAAGGTCTCGGATGTCCCCGATAACACATGTTGCACAGAATGCGTGTTTTTTGAAACCCAAAAAAAACGGTGAGTTTATTGTCATTCAATGTTTTCTTTACTGTATTTGTAGTTCAATTCAAATTTCCAATTCATTTATACAGATGTAATCACTTTCATTTTCCCTTACTTATCATTAATCTACTTTTAATTTAATTTTAACTTTAATTGTTAATTTAATTGGTAATTCAGCTTTTAATCTAATTTTAATTTTAATTGTTAATTTAATTGTTAATTCAGTCTCACAAAAGCAAACACAGTTCTCATGTTTTCATTGTATTAATTCTTGTTTCTAGTTACTTGAAAAAGACTGAATAATAATAAAAGTCGAAACGTCGTAGAATAAAACATCAAAATTCAATAAAAGGTCGCTAAACCAATAAAAAGTCTATTATTTTTAATATTAAGACACGGCCAATAAAATAAATAAGAAAAATAAAATTCTTATAAACACTAAATACATATATATATATATATATATATATATATATATATATATATATATATATATATATATATATATATAGAATAAAATAAATTAAAAGCGGGCAAGCGGTCTGTCAATTACAAAACTCATTTATTAAGTATCCCTATATTTCGCAACAACTTTGTTTCTTCTTCCGGAGATACTACAAGATTAATGAGTAATTATGATTAACCTTGTAGTATCTCCGGAAGAAGGAACAAAGTTGTTGCGAAATATAGGAATACTTAATAAATGAGTTTTGTAATTGACAGACCGCTTGCCCGTGCAGGGAAATCAAAAGGACCAACCTAAAGAGAGAAGTCATATAAACTAATTTCGTTGAAGACATACCACACGATTCCCTAATAGACCAGTCCATAAATTTATGGAAAATCGTTTTTGAAATGCCCTTGACAATAGAGCATGAAGATTTTCTTCTGCCTAGATGTGCTAATTATGCGCATTGTAGCATCCTTGTCTGCCGAAAATTGATTCCTCAGTTAACAAAATCCGAGATTCAAAAGTAGGATTGTTTTCCTCTTGATTTAAAAACCATGCCATTCCCATCTGGCAGAGTAATCTTCTAGCTGCAAATGCTGCACACGTGTATAATAATACAGATGTCGTTGTTCAGCCTTCATCACTAGATGTACAGAAGTTTTCGAAATATTCAATTCCTGTGCAACTTCTCTATTGCTTTCAGTATCTTCTTCAAAGGCATCTGAAATATCCTCTTTGTTTTCAACAGTACGCAAAGTACTACTGAGCGCACCACCCTCCTTTCTGTTATGTAAAATTTGACCTGTCTCGATTATTCGTACGATAATCTTGAGAATCACTTTGTGATGGGGATGACTCCTGTTAGGAAATCGTTGGGCATAAAATACTTGCCGCCTCTCTAGCATTCCGCCCACATTCTCCGTAAATTAAAAACATTTCCACATAATCCGCGGCAGTATACACGGTTGCGCACGACGGCGGAACTAAAGCGATTTGAATGGATTTGAAAGAAACTTTGACACTGACATTTCACAAAAGTTCCATAGGCGACTAGTTTATTGACAGCGGAATAAAATATGTAACCTAGCAACAATTACGGAAAATCCTCCTGTATGGGCTTACAACGCTCTGATTTGTTGAATTAAAATGTGATTTTCTTGAATGCCGTTCAAGATAGGAAATTCTTTCTTTGACATTATTTGTCATTTTATGGTTATTTCTCTTTTTTTCTCTGAGGCGCGAGTTTTGGGAAACCTTGTATGTGAACAATATTTAATAATAAATTTATTTTTAAGGGAAAACTTCAGTTATGGGTCGACTTATTCCCTTGTTCTGACCTGCCTCCACCGAGACCTGTTGATATTACACCTCAGGTTCCCAAAAAATATGAACTTCGTGTCATAATTTGGAATACCGAAGACATTGTTTTAGAAGAAGATGATTTCTTCGTAGGTGAAAAGAAAAGTGATATATACGTTAAAGGGTATACTTACAAAAATCAAATAAACATTTATCATTCATTTTTTATAGATGGCTTACAGGTCCAGATCAAGCTCAAACAACTGACGTTCACTATAGATCCTTGTCGGGAGAAGGAAACTTTAATTGGCGTTTCGTTTTCCCATTTAGTTACTTAAAAACTGAACACAAAATCGTTGTTGTGAAAAAGGAAGGAGCTTTTGATTTAACACCTACTGAGAAAAAAGTACCGTGCCAACTGAAATTGCAAGTATGGGATAATGATACCTTCTCCCCAGACGATTTCTTAGGTTATTACTCCAATTACTTCACTAAAATCATAAACAATAGGTTTATTAGGAAAATATAAAATTCGCTTTACAGGTTCTCTTACGCTTGATCTTAGACGAATGCCAAGAAGTGCAAGATCTTCAATTAAATGCACATTAAAAATTCTCGATCCTACAGCACCGCAAATTAATTTATTTCGCGTAAAGAGAACTAGAGGATGGTGGCCCTTTCGTGGAGTAGATAAGCAAACCAATGAATACATTCTTGCTGTAAGTTAATTTACTTTTTCTCTTTCATAATATATGGCGTCCGTATTATAGGGTAAATTGGATGCTGAATTTCATTTAATAACTGCTGAAGAAGCTCAAGCTAATCCAGTGGGCTTGGGACGAACGGAGCCTAATGCGTTGCCTAAACCCAAGTAAGTATATATTTTTTAATTTTTTGTAGAGCTTGATACTGTTGTGAAAGCAATAATACAAAAAATATGAGATCTGCCGGTTGTATTCAATTTTATGATAACAATTACGTTTTTGTGTACAGTTACAGATACATATGTATATTGCATGTCTGTTTCATTTGTAACAATTAGCATATAAATATTTATTTAGGGGGAATAATAAAATGAGGAACTATTATTTTAGGAAAATCATATACGCAATGATAATTATGCATTTTACAACAAGCTACGTCATCAATTTATCCAATTTAAATGATCTAAGCTATATTAATTATCTTAAAGAACTAATTATATGGATTCAATACTGTCGCCGAAGTGATATACGGGGTGCTACCCTGAAATTCTAGAATTGTGAAAAAAAAACACAATAAATTGTTCTTACAACTTACGCACTGCCATCCTCTTCAAAGTATTCTCCTTTCGCATGAATACACCGATCCCAGCTACTTGTTCATGACTGGAAACAGTGCTGCAAACGTGTTCAACACTACCTGCGATTCGGTCTGGATCTACTCAATCGTCTCAAAACGACGTCAAGATCTGGTGAGTAGTGAGGATGAAGTAGCACTGCCGTCTTCGTTGAGGCCAGAAACTGACGCACAACAAGCGACGTGTGGGTTCCTGCATTGTCGTGTGTGAGATCCACGAATTGTTGCGCCACTTGGTAAGCTGCTTGCCCCGAATGTTTGCTCTTAGTCGCCGAAGAACATCGCAATAAAATCGTCCATTAATTGTTTTACCTGGTGGCAGAAATTCTTTATGCCCGACACCATCAGCGTTAAAGAAGCGAATCAAAATCGACTTGACGTTGTTTCGAACTTATCTCTCTGTCTTCGATCATGGTGACGATGGTGTCTTCCACTGCGATGTTTTGTTTCGGGATCATGCCCGTACACCACCAATTCGTCGCCAGTAATGATTCTGGTACTGAAGTTCGCATCCCTTTCGACAGTTTCTTTCAGCTCTGTGTTCTCTCTCTCGCTTTTTTTTGTTATATAGCACAAACTTCGTAGCAATACGCCGCATGTTCACCGGACAAAATACGGTGAAAAACGCCGTACGACAAGCCGGCAATGTTACAAATGTCATTAATTGTCCTTCGGTCTTGCAGGATAGCATCATACACTTTTGCCATTGTGGCGTCTTTCCCGTCAATAAACGACCGGAACGCTCATCATCATCAACCGACACACGTTCATTTTTAAAACGATTGTACCATTCATAAGTTTCCGTCTGACCGAAAGCATCTTCACTAAACGCTTGTTTAAGCATTTTCAGAGTTTCGGCTGCGGTTTTAACAAGTTTACATCAGACATTCTAGTGTAACAGAATAACTCAATCACAACTCAACAAATGTAAACATAAAAACTGTTTGTTATCACCTAGCAAAGTACCGCTTGGCAGATTGACTTAGATAGACATAGCTCACACAATCTAGCGCTATAGTGCTGTACTACCATTCCTTGAAATTCCGGGGATTTCTGGGTAGCACCTCGAATGTGCACTCATCTAATTGCAGCACTTTTCTTCTATTTTTTGTTTAGAATTAAATAGAAACTAAAGCTAGCACATATTCTAAAAATAGCCTCTAAAACCTAAACAATAGTTTCTTCCAGCAGCGTCAAGATTTATATGCAACAATTTCGAAGACTATCCAGATAAAATGTATACTAAATTGATCATTTTAAACTGTAAAACTCATATAGTAATATCAAAGTGCAAAATATATAAATTAACAATTATTTTGCACTTTTGAAATATGTATTTGGTAAATACCTCTGCAATAAGACATCACAGCAGTTGAAATGCAATCTAAATTTATATGGCCATATATTATTGTCACGGATTGTGATACTGTTGTTGATTGGATATTTTATATTAATCTTTTCGCGCTGTATGAAAAACGTCAATTTCACATACTTATTTATCATTTCTTTGACAACGCAATGATATTTAAGTCTTATAAGACGTTTCTTTGCTGAGTAAACTGGCGCTGTCAGAATGAAGAATGATTCGGCGATTTCGATTATTTCTTCTTAAATCATCACTACTTCCAGCAAACAAATTCTAGTATACCAATCAGTCTTTACGATTCTTTGACTCTCTAAGGTTACGAAAATCAGAGAAACAAACGATAATTTGCTTCGAAGCACTGCTAGGACGAATAAGTTTTGTAGTTTTTGACTCGATTTAGAAGGCTTAAGTTGTGTATTGCTATTTTCTTTCAGAATCGTACAAATAAATCCACTACTAGTAACGATATTATTGACTAAATTTCAAGGACCTTGAATAAATTTTGAAGTATTTCTTTGCACCATCTGACACGGCTCGATTTCTGAGCTTCTATCAAATTACGTGAGGTCGAACAACAACAAATTAATCGTACGTACATCTTCATGCAAAATCGTGTGTGCTGCTTTCAAGCCTCATTTAATTATTTCACGTACAGTATCAACATTAGTGGCGACAACCGACGACAATGGACGACGTTCCTGGAATGAGGCGACGCATCCACGCGAAATTCGGCAAACCGTCTGTGAACATTACTCTTGGATGGTGCTTCATCATCAAAAGCCAAACAAAGTCGATTGATACATTGTTTTGGCATTAAACCACTTTTGTCATCATAAAAAATCGTGCCTCGGAAATTTTCATGTAAAACTTCCATTTCTACATAAAACTTTTTTTTTAAATATCGTGCAAACGAAACTACTTTACTTAAGTGCAAACTATCAACTGAATTATTGGTTAGAAATGACAAATTTTACGAATTTGAGTGTTGAAAAACACTATCAACACTCAAACTTTTAGATCTGTGTAATTTCTATCCGGCTCTCAAAGGACCAAATATTGGAGTTGTATTCGACTCGTAAACAACCATATATAAATCGTTTCTTAACTCACCGTCCACGGGACTTAACATCGGTATAAACAGGTTATTTGTTTTGGTTATCAGGTGTGTTTTCTGAATATTTTATTTATTTAACAAAAAACAGTTAAACCTAGTTTATTAAGATAAATCTCGCAAATGTAGCGCTTAATGTAAACTTAAAACTTTAAATTATTTACTATTATATGAGACTGTATATCTCTTGTTGTTAACATGATACTGTTTGATATGAATGTTATACGCAGAATGTTCAGTACTGTTATTGAATTCATACTGTTCTGTTATGTACTATTGTTCAGTCGATACTGTTTTACAAAAACAAACTACCTCTATAAACTATTACGTAATTAAAATCCGCGTATTTATTGGCAACACCTACTAATATAACAGGCCCGACAACAAACTCATGACGTCATCATAGTCAGGCCTACACACTGATAATTTGTGTATTCTACTATTTTCACGGGAAGAAGAAAACCTATAATCGCTTACAAAATTTGTACAAATAAAATAATTTATAGTATATTTACATGTATATTTCTAGTGTATTTTACGAAAGGATCGAAAAGAAAACAAAAAATCACATATTTACAAGTTTATTAAGAAATAACATAAAATAATTAAAAATATTACATGTTGTGAACACTAATAATAAAAGATAATAAGGATTTGAAATATTTCATTCTCAGTAACAAATCGTTTATTCTTACTAATCAAATTTAGTATTGTATTTTAATTTTTTTGAATTATCAGTCTTTCTACCCTTTGCAGAATTTTTCGCAATTATATATTTTTTTCTAATTAAATATTTATTTAGAAAAATATTTGTGGATGTTTTAACAAGTAAATATAAAATATTATATTTAGAGTGGCCTTTCTGATTATAATTTAAATCTGAAAGAAAAAAATCAGATTTAATTATAATATCCAAAGATAGTTTCACTATTAAATTTCTTTGAGATGAGTATCTTAAAAATGATTGTTTATATCTCTCAGATACTAAATTTTGAACTGTGATATACATATAAAGAACTGCATTAACAATATTAGCATTCGGATATTGAAGTCCTCTATCAATACTGTGTATAAAGTTGTAGTGTGAGTCTAAAGTATCAGCATTTAGTTCTTTATCCAAAACTAAGGATATTTTATAATGATCGCATTTCAGTTTTTTTAAAACCGATCTAGCACAATAACCAGAGATATATACAATGACTGTTCCTAAACAAATTCAAATTGTTCTTCACTGTAACCTAATCAAAGTTTTTAGGTAGTAATATATTAGAAGTACTTCCAACATTATCTTCAACAATTATATGATTCTTCATATTTAATTTTAGTTCGAAAACTTTCTTTTGTAGCTGTTTCTAAATTGTTATTTTCAATTCATTTTCTTCGTTCTTCGACACTTTCTCTTACTGCCGAAATTAAGGCAGACAGATAATTGGCGAAATTTGGAAGAATTGACAGCTATGGGATTTTTGAAGTCGCGATATAAGTTTGTTTCCTGTTGTATTATTATAGCACTCAAAGTGTCGCTGGATATAATCTTCCGTAACGTGTAACTCGCAAACCTATAAAAAGAGAACACATAAAGGCATAGTCAAATATGTACAGTTGTAATGCTTAATTATATCCTAACATTTTGTTAAATATTTTCATACTAAATTGAATATTGTTATATATGCAGGTTTTATATTTTAGTAAATAATTAATATGAAAATATACAGCATACATTAGAATATTGAGTTGGTTGAAACTCGAAACGATGTATAGGTCTTCTCCATTCTTGGCGTAATTCATTGTCCTTTTGCAAAGAAAATACCGCAACATTAGGTCCACTTTTGTAATTACCTCTACAATTAGGAACACAACATTTATACATCATTGTATATAAATTTACTAATACCGAGTGTATTTTGTTTATAATGTAAGCTAAACGGATAAACACAATTAACGCCTCTTAAAACACTAGAAGGACATGAATATAAACCGTATCGATTTCTATCACTCAATTGTGACAAGTGTGACATGGCCTAATGTATGTGACGTCATCAGGAAATTTGAAATTGGTTATATTAGGCCTGTTATATTAGTAGGTGTTGGTATTGGTCCTAAATTGTATTGCTTGATGTCTTCACGGGAAATGTTTCTATGTAATTAATTCCTAGAAATTATACCTACGAACAGCAATACCCAAGGTTTACTATAGGGTCTTAAAGATCTTACTAATAAATAAGTAAATAAAATATCATTATGAATTAAGTATTAGTAGTTGTTATAAGTCTAAGTGTGTAATTTCGGCTTAAT
Source organism: Melolontha melolontha (assembly GCA_935421215.2). NCBI lineage: Eukaryota > Metazoa > Arthropoda > Insecta > Coleoptera > Scarabaeidae > Melolontha > Melolontha melolontha. The sequence goes on along the minus strand of OW285235.1, from coordinate 195,294,411 downwards.
TTCAATGTTTAGAAGTGGCGTTTTATTGTATATTCCTATTTAGGAAACGTGAGCCTATTATACATATTTTGTTAACAATGGGTGGTCAGATTAAATATTATTTCTTCAATGCGTTCACTAATAACCCTAGGCAATAGAAGAAGCGGTCTAAATTATGAAGTAGGTAATAAATAAATTTACAAATATAAATTCTTAGAACCTAAAGAAAGTTTTATAACTTGAATATGGTATCAAAAGTATGTTATACAGTGGTTTAAACTTGAAAATGCATGTTGAATATTTATAAAATTGGAAATGTTATAGTTTAATTCTTTATCCTATATTTATTTATGTCTAACAAGTATTAATATATCAAATTTCGTTTTATTCTGGATAATATTTCTACTAATCCTTTAAGGTATTTTAAATTTATTATTTCCGTTGCTGTATATACAAAGTTTAATTGTTGAACTCAATTGATCATAACTAATTTATGTAATAATAAAGTACATGGGTCTTCTTAAATTAGTTAAACAGAAATAACATTTAATTGTGAAGAAAGTATAAATTTTATAGAACTGAATGATAAAGCAAACAATTTAGCAAGTTTCATTTACAAATGTTCAATATGTAACACGGCATACATCTAATCTGTAAGTGAATTCGTCTTAAATTTCACGTATGATATCATCGTTAATGGTTGTAACTGCTTCTGTTATCCGACCTCGTAATTCATTTAGACTTGCGGACTTGCAGAAAGAGGAGGAACATAAACTTTATCTTTAACGTAGCCGCACACAGAAATTCAATTGAGAATCTCGGCGGAGAATCTGTTCATGTCTTTTTGCAATTATGACATGAGATAATTTACCAACATACCAAGAAAAGTAACTCCAGCTACAGTTTTCTAGATGGAAAAGAATGGACGGTATACTTGAGTAGAACAAAAAACATTTAGCTGAGACGAGTCTCTTACAATTTAATCAAGAAAATTGTCATCGTTCTCTATTCTGTCAAACATTTCAAGACAAAATTCAAGTCGTCTTTGTTGATCAGTACCACTTAGCTTGTGGCAATTGTATTCTGTGTGTTTTAAATAGTAGATCTATTCTTAAGATTCTACATATTGTTGTTTGTGGAACGCTTCGTTCTTAGCTGGCACATGCAAGTGATTTCTTTGAGCTACGAACGTAGGTCTCGCACACTTGTTCGATTGTCTCTTCTACTCTGTAACTCGAGGCTTACCCTGGTCTTTTGCCCTGCGTCCTACACACCCAGTTTCAATAAACTGATTATACCATGCAATAATTTTCGGTAGTTATGGTAGCTGCTTGTGATATTTGATCCTGAGTTTCCGTTGAACAGAAGTGGGTGTCCCAATTCATGAAACAACAAACAACAGTGAGTGTGCTTTGCACCTGAATATGACTACATGATGACTGGCCAAATGATGGCGTAGTAGCGTGACACTCGCGTACTCTAGCGGGTGTATAGTGAACTTGAGGATATGGCAGAACTACCAAAACTCACTAGACATTGCTACTACAGGCGGTTCCATTGCTATAGAGGTATACTTTTGTATAACTTCCTTAAGAAAATTAGGTATTTATATAATTCAGGAGTTATTCACAAAAAGCTTCCATTTAATTGTTAAAAAAGAACAAAAGCATAAACTTAAACTATATACATCTTAAAACTACATCTACTTATTATAGAGTTTAGTAACACCACAGATGTAGGGCAATTGTGACTTTAATCGCATTCCAACTTTACACAGCTTTGAAAAGCGCACCACCTCTTCGCTCAGTGCCAAATCCCCGGACTTTAAGAGGGTGGGTAAAACTTCCAAATTGAACAGTTCTTTATTTTATATTATGCGATAAGTTTCCGAAATGAATGTTTTCCATGTTAGATAAAAATTACCAACTATACTCTCTCCCAATCCCAAAATATGGTTTTCATAACATTCTTCTTTGTTTAGGTGATTAATTGTAAAGCCAACTAGTTGACTTGTTTATAATTTCAGAATACATAATAAGACTCAAATTTGATTGCTGACAAGAACCTTATTAAGAAAATCGTCCTAACGCAAACGTAAGATCAAAACAGAGCCTATCCGATGTGACTTTCCATCCTCCAAAAACTTCGTTAGGACTTAGCACACGCAATATCTTATGTAACCTATTCCTTCGGCAACAACTTCGTATAAAATAATGCCCGAAATTTAAGAAACCTGTTCACAGAATTCTGTTCATCATTGATAATCGTTGGCCGGCTACTTTGTTCCTCACAACGAACGTTTGTGTTTTAGTAATTTAATATTCGAAATCATCCTCGCCCAATAGCGGCTTGCATTACGTTTCGTCCATAAACATTACAAACTTCAACACGATCAATTTCAACTATAATTAATAATAATAACTTTTACTTTTCGTAAAAAAAAAGTTTTAAAAACAGAATAAATAACAACAAAAAATGTGCATGACTATGTAATATTATATATCCACATACGCATAATTAATGTAATTCATCATTAAAAATTACTGTATAAATTTTTTCTCCCCATACACGCATTCTGTTAATTGAATTTAAATACATGATATTTGCCATAAACATGGAGACTATATTGATTGTCACACTGATAAAAGGAAACGCGACAATAAATATGGACAGAATCATGTTACTAATCAGCTGATAGAGGAAAAGTTCGCATGATTACATATTTCGAGTTTCAACGGTACAAAATCGTGCAATTTTAGAAGAATATTTTGGTCAAATTTCTCTCTGATTTTTATATGTCAAATATTTCAAAAAGCAACATCGAATCGGTTCGAAGTTTAATTAATGACAGGTATAATGGACATACCAGATAATAGACATACATTATAAATCATTATACTAACATTACTAAATCCTTTCCAACAGAGTATAGTAAATTCTAACACTTTAATTGCTCCACTACACACCACTGACAGTTGATTCTCAAATATAGGTCTACACTCAAGTGGCACCCGCACTAGACCTAAAATAAAATCTGCAGATTTTATTTAGTAAGCAAATAAATTTAATTTATTCTATAGATTGGGTATTATAAATAGCGAATAGGATAACTAAGCTAGTAAATCTACTAATTAATTTACACCCTAGAAAATCGTGGTATTAAATTTTATTCGTTGGTTAAATGCGAACAGCTGTTTGCTCCACTGGTTCAAATAAACATAACCTTATTTTTTAAAGTTTATATTTTATGTGTTTGATAACTTAAATTTTAATAATGCCAGAATTATCGGTTTGTATTTTACAAGTATAAACAAAAAGAAATAGTAAAGAATTAGGATTTTTTTGTATTTTTTTTATTTTATTCAGTGGCTCCATCATTTATCGAAATGCTAAACTGTAAAATACATAGTTATTCAGAGTTATTCTACAAATACTTATTTTACTTGCACGCATTTTTATAATACCAGATTTCAATTTATACGTTGAATAAATTTATTCGACAAATTGTTATTCGGAGATTTATTCGCTGTTTATAATACCGGTCCCTACTAAAATATTATATAGTTACATCATTATTTGAGTCGGCAAAGAGGGGCAAGTTTCAGAACAATGTGGAGGGGCCTAGCGGCCGTATCAAGGCGAGCGTTCAGTAACGTTTGCGTACTCGCATCATTTATGTTCGTGACTTTCATGAGTGAGCATAGGCGATGCGGACACATGAATGTTTACACATAAATATTGATAAAATAGTTATTTACGATACAAGTGTTAAAAGTGCGATTTTATTTTACGAGTAAAAGTTTGCGACACGAGCATTAGCGAGTGTCGCAATTTACGAGTGAAATAAAATAGCATTTTTAACATGTGTATCGTACAATATTTTTTCTACAAACACAATTTTTATTATAAAATATAAAGAAACTCCACTGACCAAATTTGACAGCTCATGAATACGTTTTGACACAACTGAACGCAGCCGTTAAATTACGTCAAATTAAGTCACAATTCATACTGAGTTCGTATTTTAATAAAGAAAATGAAGTAATAGCGAGAATAATAATTCTGAAAGTACTGCAACACAGGAAATAAATATCTCGAATTACACAAACTGTACATTTAATATTAATTATCCAAGAAATATGTAATTTTCAATCATTTTAATATATGTTGTCATTTTTGACAAACTGTCATGTCAATTTACTTTTAACACTAGTGTTAAAAGTACTACTTTTAACACGCTACGCTATAAAATTGCATTTTTAATTGAAGTTAGCCGTGTCAAAATGTCAACTTTTAACGATGTTTGTAGAAAATAGTATATTGTACAACTAGTGCTGAAAATAGGATATTTCACACGAGCATGAAGTTTGAGCCACGAGCCGTAGGCGAGTGGTTTAATTATGCGAGTGTGAAATATTTTCAGCACGTGTTGTACACTATACTTTTCCGACGACCGCTTAGTGACAAGAATTAATTTCAATGAAAATAAAAGAATGATTCACAAAATAATGATATATGATGTATTTCATAACAACAATTTGACATTTGAGAGTCATTCATTTGACAGTTTCCTATTTGTTATTTTATGATTAGTAGGTTGGCACGTCTGTTACTTTGCACACGGTTCTGCGGCGATTCTAATTGGCCCTCTTGAACTTTTCAGCACAGTTTTAGTTACAAGATAACTTTTCAACATAGTTTTGGGGATACAATGCATACAAATGAGTGTGTACACTCATTTTTTTCGCCTTGCGCCGTACATAGGTGTGAGTGAACATCATCCACAATTTGAACAGAATCCTAAACTACATCGAATCATTTTGTAATTTTTCAATTCCCTCAGTTAGCTCATAGTAGTTCTTGCGAATAGTTCTAAATCAATTTTTACCTGACTAACTTGAAACATTTTTTGGCTTTTCTTGATAGCTTCGGCGTGTCTCGGATCGGATTGTAAACCGACCTTCTTTACATCATCAAAATGTTAGCAGTAGTAAAACGCAGCCTTTAGAAACTTTAGAAACACTGTCTTCGTATGAGCTATTTATTTACTCGTGGATAACATTTAGGTATCAATTGCGCCACAAGGTTTAAAGCATGGATTTTACAAGTTACCTACATGTAACAGATTTCCACTCTGTTCTTTAAAAGATCGACCTAAGGAAAGCATGTTAGCGGCACCGTCACTCTCAAACATTAAAAGTTTGTTTGTTGAAACTTGAAATTTGTTCAATGCTTTCAACACCAGTTTTAAAATTTCATGGCTAGTACATTTTGCAACTCTTTTGGAAGCAAGTAAGATAGAGAATGACGGTTCCAATTCTTCCATTGTACGTACTATCACATTCACACATTTTTTTTGCCGATCGGTTTTTTCGTCCACACATAACCACAATTTTTTATCTTTCAATTCTGCTTTAATTCTTCTTTCAACGTAGTCACGAGCAGATGGTATAACGTTTCTTATTGATGTCCGACTTGGTAATGTATAATCCGAATACATGCTCCAGAAGGAGACAAATGCTTTTTGGTCTAGTAAAGTGAACGATAGATTACCTAGAATAAAACAAACACCTATATCAAATGTTAATTGTTCGCTGTATCGTTTGCCACGGAATTTAGAACAGTGTTTTATACTTTTTAGGTGGCGTTCGCACTTCCACCTGCTGATACACGTCAAATAGTCTTCGCACCTTACACATTGAATTCTATCGCCTTCGTATTCTAAATCTGGCATACTCGCTATTACGTTTTCTAGTTTCTTCGAAATACTCCGTTTCCGAAACGTACCTAAATGCGACATTTTCTAAGTATATGTGTACTGACATGCACTCACAACGACCAGTGGAATAATACTGAACAAGTGTTCTTTGATGCGGACGTTGCTCTCGACACTGCACTGTAAATTTCCCCTCTTTGGCGAGTCTAATCTTTATACATGCAAATGGTATTTACATATCAGGAGTTGGTACATTCAACCTTGTCTTAAATGATGGGTGCATCATGCAAAAAATTGTCTAAATAAGCTGAGTTCTTATATGCTTATATGTTCTTATAATTTGGTAAATCATTATTGAATAGAATGAAAAACTACGAACCCAGATTAGGGTTCTATAAAACTACAAGTTCTGTAAGTTCATAATTATGAGATAAGTTCTCTCTTCAACTAACGTAATTCATTTTTTCGTGAAGATATGATCTTACTAGATTGAGATTAGTGCAATTAAAGTCAAAAGCACTTAATTTATATGTCAACAAACAGTAATCTACTGTGTAAATGACATGCAACTGAGAGTGATATCTACGACTTCATATATGTTTTGTGTAACATATGAGAGGTCAGTGACTCTGGATGGACTTTTTATAAAACCTAGCTGTTTAAATTAAATCCTAGCTGTTAATTAAATCTTAGCTCAAATATTATTGGGATTTTTTTCGTATATTATACGTTAAAACTTTTATTAAGTTCTACGAGAGTTCTGCATATTTTTGTCAATCGCTGTTTTATGTTGAAATAATATGAATAATTAAATGTAATCAGTATAACAGTATTCGACGTATATATGAATAAAAAGCGTGTTTGCAGATGTCAGGGATTAAATACAGTTCAAATACCTATATCGATAATAGAGAAATTAAAATCTATCGTTATTCTAGAAAAACGTAAACAGAATTGTGTCTTAATAATTATCATACAGATTTAAAATAAATATGAATGTAAGGAACTTATGACATGCTAATAAACCCCTACAACCACGTTCAATAAAATCCGTAATAACAAAGTAATTATCTTCATATGAATAGGTATTGAATGGTTTGAATTATTAAAAATTACACTCAAATATTGAAATGAATACCGAAATGTACAAAGTGTAGCTCTAGCAGGAAACATATCTAATTTTATAATCCATTGCAAAATTGTATATACAGGTATCCTTGAAGTAAAGACAGAACATATTCTAAATAGAAAGATGTAATTATATAGAATGTAAATCCAAAATATTGTAAATCAATTATGGCGCGAACCTCGAAATTAAAAACACCTTGAAAATTATATTACTTGACGCCAAAATATTCATGTATAAATAATAAATACCTCACACATTATTATTATTGTTTTTGCTGGAAACATTTGTTCAAAGCGCCAAATCATAGGACATGAAAATCACACAGCAACGTTCTTAGCGTTTAACTAGCCTCACAGAATACATTGTTCACAATAAGTATGAGGAACCTGTGATTTGTTATAATTTTTAAAGCCAAAATAACGGTAATAGCCTTTAATTATTCAAGATGTGCTGATGCGCTTATGCTGATGAACAGTGTATTCTCCCCATATACAACGAAATCTATTAGGATCATTTTACACGCATGCATGACATTCTTGATATAACACACGTTGGACTAATAAATTGATTTAATTTGATTGATAATCCCTAGGTAACTTTTTATATACTCACGTTGCACGGACCTATTAATTCTTTAATTTAATTGATTGTAAAGTAAACAGTGAGATCTCCTAATGGATATGATACAGTAAATATGCTCAAACATGTCGAAGCAGCATATTAGGTAGTGCATTATTTCTATTAATATTTTGCATTTAGGTCGCTAAAATAAAGTACTTTAATAAATTAATATTTAACATATTTTTAAGCAAATATCTCAAATTTGTGACATAAAAGAAAAATTTTGAAACTGGTGTCAGAATCAACATGAAAAAACGCATAGGAGCCACGTATTAATGTATAAAAAAATTATTTCCATAATATTATTATTGTAATTCTTGTTGAGATGCCTTTAGCAATTCTTGTATTGCATACTAGAAGTTCAATTTCGTTTAGTAAATTTCTGCCCGATGTGGTAAAACCACTGCATTATATATATATGGTAAATTCAAATTGTTGGCGATTTAAGGTCTGGTTTTACTTCAAAATGTATATATTTGAAATAATCCTACATGTTTCGGAAAACGTTTCTTTTTCAATTAATATAAAATATAAATCGCCAACAAATTGAATTTAGCATAACAAACAAACAAAGGTCACGAAATAATTATATATATATATATATATATATATATATATATATATATATATATATATATATATATATATACAGGTGTCCAGAAACTCTCCTGACAAACGAAGACCGGAGATTCCTCTGATAATTTTATGACAATTAAACCCAAATTCACCTAGTCCGAAAATGCTTCCTAAGGGAGCTAGAGTTCTTTGAAGATGTCGCCTTGTATTTATTTTTTTTTAAATTCCTCCAGAACGCTTCTATTTAGAAAAACAAAAACAGGTATGCTTATTTATCCTCCAGAGATGAATCGATTCTATCAATTGCGAATTTCTAGTACCGGTCATAGGCGTCCGTTTTGGGTAGGTCAACGGTTATTTTAAGGCATAACTTTTTTGTCTTTAACTTTTAAGCATTTGTGACACTAGATTATTAAATTTTCAGGTATTCCAGTACTAAAATGTACTCTCACTTTAAGTCGGTAGGATACACCGTTTTCTAGAAAAATCGATTTGTAAATTTTTCGTTTTTTCTTCATTAAAGTTCAATTTATTATGTACCTACTTATTTTTAGCGACGAAGTTGGCTTGGACAATCAAGGCATGGATGAAAATTAATTTAATAAATTAAAAACAAATTATTTATTACAATGGAACGAAACTAACAAAAAAAGAACAAGTATCAAAGGTAGATTGTTACAAAAGTTGCTCGATGTGATGACAATTAGTCTCTATGCATAAGTTTACCCTTTTGCTTAGAGAACGCCGAATTCTTGCAAAAATTCCAAAGTTATTTCTGCAAGCATCTTGTATCCTTAGCCAGAGTTGTGCGCGATTTTGTATCGGAACTGAAGAAACAAATGCTTTTATGTATCCCCAAACACAATAATCGCAAGGATTCAAATCCGGCGACCTTGCTGGCCAAGTAACTGGACCGCCTCTTCCAATCCAATGGTCTTCGTAGTTATTATCTAGAAAGTCTCATACATTCCTGCTAAAGTGGGCCGGACAGCTGTCCTGTAGAAACCATAAGTTTTGCCGAATATTTAAACGCACCTCATCTAACAAATCAGGTAAAATATTTTGCAGGAAATGTAAGTAATCAGCACCATTTAAACGAGCAGGTAATTCCACAGGTCCAAGTAGATAATCGTCAACTACTCCTATCCAGACGTTTATGCTAAACCTATGCTGATGCTTAAATTCTTGAACAACGTGGGGATTGTCACGTGTACGAATAATAATGTGCATTATGTACATTAAAAATTCCATTTTTTGAGAATGTAGCTTCGTCACCAAACAAAATGTTCCTGAAGAAATCTTCATCTTGATTTTTCTGATTTTGTAACCATCTAGCGAATTCTACGCGAGCAATTGATGGAATCGATTCATCTCTGGAGGATAAATAAGCGTACCAGTTTTTGTTTTTCTAAATAGAAGCGTTCTGGAGGAATTTCAAAAAAAATAAATACAAGGCGCCATCTTCAAAGAACTCTAGCTCCCTTAGGAAGCATTTTCGGACTAGGTGAATTTCGGTTTACTTGTCTTAAAATTATCTGAGGAAACTCCGGTCTTCGTTTGTCAGGAGAGTTTCTGGACACCCTGTATATATATATATATATATATATATATATATATATATATATATATATACGCAGCACGACAGCGACAGTAGAGTCAAACCACAGGCATGCGCATTGGCAAGCCACATAGCGTCGACACACCACAAACCGAGATACAAAGATGTCAGAATCATTTTCAAGGAACCAAACTACACAAGACGACTATTCCTGGAAACTCTAACAATAAAGAGCGTACAATATAATCTAAATACTAAAGCCGACTCCCTCAGTTTCAGCAATATCTACATACCACAACTAAAACATATAACACCGGGTATACAGAATAAGTTAACATAATAAGATTATATAATGTGAGGGCGAGTATTTTTTCCCTGTTTATGCTTATGGGGGTTTTTTAGCCTTTGTTGCGCGTGGTGCTTTTTGTGTTTTTGTTTTTCTGTTTTTTCTGTTTTTTGTGTTTTATATATATTTTTTATATTTTTTGCTTGTTTGTTCCGATTTCTAGTAGAACATGTTTACACACATTTTACTGATATACGTGCACCGAGAAATATGTTTTAGCGATAAAATTAATTCACACGGCACACAATATAAAGAGATTTCTAGCCTGTCTGACTGATTTTAGTTTGCAGTATATGTACTAGTGTATTAAAAGTTTAGTGTTTTGTTAGTTTTATCATCATTGACATAGAGATGATAGTAACATGTAGAGGCCACGATAACAGGCTCGTGTGTGTAGTATTACAAACAAATGCCCATATATTTTAGGTTATGTAAGTATTTGTAATACATTTTATTTTGTACAATGACAACATATTGACAAATTTGTTTACATTCCTTTTTTGTTTGCTTCTTAATAAAAAACAGGTCTGAGGAAGGTCTAAATCCAAGACCGAAACGTCACACAACCAAAACAGTGTTTTTCTTCAAAACGACACCCTAATTCTACACAAGTGTAGTAAGTTATTGATACATAGTGCTATTCACCATCAACATACACGTTGAATTCCACCATACATATATATATATATATATATATAAATATAATAACTTCGTGACCTTGGTATGATATGGTAAACCTAATCAGTAGGCGATTAAAGGTCTGTATATTACTTCAAAATATATGTATTTAAAAAACTCTACATGTTTCGGCTATATACGCCTTTTTCAAGAGAATACAAAATATGAATGACAGGATATAAATGTCAAGTAATTAAGTTGCTATGGTTTAAATTATTCAAAGATACATTCTAGTAATAATAATAAATCATGCCTTAGTATTCCAAAAAATAGATAACAAGGTGTGAAAATATGTGTTGTTCGCTGCTAGCAATTTGTGTCTCCTTCTGGGTATGAACTTGTGTGTTGGTTGCTGCTGGCAGCTTGCGTCTCTCTATGGGTGTGTGGTTTTGTGTGAGAGCGTAAGTGTAGGGTTTTGTATGTCGGTGCGTTCGTGCGTGTGTTTAGTGATCGGTCGCATGAATTTAGAGAGGTCGGATAACCAGCCGTTGCGTAGGGCCGCCAACCCTTTCCCGACAACTTCTTTACAATTCCGTGCAGTACTTCGACGGTCTGACCCCCGCCCCAACGAGGCAAGGCGCAGACAGGCGAAGCGCACCCTGTACGGAGTTGCTCATCGCAACTAAGGGAACACTCTTAGTGGCTACCTCGGTCGACGATGGTCACACTTATGCCATCTTAACGTTATCCGCCGAAGCGGGGGCATAGCACACACGTCGAACGTGTGTGTGCTGTTAACGGCAGCCTAGCCAGGTTGTCGCCCAGGACCGGTCCTAGTGGTGTGTGCATTGCGCGGCGACGAGATACCGCCGCGTAGCATGGTTCCTCACTCTTGCTGGAAAGGCGGAATGGCACCTGACTGCCCAACGGGCAGACCCCCCTAGAGTTTTGTAGCGCATATGCTAGGCTGCAACCCAGTAGAGGACCACATCAGCAAAAAACAGAAAACAGGGAAAGGCAGGGAAAAGTAAGATGGCATAAGTGTGACCATCGTCGACCGAGGTAGCCACTAAGAGTGTTCCCTTAGTTGCGATGAGCAACCCCGTACAGGGTGCGCTTCGCCTGTCTGCGCCTTGCCTCGTTGGGGCGGGGGTCAGACCGTCGAAGTACTGCACGGAATTGTAAAGAAGTTGTCGGGAAAGGGTTGGCGGCCCTACGCAACGGCTGGTTATCCGACCTCTCTAAATTCATGCGACCGATCACTAAACACACGCACGAACGCACCGACATACAAAACCCTACACTTACGCTCTCACACAAAACCACACACCCATAGAGAGACGCAAGCTGCCAGCAGCAACCAACACACAAGTTCATACCCAGAAGGAGACACAAATTGCTAGCAGCGAACAACACATATTTTCACACCTTGTTATCTATTTTTTGGAATACTAAGGCATGATTTATTATTATTACTAGAATGTATCTTTGAATAATTTAAACCATAGCAACTTAATTACTTGACATTTATATCCTGTCATTCATATTTTGTATTCTCTTGAAAAAGGCGTATATAGCCGAAACATGTAGAGTTTTTTAAATACATATATTTTGAAGTAATATACAGACCTTTAATCGCCTACTGATTAGGTTTACCATATATATATATATATATATATATCAAAAACAATTTTACCCTAAAGGGTGTCGGGTAAGTACAGTCTAATCTAAATTATGCGCACAATTTCTCCATAATCTTGGGTTACTGGCCAGCAATTTTGCTTCTTTCCAGCTCTTTCCCCTCTTCTGGATGCTATTTCCAATGACATCCTCCCATACTTGTCGCGGCCTTCCTCTTTTTTTTTATACTGGACTTTGGCTTCATATATTAGCTTTACTGGTCTAGTGTCGCCCATTTGTTGTAAATGCCCCCACCAATGTAGTTGCCGCTGTTTAATAAAGTCCATTATCGATTGTATCTCCAGTTCCTCTCGTATTTGTGTATTTCTCATTTTATCCTTTCTAGTTACGCCTCTCACTCTCCTAAGATATCTCATTGCTGCAGCGTGGATTTTGCTTTTTTGTCTATTATTAAGTACCCATGATTCACATCCGTATGTCAGAACTGCTCTGTAGACTGCTTTGAATAATTTGATCTTGGTGATTCGTGATATTTCTTTTTTCATAATGAAGTTCTTATTAATTGCGTAATACAATTTGGTTATCTTTTCAATTCTTTTATTAATTTCTGACTCATTTTTCTCAGTGTTTTCTATCAGGACACCTAAATAATGAAACTCATTTACTTGTTGAATAGTTATTCCTTCAATTTCGATATTTAGTTGTTCTTCACCTCTGGTCATTACTTTTGTTTTATTTTTATTTATACTCATTCCTTTTTTTCTAAGTGTTTCGTACCATATATCTATACTTGCATTATTTCTATTAATATTTTGCATTTAGGTCGCTAAAATAAAGTACTTTAATAAATTAATATTTAACATATTTTTAAGCCGATATCTCAAATTCGGGACATAAAAGAAGAATTTTGAAACTGGTGTCAAAGTCAACATGAAAAAACGCATGGGACACGTATTAATGTATAAAAAAATTATTTTCATAATATTATTATTGTAATTCTGGTTGAGATGCCTTTAGCAATTCTTGTATTGCATACTAGAAGTTCAATTTCGTTTAGTAAATTTCTGCCCGATGTGGTAAAATAACTGCATTTTATAAAAAATAAATTATACGTTTGTTCATGCTATATCTTGAAATCGACTTAAATTCCAAAATTATCAGGATAATAAAGCCATTTTCGGTGATATTTAGAGTTCTGCATATTAGATGAGTGCAAAATATTTAGAATTATTATATGTTAAATTAATTTATTAAATATATATACATATATATATTTTTTCAAAATAAATCAAATGAATTTTGAAATTAATTCCTTTAAAGCATTGTATTATAAAAAGCCCTCAGGGTAACAGAAATAAATTACATTAATAGATCATAATAAACTCCCATAGTTCTATATCATATAGCTTAACTGATTAGATGATTTTCAAAGATAAGCCATTAGAACTTCAAAATGCACATTCAGAGATTTTTTCAGCATCTTGAAAAGTTAATACTGATGCACCCTGCGACTATTAAAAAAAAATACCAAAAACCATTCTATTTTATCATCATTTTTTTTTCTTTTTTATGTGCGCTATTCAATTATGTCAATATATTTTAGTGTGCTTATGGAGAAAGTCAGGAGACAAAGAAAAAGTCTAAGATCTTTTACAACTAATACTCTAAGTAATATTTCCAGTATTAGAACGGAAACCTGGTGGAACTCGTTGAATATGAAAAGCTATTTTAAATAAGTACTGTACAGAAAATCATAAAAATAAATTCTAAGTGCAACTAGAACTGTGTTTTTTTAAAGCATCTTTCTCCTATCAAAACGATGATTTTCTATAAACGACAAAACTCTAGAAGGTGTTTTTATAGATATTTACGATTTTCTCTGTCCGAAAAACTTTGCACTAATATCCATTTACCTTATAGAAAAAGGAAAATGTTTGTACTTCACATAGATAGAGCATTGCGTTTATTAAATCATTATTACTATACTAGAATTAAAACAATAATTATTAGTATCGCAAATATATAAAAAAATTCTGTAAACTAAAGGAAAAGAAATGTTTAAATACGACACGCACTATCGCCTTTTCGAGGGCGGATTAATACATAGAACGGCATTGTGTGTTAATACATAAGGTTTTCAACAATGTCATTGGGAATTAAGTTCTAACCTGCAAACGGTAATTTCGAGCATTTTGTCTTAGCATGCAAAGTTTCATTTTCCTGTATACCGTCGTTGAGTAACAGTACCATCATATGTTCGATTTCTGAGATGCGTACCAAGCAACGATCCATAATAGAATCTTTAAGTGAATCTGAGTAATGTTATTTATAATCTATTCACGTTAATGTTATATCCTGGAAAAATTGTGAGGAAGTATGTAATACTTTAAGTGAACTAAAAAAACTCTCTCTCAAGTGTAGGAAACGTAAAACGATTAAATCTTGCGCACCTGAGCTTCCTGTAGTCATGGAACCTATAATTAATCGTTGTTTCATAGAAGGTATATCCCCAACTGAGATAAAAAAATTTATTATTCAATTAATACATAAGAAAGTTAGTAAAGAGAAATTGGAAAACTACGGGCCGCTATCTTACTTTCTCACTTTTCAAAAATATTTGAAAAAATTATATTTAAACGAATATTCACATTTCTAAAGAAGTATAATATTTTGAGTGAATATCAGAATTGATTTGTTGTGGAAAGATCTACCAAAAGAGCAATTTACCAAGTACTTGAGGTTATTATTGATGGCATGAATATTAATACATTTACATCTTTATGGATTTGAAAAAAGCCTTTGACTGTTTCGACTATAATGTACTGTTTCGTAAATTGGAAATTTAGTATTCGAGGTGTTGGTTTGAGGTTGGTGAGAACGTTCTTAAGTGACAATGGTATGAGGGAGCTGTCGGATTGGATTGATGTCCAAGGAGGGATACCACAGGGTTCCGTCCTCGGTCCGTTGCTGTTCTTGATTAATGTTAATGATCTACCAGGCCAGACGTTGAACAGAACAGTATTATATGCCGGTGACATAATAAAAGTTAAGAGTACTATAAATACCAAGGAATAACTGAAATTCTGGAGGCGTATGATACATAGTTTAAAGAAAATAAATTAATAATTTACTAAATAAAACACTTGGTATATTTGTTTCACAAAATGTATTTAATAACTTGATTTGAAAATATAACACTTGGCTTAGTTTCACGACTTCTTTAATTAGATATACTAACAATTGTTTCGGCTATTAGGCCATTATCAAAGAGCTATCTAAAACTAAACTTACTCTACTTAAGGTTAACTTATATACCTGTGTTCATTATGGGTGGGAGAATGTGGGTAATAACACATTGTTTATTGAACCACAGGTGATTGTTACACTTATGTATTTTAAGTAACGTTTTTCGATATATTGCTGCTAATTTGCCTTCGCTGGCTGATTGAATTTCATTGGTTGACTTCGCAGATATTTCTTGGTGAAACATTCTTGTAATAACTTGATTTGAAAATAAAACACTTGGCTTAGTTTCACGACTTCTTTAATTAGATATACTAACAATTGTTTCGGCTATTAGGCCATTATCAAAAAGCTATCTAAAACGTTAAACGTCTACTGCAGTATTGGTCGTGGTATAACCCTCTTTATCCCGTCGCCGCTTCAAATTTCCAGCTACTCGAATCTATCGGTATATACAAAATTAATGATCCAATTTTGTTTTTAAAAGTTGAATAACTTTTTTAGTAAATTAAAAAAAAATTTTTTTAGTGGTGAAAATCTTTATTTGGACCTTTACAATTTTTTCTGTTAATTGGAAAATATGATATCCGCCTAGTAGCTGCCGCCAGTATTGATACACATTTGTGCCCGTTTTATCGCATCTTCCATAACTTTCCGCACGATTTCTGGTGATAACTGTTCGCATTCCTGTCGAATATTCTCCTTAAGGGCTGCGATTGTCTGAGGCTTGTTGGCATAAACCCGCGACTTCAATAAGCCCCAAAGAAAGAAGTCTGGGATTGTTAAATCGGGCGATCTTGCTGGCCATGCCAAATCGCCAAAACGGGAGATTACGCGACCAGGAAATGCTTCCTTCACAATATCCATTGTGGCTCCTGCTGTGTGTGCGGTTGCACCGTCTTGTTGAAACCACATGTTCACCAAGCCCCGCTCATTCAATTCTGGCAGTAAGAAGTCGTTTATCATGGCCCTGTAGCGTTCGCCATTAACAGTAACCGTATTGCCGATGGCGTCCTCAAAAAAATACGGTCCAATCACTCCTCCCGCGTGAACACCGCACCACACAGTAGCCTTGAGTGGATGTAACGGCTTTCGTACATCACACGCGGATTTTCAGTGCCCCAGAAACGAAGATTTTGCTTATTGACGTAACCGCTTAAATGAAGATGCGCCTCGTCGCTCATGATGATTTTCGACTGAAAATCGTTCACTTCGTTGTTGAGATTGAGGATAGCTCCATTGTTTGTCTGTTTGTATTCTGCAGCTGTCTAGTTCACAAATGTCAAATATTATTGACGTACGACGCCATTTGCAAAAGTTATAACATCTTCCGACAGGGTGATTAATTTTGCGCCACCTAGTATATTGTATTATCAAAAAGTCTTTGGATCGCTATTGCCGTGGAATTTACAAGATATCTATTATTATGAAAGTATTTATTTCAATTTGTTTTGACATTTACTTGACAACTTTCAAGTCAGCTGGTTATAATTCAAAATGTTTCAATTAGAACATAAAATTTTTATTATCAAATCATACTACAGTAATGGAAATATAGGTGAAAATGGTAATTGGGTTTATTCACCTCGATTATGTTTGAATGAGTTCCGTGAGAGATTTCTCAACTTCGCAATAATCGAACGAGTTTTTTTTCGGCAACTTCAACGAACTGTGGACAAATTTGAAGGAACCGGTAATATCAGCGATAGTGTTCGATCTGGAAGAAGACGGGCTAGAAATGATGATGTTATTGATCTGCTTAGGCAACGCATGAAGGAAGAACCTACCTTATCCCTGCGTAGATTGAAACAAGAAATCAATTTCAGTTATGGGACGTGTCAAACCATTGTTAACCCATTTACGGCCAAGGTGTATATTAAACGAAAACTTTACAAAAAAAGTATTGTTTATTACTAAAAACATATTTTTAAAAAAACGATTTGAACATATCAGCTCGAAAAAAAAATTGCGTATATGAAAAAAAGATGGTGCGTGTACGCACACATGTTCATATTTTCTTGTGGTAATCTTCAAAACATTTTAAATGTAGATGTGTTTTGCACTTTACACAAATGTAAATTGTGTTACTTTTGCATAGTTTGCAACGACGTCTAGCTTTATTGGCATGCATCGAGATTACATGACCAATGTTATCAAGACGAACTTCATCAGGAATGGAGCTTCAAACTGCTTGATTAATTTTCCTGTTTCGATTGTCATCTTCTGCCTTCATCAAGCGTACTGCAATGTAAGATTTGAATTCCAGTTGCGTCATTTGGGTTTCATTCGCTATGTTGTATATTTTCCAGGCGTTAACAATAGTGCTGTCTAGCAAATTTATAAATAACGGCCACCACCACTTTTTGCCACGCACATTTATTCTATAGTTAGAAACGCCATTGTCGTGCAAATCCACGCCGCCCATATATTTATTATATTGTGCGATCATATTTGGCTGAGAAAGCATCACTTCCTTTCGCTCTTTTCGGTCGTATCTTTTAACAGTGCATAAAATTCGTAGTGTAAAAGTATTACTAATAATAGTCACCACTGAAATATCGTTCCACCTGTTCAAAGATATGTTGGTTTCTTCGTCAAATACAGAATCAAAACTTCCTCGTTGTTTCTTGGAAATGCTTTTTACGTTTTCTAATGGACAATTAGCCGTTCGGTTGTCTCTTATGGTGCCTGTAGCATAAAAGCCTTTCCGACTCAAAAACTTCAATAACTTATACGACGAGAAAAAGTTATCAAAGTAAAGGCAATGCTTTTGTGGACTTTTCACAATTGCGAGCAAGTCAACAATAACCTGGCCTCCTAAACCAAGTTCTGATTTACTATTTGATGCATTCGCCCCTCCATATGGAATGAACTGAAATAAATATCCATCGGCAGAAGTTAGGTACCAAATCTTAAAGCCAAATCGCACGGGCTTTCCTTTTATGAACATTTTACAGGAATGTTTCCCAAAATAGGGCACCATTTGTTCGTCGATAGAGAGATCGTGAGCAAATACGCCAAACTGCATGTACCTTTTGTTCATTATGTTGAAAATCGGGCGAAGTTTTGAGAATTTGTCATTTTTGTCTAACTGAGCATTATCAGATAAATGCAAATTACGTTTTATACTTCGAAATCTATTGCGAGGCATACATTTTCGAACTATGACCAAACCTTTATCTTCGTCGGTAGACCAGTACATATCAGTCTGAGGCAGTGTATAGTAACCGGAAAGCAGCAATATTCCTAGGAACCGTTTTAGGTCTGTTATACCAAATTGAAAATCATGACGTTTATTGTCATAAGAATATTTGACAGAATAGCTCACTATTCTCGATAAAACTTCTTCGTCAAAAAAGAGATAAAATAATTCCAACGGAGATTTGCCACATAAATTATTTTTTATATCTTCTCTTCCAGTATTGTCAAAAACAGGTAAGTTTGCGTAAGCCTTTTTTCCAAACAGGCGCCGATACTTTTTGTCTTAAAAGTTTTTGTCTTTTTACATCTAACGTCAGATCGTCAGAATCAATAGGACCTTCATTAGTGGTATCATTATGATTTTGTATCTCAAATAAACCAGAAATTTCTTGCTCATTTGGACGAACCTGTTCAATTACCACATTATCATCAATATCTTCCTCATCGGTCAATTCATCAACTTCCGGCGGAATATACACTACATCAATATTATCTAAAAATATTCAACTTTACTATGTTATGGGGTACACTACCTACAAATTTTACGTACCATTTCTATTTTCTAACTCATTTACTATTTCGTCTAAGGCGGCCTCCAATTCCCGTTGAGTTAGGTAAACCGGCATTTTTTTTGCTTACCGTAAGTCTATTTGCGTCTATATACTGCAAAGGAACGTTAAAGACTGAATGCATCTGGTTATGAATCTAAAACATAAACAAGTCTAAACTGGTATTTTCTTGAAAAATGCATGCGCAATACGCATTCAGCCAATGGTGCGTTTACGCACCAAGTAATTTACTGTCATTTTTTCTAAACAAACTAATAACAAACATTTAAACTAATGTTTTAGTATTATAGTATTGACATTTATAATTTAGAATGTTTGCTCTAAAAACTTAAAATAAAAACTAACAACAATTTACAGAAATTTACTTCGGGGATTGGTGAAAACTGAAAATTGTCTATTTTTAATAATTGCTATTTCAATAAGTTATAGTCTTAGAAAAAAATAGATTGATGCTAAATTTAACTCAATATATTAGTTTAGTTATCATACAAAATTAAAAATCTGCATCTAAACAATTAGCGAAAAAAAAAAATTGTAATCAGTGGTGCGTAAACGCACCACTGGCCGTAAATGGGTTAAACATGACCTGAACATGTTTCCTTATAAACTGCAGATGTGTCAGAAGTTACTGCCACCAGATTATCAGAAGAGAGTATCGGACTGTACCTGGTTTAATGACCATATGAATAACGATATCATTGATTTAACATTTTTTAAAGACGAATCATATTTTTACCTATCTGGATACGTTAATAAACAAGTTATGCATATGTGGAGCGAGAATAATCCTAACTTTCATAGTGAGGCTCCTTTACATAGTCCTAAGATTGGTGTTTGGGTTGCGATGTCCCGTAGACGGGTAATAGGGCCAATATTTTTTCAAGATACCATAAACACTAAAAGATATATAAATCAAATACTTGATTCTTTTATCAATCAACTTCATGAACTTCATAATGGATACTTTCAGCAAGATAACGCGAGACCGCATGTTGCTCGAGTAACCATGGAATATTTACGTCAATTTTATGATGAAAGGTTAATATCAGACGGACGTTACCCACCTAGGTCTTGTGGTTTGAGTCCTTTAGACTACTTCTTATTCCCATTGCTTAAGAATAACATTTTTAAAACTCCAGTTCACACTTTAGATGAATTACAAGAACGTATTGTTGAAAACTGTCTCACAGTAACACCTGATCCTTTAATTAAAGTTTTTAATAACATGAGCCGACGTGTTAGCCGGTGTATTCAAGAACAGGGAAGACATTTTCAACATCTTTTATAATTTTTTATTGTAAAAGTGTACCTACCCGAATGTTATTGTTTCATTGAGGGAGTTCTTTTCTTAACTGTAATGAGCCTTATTTTTTTTTATTAGTTATTAAAACTTAGTTTATTTATAAATGCATTCTGTAATCTCTATAAATGTTATTAAATATTATATACATAAAATGTAAATAAATACCATAACCTAAAATCTATTTTATTTGTGACTTATGCGTACTTCAAGGTAACGAATCACAGAAGTAAATAATTTTATAGATAGCTTTTCGTTTCATGGCTATCACGATCCAAAGACTTTTTGATCATACGATTCATAATGTAATAATGTAAATTTTTTCGTATATTTTATAGAAATAGCGGGTTTTTCAATAGGGACCTGCCATTTTTTTATTTAAATAAAACACAAAATAATTGAGATATTGGGCCGAAATTGATTCCAGGTGTAGTACACATGTTAAATTTAAGTATCAAATTCGATATTGCTCATATGCCCACCGCGAGCTCGTTTGCAGTGATTGATTCTTTGAGCCAATTTTACACCACTCTTCAACACATGTCGGCGGGAACCAACGACCTAACATGACCTGATAAAAGGAAATCCATTGGCGTTAAATCGTATGAGTGAGGTGGCCATTCGACCGGACCCTTTATCGAGATTACACAATTACCGAACTTTCCCTTCAATTGGTTGATCAACTGTGTGGCATGTGACACCACCTCGTTAGAACCACATATCATCGATGTCATATTCATCCAATGCTGACGAAAAATAGTCTTCAAACATGACACGATAACAAACTCCATTGACCGTAACATGGCGATCATTTTCATCGACCAAAAAATACGGTCCAGCCACACGTCGGGCATGAAATTCACCCCACACGGTCACTTTTTATGGGTGCAAAGTCTCTTGAAGCACATGCTGTCCAATAACTTATAATTTGCTTATTGACAAAGTCATTAAGCAAAAAATGAGCTTCATCGCTGAAGATGATTTTTCGATGAAATTCAGGATTTTCTTCAAAATTTTACAGAGCCCAATCAGGGAAGTTTCGGCGCTTCAAATGATCAATAGGCCTCACTTCTTGAGTTAATTTGATCTTATATGGGTGTAAGCTTATACGGGGCTAAGCCACAATGTGTACTGAGAGATTCCCAACTCCTGTAAACGACGTGGAATCAACCGATTTGTCTCATTTTGAACTGAAGCACTTACGGCACCTATATTTTCGGTACTTCGACCGGTGCGTTGCCTCCATGGCACAGGAACATTCAATAGTTAATAAGTTGACTCAAATTTATTCAGTATAGCACGCACAACCTGTCTGGTGGGACGATTATTACTACCGAAAATAGGAGTAGGCGCTCTTAAAGTTGCGACCACCTACTCAAAATTTCGGTAGTAATTTTTAATAATTTCCAAACTTTGTTCGTTCGAAAATTTCACCACGACAAAAATCTTTAATGACGTTTTGACATCGACAGATCACAAAAAAATTTAAGGGTGCATTTGCATATTAATACAAAATTGTTATGTCCCTATTGAAAAACCCAATATATGAAAAGACTAGAATATAGTTAATTTCTGGCTTTTTTCATTTCAGCCGGCCAGATACCTCGTTCTCACTTTTTAAGAATCCTTTTAAGCTTCTAAAATATCTCATATGTAAACACTACAAGTGGAGGATAACATTATGTATTATATTTTTACTAACATGCCTATTTATAGGCTTATTCATATGGAACTTACCCAAATATTCAATCCAGAAGATACTGAACCTTCTTTAAAACAATAAATGTATTTTATATTATTTTTATTTAAAACAATTTTGTTTTAGTAAATATGTATAATAAATGTTTAATAAATTTTTTTCATAAAAAATGTGGGCATATTTATCCATATTAAAACTAATTCGAGTTATTAAAAAGAAATTGAATTATCCTCCGAAGCTCTTGATGGACAATATTTTGTATACCGGGCGCGGCATAAGTCGGGCAACGCTGTACAACACACTCTTCACTATTAGTATTATTCCACCAAAGGTCGCCATTAATTAAATGTTTCATTTATTTATTGAAAAACGCTGGAAAACCCAGAGATCTGTGCACCTGGTGGCCATTATGCTATGATTGTTTGTAACTTTTCATGTAAACTTTTCACATTGGATCGGTCGAGAAGATCGCACAGAATGGCCGACCAGCTCCTCCGACTGGGCGCCGTGTGATTTTCCGTTATGAGGTATTTTAAAAGACAGAGTTTTCCGCCATAGCTTACCAAATATTGATGTTATGAAGCAGGTAAGGACTAAAGCTGGGATTATATGAAAATGCATATTTTTTATTTATGATATGTTTATCAAAATTCTTGCAGATCTATACGGATTACGTAAAAAGAAAGCTTTTGCGACTACTTTTGTTTTGCATATCTTGCATATAAATACTGCTTTGAGCATATTTCATTTAAAATTGAATATTTGTTCATATTTTAAATTTATTTCTAAAGTGTACCGTAAAAAATATATAAAACCATTTATTCATAATATATCAAAATTACACTAACAGTCCGCATTAGCATTTCCATACAGCGGGAATTCCCAGATTTGTGTTTATCAGGCCGGGAAAGTTCCAGTGAATCTACGAGCAATGAGGTTAACCTATAGGTCAGCCATATCGCCGGTTATGTTTAGTTAGTTCTCGAAAGTATATGTACACGTAATTTTACTTTGTTATGTTTGATATGTCGAAATCATATTCACATGTGTCGATCTGGATAAAATATTATCCTGAATTTTGTGTAGATAATGTCAGAATGTTTTGTAAGTACTGCAATAAAATTGTAAATTTATATTTGTTTACGTTTAATTTCATATTTTAATACCTGCAATGAATTATTGTAGATTCGATACGCCAAAAAAATTTCAATTAACGCAGCATGTAGGAACTGCTTTGCATAAAAGAAATATCTCAAAATTTAAAAATGCACCACAAGCTACTCTGAAAAATATAGAATAGAATAGTTTCCATTATGCCGTGTGTAACGCCTTGTTAAGTGCAAATACTCCACTTTCGAAGTTGCGAAAAGTTTATATACCTTTATCCTTCATTTACCTTTACATAAAAGTTAATAAACTTAAACGATGTCAGAAAAATGCAACAAATCACCTAGGTGAAATTGCTAATACCCTAAATATTCTAAGATTATATTTTTTATCAAGAACATTAAATGAAAAATATTCACATGAGATAGATTCTACATTTTTTAACAACAAATCATTAACGCAATCGAATGCAAATTTTCAAATGTGTATCAAGTATTTTAATAAGTAAAACTAATTCCGCGTTTCAATTACTAACTATAGATGAAGTTTGAATTCGCCATTGTATTTCGGAATCAAAACAGTACTTAAAACTGTCTTTGATCAACAGAAAGGGTATAACGTCGGTGCTTTAAGAAACTAAACTTTCTTATTAGAGTGGAGTGTACAATGATAGCTTAAACATGAGTTTAGCATAACCAGGCTTAACATTTAAGTACGACTTATCAGAAATGCGTTGTAGAAGTATGGTTAAGCGTAGTTTAAGTAAATCGTACATATCGAAGGAGGGATTTCTGTACAAAATTTTTGTCTAATGTTGATAATCGGCTGTGATCGGCTATTGTTAAGGGACCAGTTTTCCAATCAGTGGAGACCTCAATAAAACTACAACTTATAAACGTCACAAATATTTAAAATATTCTATATAAATATATATAATCTAAATATTTTATTTTTTTTCGGTAGAATATTCTTATATATTATCTACCCCATAAAGTTAATATCAAGAAGTTAAACTTTATAAATGTAATTTACAGGCAAAAATAATTGCAAGTGAAATTTCTAGGTACTTGTAAATGATGGTAACGTAATTCATAATCTTTACAAAATAATGCAGTATATTTGCCTTTTTTCAACAGCATAGTAGATTTTATTTCAAATGAAAGGAAAATCAAATTCTTTAATATTTATTTTCATACGTCATTAATAATATACAACGTGTTTAAAAAAGAACTTCATCTCAATAGGCACTGAGTAACTAGTACTTGCAAATTATACCCTACACCAATGTATGGTAAATGGGTGCAGATTATAAATACATACCATTTAATCTATATCCGCATTTCAAAAATGCAGAACATCATAATCTATAGGAGAAATCCATGGACAACTAGATGTAATTCTTTTTGAAACAGGTTGTATAAATAATAAATAATAATATAAAAATAAAAAAACTTATAGCAGTCTATTAATATTTCTATCAATTCCCTTAATGATTACAAACATTAATTAAATAGCATTGGTATTATTAAATACCCCCCTGTTTTATAGGGACAATAACAAAATTTACAAAATGTATTACTAGTTACCGAATGACTTAGTCGTTCTCTATATAACTATATAATTAAATAATTCATTTTTTAATATATAATTCAACTAACTTTTTTCTTTGAAATATCTAAATAGGTTATGCAACTCACTTAACTCTTAAGCTTTCATTAAACCCCCAACGTTGGTGGCTTAACCAATCCACAGAAATAATCGAGCGTAAACTTTAAACCTACTTTATACAACGACAAGTGTCACTAGACTTACACTAAGTACCGCTAAAGCAGCGTTGCCAACAGGAACTCAGGACGTTATCGTAAATGGACTGTCAAATTACGGTAGATTATGGTAGACGGTTAAAAATAAAATAACGGGTGTTCAGAAACATTCGAAGTCAAGTGGGCTCTGAACAAAAAATCGTATATCTTTACTTAAGTATAGCAAACGCCAATTAAGTTGGCGCGAGGAGGGGTAAGTTCGTGCAGGATTAAAAGTAGTGGGGAGATTTGTATTTGGTTTTACATCAAATGTCAGATAATCCTAACCTCTGAGCGTGTATCACTTTATGATCCCCTAGCAAAGACATTATGTTCCGTCAAACGTCAATGACAATGACAAATGTATTCTGACAATTACTTGAGTAGTGGGGGTGGACGTTTTTAAAAACGGCTTCTGCGCACCCCTCCTCGCGCCAACTTAATTGGCGATTGCTATATCTGATTTGTAATAATTATTAAATGTCAACTGTTCTCTGTCAAAAATCAATCTATCTCAGACATGACTTCATATTTTCAAGGACTACTTTGACTTCGAATGTTTCTGAACACCCGTTATTATAGTTAAAAAGCACCGCACTTACTAATTTCGCGCCATCTGATGGCTGAAATTAAAAGTATTCATTTTAGGAATATTTGAATTATTTGAATACAAATGTACATAATTTAAAAAGGTATATAACCCCTTACCACAATTATTAGTCGTATCCTAAATACGATAATACTAATAATAAATTAATTATTTTCCACTTTGGATATTTTTACTTTGCTATTTCTAGGTAGTATACATCCAGTTCTTTTTCGAGTCAATTTTTCTTTCTTTCATTGCCGCTGCAGAAGATGATTTGAATCGCTTTTCCTTTATTTTAATTTTGATGATTAGGAACAGCCTCATATCCGTTTCTTCAAATTCGTCAATGTGTTCGCTTTTCTTACCTGAATATAATAAAACAATAATGTTGTACAATTCGAGTTTAGGAACGGCTTAACCTCTAGAGCAGTATTGCCAATGCTACCCTAATTATCGGATTCTACCATAATTATGCAGTAGAAACGATAATCGATAATAACTCTACCATAACAGCTAAATCTACCATAACTTATAAACCCTGTCATAATAAAAACATGGGTATATTTATGTTTAATTTCTTTATCATGTTTTATTTACTTGGAATGACATCTGCAATTCAGAACTACATACAGGATTAGTTAAAAGTATGGAGATGGCGATTTATTGTCGTTAATATTCATTTTAGGGAATTATGTTCAATATAAAAGTTTGTTAAAATATTTTGATCTACATTTGAGAATATTTGAATTTTTTTTTTTTCAGTTGTTTTTTAGGCCTGTCTGCGCAGTTTTTTTTAAATTGGAACTAGTAAATTTTACTCTACCATTCGATAGAGAATTTTTTTCTCTTTACAATAATATTTTTGTTTTTTTAAAATTCATTTTAATAACTTTTTTATAAGAAAAGGCCGGTTCAGTTTCTAAATCCGTTGTTGGTAAAAATTTAAGACGCTTTGAACAAACGGCTAGCGTTAAAGATTTGCCAAGGAGTAGCCTAGAACAGCAAAAAGCGATGATAACAAACTGGATATTTTATTGGCTGTATCTGAATATCCCCATTTATCAACCAATCAATTAGCGGCCAATTTCAATATTTCACAGTCATCGATCGTGTCATTTTTAAAAAGTGAAAAGTATAAACCTTATAAGGTACACCTTGTATACGAGTTAACGGAAGATGATTTTGATAGGAGATTACAATTTTCTGAAGAAATGTTAAATATTTGCAATAATAATGAAAATTTTGTCAACAACATTCTTTTCTCTGACGAAGCTACCTTTTGCCTTACCGGTGAAGTAAACAGACATAACTGCAGATACTGGTCATCGGAAAATCCCTCTTGGTTTTTGGAGCACCATACGCAGTACCCCCAAAAGGTTAATGTTTGGGTTGGCATTCTAGGCGGTCATATTATCGGTCCCTTTTTCATCAATGGCAATTTAACTTCGGCTCTGTATTTGCAGTTATTGCAAAATGAAATAATACCTCCTAGTGCTACGCTCTATCCTCATGAAGACAATGAACACCTGCCCAATGACAGTATCTGGTTCCAGCAAGATGGCGCCCCACCACATTATGGTGTAAATGTTCGTCAATATCTGGCCGACGTTTTTCCCCACAGATGGATTGGAAGACGAGGAACCATTGAATGGCCAGCCCGTTCGCCAGATTGAAGTCCTTCAGATTTTTTCCTTTGGGGATACGTAAAAAACAAAGTTTACAAAGATAAGCCCGATAACGTCGAAGATTTACAAATCCGAATTACCAGAACGATACAAGAAATTCCCCGAGATTTTTTACAGAACTCTGTTCGGGGTTTTGTAAAGGGGGGTTACTTTAATTTACTTTGTTATTAATTTGTTTAATTTTTCTTATAAAAAAGTTATTAAAATGAATTTTAAAAAAAACAAAAATATTATTGTAAAGAGAAAAAAATTCTCTCTCGAATGGTAGAGTAAAATTTACTAGTTCCCATTTAAAAAAACTGCGCAGACATGCGTAACTAAAAAACAATTGAAGAAAAAAAAATTCAAATATTCTCAAATGTAGATCAAAATATCTTAACAAACTATTATATTGAACATAATTCCCTAAAATGAATATTAACGACAATAAATCACCGTCTCCATACTTTTAACTAACCCTGTATATCTATACATATTGCTATTTGAATTTATTATTATAATTGAAAACGTGATACACATCTTTCTTTTTCTCTTCGTGAGTTCGAATTTAAAAATTAATTAAATATCGGGGAATACCCTGCTTTTCGTGATTGTTTAAATAGAGCAGGACACTATCTGCAGTTTCATTAATCATTTTTTTAAAATTTAATGTTTTTGGAATACATTTTGCATTCTACGCCAATGATTGGTTTGAGTAACGTTTAAAAAAAAGTTTACACCGCTTAAAACGTTTTTATATTTAAGTGTCTGAGATTTCAAGGGCTGCAAATGTACAATTTATTTCAAAAATATTAATTATTACTGCCTTGTTATATTATTATTTATATATTTTATTCACTGTTGAAGTTTTATTCTATATTTATATTCTGTAGTAAATAAATTATTACATTTAATTATGTACATTTGTAAAAATTCTTTCAATGGAGACTGTGGTTAAATAATAATTTAAAAAGGTATATAACCCCTTACCACAATTATTAGTCGTATCCTAAATACGTATTTCGACAACTAAGTTGTCATCATCAGTAGGTTAAAAACTACTAATTAAAAGTCACACATGGGGCACAGTAAAGTAACATAAACGCTTCCGCACAACTACTATACACTGTAACCCTGTAAAGACTGTCTTTACAGGGTTACAGTGTATAGTAGTTGTGCGGAAGCGTTTATGTTACTTTACTGTGCCCCATGTGTGACTTTTAATTAGTAGTTTTTAACCTACTGATGATGACAACTTAGTTGTCGAAATACGTATTTAGGATACGACTAATAATTGTGGTAAGGGGTTATATACCTTTTTAAATTATTATTTAACCACAGTCTCCATTGAAAGAATTTTTACAAATGTACATAATTAAATGTAATAATTTATTTACTACAGAATATAAATATAGAATAAAACTTCAACAGTGAATAAAATATATAAATAATAATATAACAAGGCAGTAATAATTAATATTTTTGAAATAAATTGTACATTTGCAGCCCTTGAAATCTCAGACACTTAAATATAAAAACGTTTTAAGCGGTGTAAACTTTTTTTTAAACGTTACTCAAACCAATCATTGGCGTAGAATGCAAAATGTATTCCAAAAACATTAAATTTTAAAAAAATGATTAATGAAACTGCAGATAGTGTCCTGCTCTATTTAAACAATCACGAAAAGCAGGGTATTCCCCGATATTTAATTAATTTTTAAATTCGAACTCACGAAGAGAAAAAGAAAGATGTGTATCACGTTTTCAATTATAATAATAAATTCAAATAGCAATATGTATAGATATACAGGGTTAGTTAAAAGTATGGAGACGGTGATTTATTGTCGTTAATATTCATTTTAGGGAATTATGTTCAATATAATAGTTTGTTAAGATATTTTGATCTACATTTGAGAATATTTGAATTTTTTTTTCTTCAATTGTTTTTTAGTTACGCATGTCTGCGCAGTTTTTTTAAATGGGAACTAGTAAATTTTACTCTACCATTCGAGAGAGAATTTTTTTCTCTTTACAATAATATTTTTGTTTTTTTTAAAATTCATTTTAATAACTTTTTTATAAGAAAAATTAAACAAATTAATAACAAAGTAAATTAAAGTAACCCCCCTTTACAAAACCCCGAACAGAGTTCTGTAAAAAATCTCGGGGAATTTCTTGTATCGTTCTGGTAATTCGGATTTGTAAATCTTCGACGTTATCGGGCTTATCTTTGTAAACTTTGTTTTTTACGTATCCCCAAAGGAAAAAATCTGAAGGACTTCAATCTGGCGAACGGGCTGGCCATTCAATGGTTCCTCGTCTTCCAATCCATCTGTGGGGAAAAACGTCGGCCAGATATTGACGAACATTTACACCATAATGTGGTGGGGCGCCATCTTGCTGGAACCAGATACTGTCATTGGGCAGGTGTTCATTGTCTTCATGAGGATAGAGCGTAGCACTAGGAGGTATTATTTCATTTTGCAATAACTGCAAATACAGAGCCGAAGTTAAATTGCCATTGATGAAAAAGGGACCGATAATATGACCGCCTAGAATGCCAACCCAAACATTAACCTTTTGGGGGTACTGCGTATGGTGCTCCAAAAACCAAGAGGGATTTTCCGATGACCAGTATCTGCAGTTATGTCTGTTTACTTCACCGGTAAGGCAAAAGGTAGCTTCGTCAGAGAAAAGAATGTTGTTGACAAAATTTTCATTATTATTGCAAATATTTAACATTTCTTCAGAAAATTGTAATCTCGTATCAAAATCATCTTCCGTTAACTCGTATACAAGGTGTACCTTATAAGGTTTATACTTTTCACTTTTTAAAAATGACACGATCGATGACTGTGAAATATTGAAATTGGCCGCTAATTGATTGGTTGATAAATGGGGATATTCAGATACAGCCAATAAAATATCCAGTTTGTTATCATCGCTTTTTGCTGTTCTAGGCTACTCCTTGGCAAATCTTTAACGCTAGCCGTTTGTTCAAAGCGTCTTAAATTTTTACCAACAACGGATTTAGAAACTGAACCGGCCTTTTCTTATAAAAAAGTTATTAAAATGAATTTTAAAAAAACAAAAATATTATTGTAAAGAGAAAAAAATTCTCTATCGAATGGTAGAGTAAAATTTACTAGTTCCAATTTAAAAAAAACTGCGCAGACAGGCCTAAAAAACAACTGAAAAAAAAAAATTCAAATATTCTCAAATGTAGATCAAAATATTTTAACAAACTTTTATATTGAACATAATTCCCTAAAATGAATATTAACGACAATAAATCGCCATCTCCATACTTTTAACTAATCCTGTATGTAGTTCTGAATTGCAGATGTCATTCCAAGTAAATAAAACATGATAAAGAAATTAAACATAAATATACCCATGTTTTTATTATGACAGGGTTTATAAGTTATGGTAGATTTAGCTGTTATGGTAGAGTTATTATCGATTATAATTTCTACTGCATAATTATGGTAGAATCCGATAATTAGGGTAGCATTGGCAATACTGCTCTAGAGGTTAAGCCGTTCCTAAACTCGAATTGTACAACATTATTGTTTTATTATATTCAGGTAAGAAAAGCGAACACATTGACGAATTTGAAGAAACGGATATGAGGCTGTTCCTAATCATCAAAATTAAAATAAAGGAAAAGCGATTCAAATCATCTTCTGCAGCGGCAATGAAAGAAAGAAAAATTGACTCGAAAAAGAACTGGATGTATACTACCTAGAAATAGCAAAGTAAAAATATCCAAAGTGGAAAATAATTAATTAAAGAATAATTTATAATGCCAAAGAACATTAAATAAAATTAATAATTGTCAACAGACAAAATGAAAATGACGATAAGAAAGATAATTTCAGAGTTCATCTTCGAAACATATACAAACACCTGCATTTTAAATTATATAGATGAAATGCGATTAATTACTCTGCCCCTAAGTCATTACAAGATGTATTATATATTTCCACTTTAAAATATTTGCATCTTCGCTATAAGTAACTAAAAATAGTAATCTCGTGAAATCCGGCACGACAGAGTTACATAAACATCCTCAAAATACAATAAACTATTTTGAATTAATCGAAGACCTGTGTTAATTTCTTGTAATAACAGGAAATATATATTCGCAAGTACTCTGTCTTCTATAGAAACAAATGTATAAAATGTAAATACATAGTGTAATAGTCGATATATTCCTTACTTGAATAACTACACTTGAAAAACATATATGTATGTATGTATAAAGACATTAAATTCAAAACCTTTTTTATATCCGTAGAGTTAAATTCAAATATGGCGTTATATGCGAGGGCGGATTGATTAATTCGCACGATCGTACAGAAAGAAAGGAAGGATTTAAATGAACAAACTTTATTCTTCTACATAATCTCCTCTTAATTTGATACATTTGCTCCATTTGTGCTCATTTCTGCAGAATTTTTTGCCTCCAAGAAAATCGTTTAATTTAGGTAATAGATAAAAGTGAGATGGTTCTAGGTCTGGCGAATATAGGGTGTGCAGTACTAATTTGAACCCTAATTCTTCAATTTTTCAAGCAACCGTACTGGAATGCGTGGAATGCATTCCAGTACGGTGCATTTTCATGATGAAAGATCACTTTCTTCTTCGTCAATCCTGGACGCTTTTCAGCGATAACTATCTTCAAACGATCTAAAAGATTGACGTAATATTCGCCGTTTACGGTCTCGCTTTTTTTGAAGAGAGTTTATCAACAATATTCCTTTTGCATCCCAAAATACCGACGCCATCACCTTTCCCGTCGATAAAACTGTATTGCCTTCTTTCGAGTTGGTTCTTCGCGTTTAGTGCACCTCTTCGACTGTTGTTTAGATTGGAGCGTATAATAGTGAATCCATGTTTCGTCACAAACAACAAATTGGCACAATAAATCTGTTGTGTTGCGTCTAAAAATTTGTAAATTGTTCACCAATATTTGACAGCGAACGCGTCTTTGTTCCGCTGTCAGTAAGCGCGGCACCCATCTCACTGAAAACTTTCTCATATCAAGTTCTTCATGCAAAGTATAAAGTACCCGTCCTTTGAAATGCCTACTGCCTCTGCTAATTCTAACGCTTTCAATCATCGAGTGACTTAGCGACAAAGCATGGACTTTATCCATCATTTCTGAACTTGTAGGCATTTTCGACCGTCCACAGCGGGGATCATCTTCTAAGCTGCTTCCGATACGTTTAAATTAATTTTACCATTTTCTAACTGCTACAACCCTCGCCCAGTGTATCTCGTACATAATCATGGATTTCGGTAAAGGACATGC
Source organism: Melolontha melolontha (assembly GCA_935421215.2). NCBI lineage: Eukaryota > Metazoa > Arthropoda > Insecta > Coleoptera > Scarabaeidae > Melolontha > Melolontha melolontha. Next base: position 195,261,736 of record OW285235.1, on the reverse strand, counting down.
CTTTCTTTAACCCTTATCCGGGCAAGGGGGGCCTGCCAGGCCCGAGCGACGATCAAAAATTCGATATCTTAATGAGTAATTTTAGTACGACTTAATGCTCTTTAGAATTCCTCAGAAATGTTAATTACTCTTTTCTTGTTAAGTAATATTTGTTAAATTATGAATAATCGTTAGTTAATTGACGGATTGTACTTAAAATCCCATTAACGCGCAAGCCGGGCTTAGCAGGCCCATTCTTTAGGCAATTATGGTAACTTTATTTTGCGTTTTTGTTTTCTAGTCCTCTTTACGTAATTAGTGTTTCCGATCATTTTTGTGTCATTTGTGCAGCTAATACATTTGATGACGTATATAGATCGTAATTTTTCGAGGAAAGTAATATTAGGTAAAGTAGGGGTTCCCTGTCTATTTGTATATATACGAGCATTTTTTGTTCATTGCTTTTAGTTTATGCATTATAGTGAAAGTGTTATAATCATTCAGCAATGTCGAGAAAATTTTTATCGGACGCGAACTCGCAGATATACTGGAAAACCTATCGGACGATGACCAGGCGCCTGTAAATTTTGAGTCGGATGTCGAAGATGAGGACGAAGAGGACCACCTTTCTAATGCTAGTGAAACGGAAGACGTGCAGGAAGGAAGTGAGGGACTGTGTGACACTTCTGTTTTCAGTATTTCCAAATTTGTTGCTAAAGATGATTCAGTGTGGAGCAGCCAGCCTCCTTCGACAGGACGGGTTCGTTCGTGCAATACAATAAAATCGCAAATGCATAAAGTTATCTTACCGCCGGGAAAAATTGTTGAAGATCCAATTGATGCATTTCTCTTATTTATTGATGAAGCTGTACTTACCGAAATTACTTCACATACAAACAAGGAGGCAGAGAGGGTACTGATAGATATTCCCTGGAAACCATGTGATAATATCGAAATTCGCGCTTTTCTTGGTTTGCTTCTAACTGCCGGTCACCTAAGTGCTAATGATACTAGCTACGATGTACTATGGAGTCGATTATATGGCCCTTCAATTTTTCGAGCAACGATGGGATTGAAACGATTCAAAAGCATGTTGCGATTTATACGATTTGATGACAAAAGTACACGTTCCGAAAGAAGGAAGAACGATAAACTTGCACCTATTCGAGTTATTTGGGAAAAAGTAAATAACAATCTGAAAAAGCACTACCTCCCCGGAGAAAACATCACAGTGGACGAACAACTTGTACCCTTTCGAGGAAGATGTCCATTTAGACAATATATGCCTTCCAAACCAGACAAATATGGAATGAAGATCTGGTGGGCGTGTGACTCTGAAACCTACTATCCTCTAAATGGTATTCCCTATATTGGAAAGGAAGGAAATCAAATCGCCAAGGGCCTCGCAACACAGGTAGTGGAGCAGCTCGTACAACCGTATTATAATACAAACAGAAATGTCACATTCGACAATTATTTTACGGACTTATCATTAGCAAAAACATTATTGACAAATGGGTTGACGAGCGTTGGTACCGTAAGGAAAAATAAACTCTTCATCCCAACCGAATTTTTGCCCAATAGAAAACGTGAAGAACAAACGTCCATTTTCGGATTTACAGAAAAAGTGTCTTTAGTGTCCTATGTTCCAAAGAAAAACAAAAGTGTTTTGGCTCTGTCAACGATGCATCATAGTAATAACTGTAACGATGACGATAAAAAAAAGCCAGAAATAATTCTGTATTATAACAGCACAAAATGTGGCGTGGACACGTTAGACCAAATGGCTCATAAATACACATGTAAACGCAGAACAAATCGTTGGTCATTTACATTTTTTATGAACCTTTTCGACGTAAGCGGCATTGCAGCATATGTTACTTGGATGAATTTGAACCCAAATTGGAATAAAGCTAAACACCAAAAAAGGAGATTGTTTCTAGTAGATGTATCTGAAAACCTAGTTCTTCCGCACATTCAAAGAAGGAAGGCGAATGGACTTCCTCGTACCATCCAACACTGTGTCAGCGAGTTTGTAGGTGAAGAAGCAACGCCGGCAAAGAGAGCAAGATCTGAAACTAAAGCAAATTCTAGAAGAAGGTGCTACATGTGTCCTAAAACAAAAGGCAGGAAACAAAGACAATGCTGTGATGAGTGCAAACAAAACATTTCTAACGAACATTCTTCATCAAAAGTTTTGTGTTATAATTGCAAGAAATGAATAAAATTTAAGATCAGTAAGTAATTAATGTTATTTATAAATGGTATTAAATATATAATTCCCATAAACTCTTTGTTTCATTAATTCTGTAAGTAAAAACATATACTAAAAGCACCGGGCCTACCAGGCCCGAACTGCCCGGTTACGTTAGTAAAATGTTTTGCCCGGACAAGGGTTAAAAGATACATAATCACTGCACTAGGTTCAAAATTATCCATTTACACTTAATTAATAGCAGGGTAAAATTTAAAAAATTGCCTACAAAACACGCTTTGTTACAAATTGATCAAACGCTAACAGTAAACTGACAAGGCATTGGTTGTCAAAATGTGATGTTTATTTTTTTTATTTCGCGGCTTACTTTAGGCGATCGCGCGAATACATCAACCCGCACTGGTAGGTATGTAATGATATGAAGAGCCTTTTGCTAATGTTTGAATAAAAATAAAGTGAATGTATAATTATCTAATATTAATACATTAACATTAGATTGCCCCATATGTGAATGGATATTTTCTTTAATTATTTATATACAATAATTAAAGAAAAGATCCATTCTCATATGGGGCAATCGATAGTTAATGCAATCATCAATTATCCTAGTTTGTATTATACACTGCTGGTGAGTCAAGAAGGTTTTATTCAGAGCATCACTATCCAGTGGCGGCTCGTGAGTTATGAAAGAGGGTGGTCACAAAAAAAACTTATCTATTTTTTTGTACATAAAATCAATTCTCCTATCTTCCATGGTTGAAAAGACGTCTATGACTTTGTTATCAAAATCCGGGATAGACTGGATGAACTTCTTTTCTATTGATAGCACCGCCAATGCGTTCAGTCGATCTTCTGACATTGTGCTTCTCAGAAACGTTTTAATGCGTTTGAGGATGGAAAAACATCGTTCACATTCTGCTGTCGACATGGGCGCTATACAAATAATATCCAACAGTTTGTATGTTTCCGTCAAAACTTTTTTAGGTTGTTGTCTGTTATGAACACTAAAAGTGACAAAACACCACCTACGTCACACATGTCATGGCGCTCATAAATTACTGAAAGTTCACTTTTCAATTTTACGCTGTTCAACATAGGTTAAGATTTCACAGTTTCATCAAATTTTGTTTTGTGGAAATGAATGACTATCAGTTCTAAAATTTTGAGAATCAAATAATTTTACTGCACTTAAGTGATCCCTAAACTCAAATCGGTCGCTAATTTGGCTTAAAATAATGTCACATACTTCCATTGCAATAACAGCTCTGTTATCTCCAGCTGTCGTTTTTTGTCCTTTCCTTGCAGGTTCTTCATTATTGTGTTTTTGTTTGTCATTCTCAGTAAAATTTCTTAAATTTCTAATGTGAATAATTTGCTGTTGGAATTGTTCAAATGCCTTTTTCACTTGAGCACTGTCAATCCCGCGCATTTGAGTCTGATTAAATAATATTTCAACATGTGGCATGATGAAATGAAATATTTTCAACCAGTAGAGGAATGACAATTCAAATATTTCAATAAACCACTTGCTTCGCTAATAGTAACTAAATCCATCCCATCTTCGTCAATAATTTTCAACATTCTTTGAAAGAATCCTGGTGTTCAAGTAATGTGGTCACAGTTCGACTTTTGAAAATCCAGCATGTCGGAGCAGCGCGTGGTAATCTACGTCTGACTATTTCATCAAGAATTACCGATCGTTTTGGCGATCGAGAAAAAAAACTTGAAAATGATTGCAAATTGGCAAAGACAATTTTTACAATCTTATTGAAGTGTGCCGCTCGTTCAGTAATTAAATAATTTATGCGCGTAACAGTGAATATAATGTGGATGTGGAAATGTTCTTTTGATAATAGCTTGGACACTATTTGTCTCACCACTCATCACGGACGCCCTATCGTAACTTTGAGAGATTAGTTGATTGTTATCAGACCCAGAAGGAGAATTTAAAATAGTTTTCAATTGTCCATTAAACACGTATCGAATAATAATAACCATTTGCTGATTATTAGTAGTTTCATTGGCCACCAAAGCAATGAAATTTGCAGATTTAATTTTCTTTAATATTTCCTGTTTGTAAGTTGGCCACACTGCATCTAGCAATTCGTTCTGAATAGTTTGTGAGGCGCCTTTAAACACTTGTGAACCTTTCATATGTATTGTAGCACAGCGTCTAATTCAGCTGCAAAGTTAATTAAGCCTACATAAATACCTGTATTTTCCGACGTCAATGTCTCATGATGGCCTCGTAACATCACTTCAAAGGCTCCGCAAATTTTATAAACATAATTAAACGGCGCAAAATATGATGTTTTTTTCCACATCTTCGTTTTACTTAATTCTATGTAGCAAATAAGCAGTGTCTAACTGTTCACATATGTCTACTTTGCTTAGAACACTTAAATCCACCCATGCATGTGAGAAACATAATTTTCGTGTTTCTTTGCCCTTTCTGCGATATGATTTAAATCATTCAACCCTTGTTTATTCCACGAACTAACCTCTTTCTTAAAAATGAAGCTGATAAAACAAAATAGTTTATTTGTTAGTGAACATCCGCAAATCCACTCATATTTTCCATATATATTTTTATTGAATACTCGATTTTAAGTTCGAGTTTTACTTGTTGAAGTGTAGTCTATTTGAAGTTCAGGGATAGGCGCTCCTTTCTTCTTAATTAAAAATTTTTCTTCAAATAATAGCGGTTTTTTTTAAGTATTTTGCACACTATTAACTTTCATCATTAATAATAAACACGTGGAGTATGCGACGAAAACAATGCATTCACAATAAACGCAAGGCGGTAAGTGGAGTCGGGCGAGTTTGTGTCCCCAAAACGACGTATAAACGCATATGGCGAAGATAAGCGGAGCCGGCCGATCCATATTCAGAATAGGTACATCTGAAATCGTGCCCCGGCACATAGTTTTGACCGTTTATGCGCTAGTATCTGTGGTGCGGAAGCACCACAGATACTAGTGATACCATGGTTATAAAAATACGTAAAAATAATAAAATACTATAATGCACTGAATTACATGCGGATTTCTTTCTGTGTTTATCTTGATGGTTAGGTGGGCACGTGCCCTTGTGCCCTTTAGTACCAACCGCCACTGTGACAATTTAATTCAGCGTAAGCATTTATAACGACATTAATTAATTCGTCGACTATTTTGGAAGTGGTTTTGTGCTGCAACGACCGAATGGCATTGAAAATCACAGGTCGAGAACGTTCATATGAGGATTATTTTATGGCTGACAGAACATTAATGTTTAAGTTAGTTCTTTGGCGAGCTTTCTTAAGACCTATATCCTCAGGATCGATATGCAGTTTGGCATTATCTTGTTGAATCCAGATGGTTGAAAGACGATTCGATGTAGGCTTAAATAGCAATTTTTCGATTATCCTTTTCTGTAATCTTCTCTAGTCCCATTCAAAATAGCTTTACTTTCCATTATACCAGCAAGGCGATTTTTACTGCTTCTCGTAGCAGTTTCTTCAATACGAAAGGCCAAATGCCAAGTTTACCACCAAAATACTTATTCTGAGGTTTATTATAGCGAGTACGACTAACCGCTTCTAGAAACATTACTTTCATAAGGAAGCGTTTACTTTTACAGGTTCTGTACGGTTTCGGTTCACCCTGTACTAAGTAACATGTATTGGATGTTTTCGTCATATAAAACCACTTTTTTTTTTGTCTACATGGATTTGATCAGTCATATCCTTGAAATGAGGTTTTCCATCAGCTACACTTTCTGGCTTAAGCATTAATAAGCAATACTTTAACCGTGCAATTTTACTGACATTCATCAAATATGGCTTTATAGAATTGCAATATCGCCTTATTTGCCCTGATTTTAATCGATTATGAACTGTACTTTTACTAATGCCACTAAAATGTGCAAGAAAACAAATAGTACGCCGATTATTAAGTGGAACTGCTTTAATTGCTTCTGTATCAAGCATTCTTATTTTTCGGCCAACATGTCCCTTTTTACGAGATGATACATCAGATACTACTAATCCATCGTGTAATGATTGCTTTCGTCGAAGCCATATCCTGCTAACAATCTTCTCGGATTCTCTGAATTTTGCTGGCAGTAAGTTTGATGGAGCCACGCTTGATGGAGCCACGATTTTAGCTTGTCATTATTACTGAGTTCTAACAATGAATGGTAGAGGCGTTGCCGTAAGTTCGAAGCCAAATTAGGTTTCTTTTGTGAAATTGCAGCCAAAACATTAATTCAATTGTCCATATTTGAGACAAACCAATTTTTTTAAATTTTTCGTTAAAATTTTTTTTTTAAATATACACTTTTATTTTTTTGACTTAATAATAAGATTGATGCAATATTCGCTCGTAGCCCTGATTTTAATGTCCTGAAAGGCTTTTGTAGTAATGTTCAAAATACTGAAGTCGGTAGATATATTAAGTTTAAAGATTATTATTTCTATGCGCCACTCACTAGCTCTGATGTTGAGCGAAGTTTTTCTATATTTAAAAACATACTGTCAAATAAAAGAACGCTCTTTACAGAAGAAAGTTTAGAATATATTGTAATAATTAATGTGACTAAAAAATGTTTACTGTTTTATGATAAAGCATTCACTTTAATTATGGGTGACATAATTCATTTCAAGTTCATACTTTTTCAATATTTTGATTTTTTTCTCTGTATAAAGTGAATGCATTTTGTGTATACATATATATCTTGAATTAATTTCAATTCAAGTTAATTTTAATTCATTTAACTTCAGTGTTTTATTTTATTTTTGAAAAATTTATATAAAATAAATTTCCGTATATATATTTAATTGCCTTTGTTATGACTTTGGCGAAATATATTTGACAACTCCATCTGTTTGCATTGAAAGACGTACAAACAGACAACTTTTATCAATACCATCGCGCTATAACATTCATATGTACATGTTAAGTTAGTCGATTGTACATTGTTGGCACCGATGAATCACACCCGATACGGGATAGCGCCGGATCCGTAAGCTATACATTTCATTAGAAATTATAGCTACTCTAATAAGCTAGAACTCAAATCATCCTTAATTATATATTACAATGAAATTCATAATAATGACCAACAAAACTGACTTCTTAAAATATCTTTATATTTCGTAGAGCATAAGGAGGAATTTGAGGAACTCAGACTATATGCCTCATAACATATTTTGTCAATAGCGTTATTTTGAAAGGTGAACTAACAAAGTATTTTTTTACTACTGACAAACCATTTGAAGAGATTTGTGTTGGTGGTACTTGAAACATGTAATACAAACAAAAATTATCTGCTGTAATAACTGTGATACTGTAAACTTTTTGTGATATCCTCTTTCTGTGTTTTATAATGACATTGTTATCTTATAATAGCAATTAGTGAGTGATATGCACACGGTTATTTGTTTTCGATTATCAACCACGCATTTTGTATTTATATTAATTGTTATGTGTATGCAATATATGTATACGATATATATTAGACAAAATTTTTATATTTTTTTATTTAAAATAATATAATGACGTGCTTTGCATGTTCCGAAATTAATTAGGAAGACGTTCTTCAATTATTCATGGGAAGGGAGCATTTTACTAAAAATCAGGTCCGTAACTTACATCATTTAAAGCAAATATTATGTTGCAATATTGTGTCACATTCGACAATAAGTTGGCCTTCAATAATCATCTCTTAAATACAACTAGATCTGCGGTTAAATGTCTGGGTTTTATTGTTAGAATGTTACGAAATTTCATAAATGTTGGTACCATTAAATCTCCTTATTTCGCATATGTCGTTAGTAGGTTGGAATATGCGTCCACCGTTTGGTGCCAAATCTGTGATCTACACATCAATCAAACTAAACGCATTCAGCGTAAATTTTTGAAGTACCTGAGTTACAGGGTGCACGATGTCTATTCAGAAGGAAATATAGACTACAAGTATTTGATTGTGAAGCATTAATTGGAAATGCTAACGGTGCGAAGACAAAGGAATCGCATACTACTGACGCGAATTCCCTAAATAACAGAATCGACTCAATATTGCTGTTAGCGCAAGTAAATTTACTGATACCACGCATTGCTCCCCTTGTTTTGTGTTTTCAACACCAAGAACTAATATATTGTACAGGACTCCGTTGGTGCATTCATCAAGAAATGCAAATGATTTACTTATCAATGTCTTTATGTTTGTATGAAATTTATTGATGTATGTATTTATGTATTGTTCCATAGAGTCAAAATTGTATTGTTCTATTTTGATTATTCTGGTGGACAAAAAAATATTATTATTATAAATATTAAACCTCGATTTCTACTGTTCTTCAGATAAGTGAACCTTCTTTGCTGCAATATGGTATATACACTCATTTTCCTTTATCCATCGACTTCACGTTTGACGACAATTAGGAAGAATAGTTTTTCTTCGACTTTAAAAAGAATTTAAAATGTGATCTGGCTTCTGGTTGGAAGTCCTTTCAAGATGGTTACTTATTTGCGGTTACAGTTAACAGAGATTTCGAAGCAAAAAAATACTGCCCCGCAGCCTTACTGAACATGTCTCAAACATTCGATGAGGTATGATATGACGGACTATTCTACAAACTTAAAACATACTTGCATCATCCTCACTATCAACTTCTAATATCCTACCTAACTGACAGACTCTTCCTTCTGAGACAAAATAACACCTACACTGATCTATATCCTATTTTATTTGGTGTCCCATAAGGAAACGTATTAGACCCTATCTTGTTTTTAGTATATACGGCTGACATACCAACTACTAAGGTGACAACCATAGCAACATATGCAGACGATACAGCAATTCTTCCATCTCACGTTAATCCTATTATGGCTTCAAGAAATCTTCAGGAAAACTTAGATAAAATCCCAGACTGGATTACGAAATGGGGTATGAGGGCCAACAAATGCAAATCTATACATATCACTTTTACATTCCCACGTAAAACCTGTCCACCTGTCAGAATCAACGATTGTGAACTGCCACAAGCTGATACCACAAAATACCCTAGAAATGCATCCCGATAGTCGTCTCACATGCCAGCCATTTATCTTTACCAAACGCAAGCAGTTAGGCATTAAACTATAATGTATTAGCTAATCGGTCGCAGATCACAGCTATATCTCGAAAATAAGCTGTTATTATACAAATCCGTTCTAAAACCAGTATGGACTTACGGTATCCAGCTCTAGGGGAGCACCAGTAATTCGAACACTGAGATTCTACAGAGGTTTCAAAATAAAGTGACCCGTGCCGTACTTAACGCCCCATGATATGTACCCAACTACGTCATCCAATGTGACCTCTCGATTGCCACCATTCAAGAAGCTATTGCTCACCACAGTGATAAATACCGTAACACAATGATGCATCACCCAAATGTGCTGGCCAAATGGCTATTTAGTCAAAATAAAGAAATAAGACGGTTGAAAAAGATCACACCCTCTGATCTATAGACGAAACTTAGATAATAGTGTTACAATCAGAAATACATAGTTATATATAAACAAATGGACAAAAAGTATTTAGTTTCGGTAGCATGTAGATTGTTTCATTGGAAACAACCTGCTCAAGTCACTTTGTTTTTGTATCAAACTAATAGATTTTTATTCTTAGGTAGATTTCTAAATAAAGGGAAATAAAAAAAAGTTGCGGTTCAAATTTCCTTCATTTCCCAAGTTTTTTGTACGCTTAATACGGTTGATTTATTTGTTTGCATTTCTTTAGCGATTCTTCTAATTGTACAATCGTGTTTTTAATTTTGTTATACTTCTCAATTTATCAAGCTATCAAGTTTTCCATCCGTTTTGAGTATTTAATAATAATAAATAAATATTAAATAGACACCTTGTCAAACTGACATTCAAAGTATGCTTTACGACAAACTAAAAACTTAAAAAGTTTTAGATGTATGTGGACTTAACTGCACATAAATATATCACAACAATCAAAATTTGGTTGACATTTTCTGTAATTCTATACTTACTTTTTATAGCCAGTGTATCCTGAATTTTAGTAAATTAGTCCCAATATTCATGTATAAAGTAATAAAAATATCTCGGGGGAAATTAGCGTAATATATCACACATACATATCAGATGTAAATAGTATACCGTGCAGAAAATGATATTCATTCTAAATTGTGTGATATAAAATTCTCATTCGTAGAAAGTCATAATGGGATTATTATAAATTTATAAGCATTATTTGTTTCTTTTAATAAGTAGCAGGCGTAAAACCTAATATGTATTATAAATGAAATCTTTCACTTTCAAATTAATGTATTTTAACCGTTAATTGTAATGTTTCAAAACGCAGATTCTAATTCACAGTAATAAATTATTTATATAACAAAACCTGTATACGGCAGCCAGCAACGGTTTCGACTGTCTGAGGTAATCGTTCTAGACGATTATTTCAGAAAACTGCATATGTTTCGTTTAATATATGCGGTGTGGCTATAAAATAACGAGACTGATGCTGTAATACGTTTTATTTTAAATTTTATTATACTCTTCGATATTCCTCTATTCCTACACATCTCCATTCGAAAGCGTGCCACTTTTTCTTTCAAAGCTTCAACGATTTAATAAAACCTTGTTCTTTTTAATGTAGATGCACCTTGGGGAACAGATAAAAGTCACATGCTGAAGATTAGGCGAATAAGGCAGGTGGTCTAACACTCTAATGTTATACTTGGCTAGAAACGTTATAACAGACAATGCAGTGTGGGTTAAACATCAACACGTCCAGGCAGTTGAGCACAGTGCTCTTTGTACCATCCCCAATAAATCTCTCAGTTCCACTCTGTCAGTCTTGTGTCCTTGATGAAAGCCAGGGGAATTATGAATACCCTCGTAGGATCCAATAGATCTCTTCCGAAATGTTTCTGTATGAGTCCCTTCAGCTCCTCACACGTGCATATTATATGAAGGCTAGTTTCGTCTTGCTTTCACGTCTCTTACACTAGGGCTTGCTAATCAAGCCCATGCTGTACAGATGCTTTCTTAAAGGACAATGTCCGTTTATTAAGCCGGCAACAATTTTCTTTTCTTTTTTGTTATTACAAATTAGGTAGGTTAAAACCTAACGTCCTGCTCCCTTAGTAGTTTTTTAGTATGAGTCGAACTCCCGTTAGCCTCAATTTTTTTATGTTCCCTTTCTAGCCGTAACCGGCTTCCTGAATTTCCTCGGCGCAGGCTAGGACTACAAACTATTCAGCCTGGAAAACAGCCGTATGTTTGCTCAGACTTATCGATATCTTCCTTCTGGGGCATATTCTGCATATACCTGCACCAGTACCCCGATTGAATTGTAATCCATCCGTCACAAGGTGCTGGCACCGCAATCGCTCGCGCGACTCTTTGCCTGTCTCCTGGTCTGTATAAATATGTTCAGCTTAGCTGTAAATATAATCACAGGTACCATACTGTACGCCGGCATTTGAAATATCGGCTTTCCCTGTATAGTTCCTGTAACATCTTAATGGCCCTTTACAACCTAATTAGGACACTATACCTACGCTATTGGCCTTAAGTCTCAGAATGGCAGCCATGGCCTCCTTTTTTTACAAATATTCCAGCGGAGGGAGATCCACGATGGCCTCCATAGAGGCGATTCCCGTGCTGTTCATAGCTCCCATAATTTCCAACAGAGCTTGTCGCTAGAGAGTCGTGAGGAGCCCCACCGACAATGTTAGCTCCTGATTTTCTTTTCTGATTTTCTCACAGAGTTGAGAAAGAACTTCAGAGTAGTAATGCTGATTAACAGCTTAACAGTCAGACAAGTTTAGGTACCCAATCCCATGAATGTAGAAAAGAAAAAAATCATCAAGCTTTGAATTACTTATTCGCGCTTTTTTAGCTCTCGGTAAAGTTGGGCTCCTCCGATGCATTGATTGACGATTAGGTTCTGGATCACAGGTGAAAAACCAAGATTCGTCACATGGTATTACTCTTTCCAAGAAGTTTTGGTCATTTTCAATGGCATTATAAATATTTTCACGAGATTCTTTTTGTTCGTTTTTGTGAATTTTCGACACCATTTTCGCACACACTTTTTGAATATTTATTCTTATGAATAATTTGCCTTACGCATTCATTGTCAATTCCTACAATTTTAGCATTTGTGCAAATAGTTAGTTAGCCGACGGTCAGATCGGATCAGATTACCGATTTTGTCAATATTTTCATCTGTTTTTCACCTGGAAGGGCGTCTCGACCAACTTGGAAACGTTTAAGCCACTTAAATACCCAAAAATTCATTTCCATATACTTCTTTTAGTAAGAGATAAGTCTCAGTAGCGGGTTTTCCAAGTTTCATATGAAATTTCACGACAATTCGTTGCTATACTAAAACATTTATCATTTTTCCGGCAAAACAATCACATAGACCTTATACAGGCGAAGACCAGGCTAGACTATTATGGTAATAGACACGGAAAGAGCGGTAACTAAAAAGGAATGGTTCACGCTACAAAACCGTCGCTCTTATGACTAATTCGACGTAGCAAATTTATTAATTGCTGCACAGTTAAGCTCCGTCAGTCCGTTAACTAATTTTATACTTTCGCAAAGAGTAACATACTCCAATATCTGATTGTCCTTTCTTCATTTATTTCATTTTCTATAGCATAAAAATGTCCAGATTGTGGACAACTTCTTCATTTAATTCCTATTCTCAGTTTTCCGATTTTTCACAAATTACTTTCATTTTCAATCAAATCTTTGGTATACAAGGAAATATCAGGAAATAACGCTACTGGTGCTGTAGTACTAACATGAGACATTCATTTAGAAAACTTCAACAACTGTCCTTCAAAGTACTTTTCATTCTGTGCGATACACTTGTCCCATCGTTTTGTCCACTTGTCATAAACATCTGAGAAGCCATTTCTTGAAAGTCTATTTAGTATACCATCATTCAGCTCTAAATTCGACTCACATTTTCGACATCTCAATTCTTTTTGGTAAACCATAATTTCCACCCCGAATTCTTCAAATATTCGTTGACAAATCGCTGATCTGTGGATCGGAGCATTGTCGTGATGCAGGATCCAACCAATGTCTTGATAAAGCGAATGTTTTCTTTAAATTTAGGGTTCCTAGAAGTATATTAGAATAGTACTCTCCAATTACTGTATGTTCCCTAGGTACAGCTGATCATAAATAACGCACCATTTATGAAAAAATAGGTGCATCAATTAATTCAGGTTCGTAATGATAAAACTAACTCGCGTCACATGTAACCACATTGTTAAAAAATTGTGGATTATGTTGCAATTGCCTTTTCCACTGCCGACAAATTGTCACTCGATTGGCTTTTTGTTGATCGACCATCTCTTTGAAACCCATTTTGCCATTAAACGACCATCCGGTACCCTTAATCTTCATGAATATTTTTTGAGTGGGACAATAAGACAAATTAACAGTGTCAGAAATTCGGTATGCCAATCCGACGATCGTTTTAGATCGTTAATTTCAGCAATTTTTTTCATCTTCCACTGATTCACAACCATCTTTGAATTTATTATGCCACTCACAAACTCTACCATCTGGATATGCAGTTTAAATCATTTCAAATGTTTCATACAAAATAATACAAATCTGTATAAAAACAAATTTGTATCTGTATATGCATGGACACACAGTACGTATTTACCAGCTTTTGCTTCAACTACCAGACGCATGCGTTTCTGTGTAACCACATTGTCAATGATAGATTTACGAAGCAAAAGACTGTAGGTACATTTGCGGTCATGTAGCAAGTTTTGTCCTATCCGAAGACATCAGATAACCTCATGCCGTCTGACGGACAAAACCGACCACGCCGGTGCAAAGTGATTCTTCTCGAATAACAAAGCTATTACTGGAAAAGAAGAAAAAATACGCATATTACTGTGAGTCCATTAACTTGTCGCCAGGTGGCGTAGTATAGCAAAAAAACAGATTGCATGTCGATGCGATAATTCACATCAAGCTTTGATACAAAATAATACAAATCTGTATAAAAACAAATTTGTATCTGTGCATATACAGATACAAATTTGTTTTTATACAGATTTGTATTATTTTGTATCAAAGCTTGATGTGAATTATCGCATCGACATGCAATCTGCTTTTTGTCAAATGTTTCAGTTGAAGTTTTACCCAACCGAACACCGAAATTTTATCGCATATCTTTGCTCCACTCTCATTTTTTAAATGGGTACGTCAAACACAACTCAGTGATTGATTTGTAATATACATCAAAAGTTAAATCAAAGCCTACTTGAGGATAAGTATAGCAAACGCCAATTAAGTTGGCGCGAGGAGGGGGTGCGCAGAAGTCATTTTTAAAAACGTCCACCCCCACTACTCAAATAATTGTCAGAATACATTTGTCATTGACGTTTGACGGAACATAATGTCTTTGCTAGAGGATCATAAAGTGATACACGCTCAGAGGTTAGAATTATCTGACATTTGATGTAAAACCAAATACAGATCTCCCTACTACTTCTAATCCTGCGCGAACTTACCCCTCCTCGCGCCAACTTAATTGGCGTTTGCTATACGTTTCGTGTTCTATTCTTTGTGTTATAAAATGCTAGTTGTGAAAGAAGTTGTAGCACCAGTCTCGTTATATTTTGATATACCCTCGTATTCTAAAAGTCTGGCGAAACCGTAAATCTTGGCATATTAAATGTTGAAGTGTTGGAGGTTTGAATCTAAAGCGAGCTAGTACGGGAAAAGTTTACTTTTTAAGATTCCTACTGATCTACTTCAACGACTTTTATCTCCCAGAAAGATGCCGTCTCCAGGAGATGGGAGACGAATAATAAAGTCGTGCTCATGCCTTGAAATATAAAATATTACAGGACTTTGTAACGAAACTATATTCTGTTATCCATCCAAAGGTTCCTTGTTTTACAGCAAACCTCCTTGTTTTATATGCCAATAATACAACATTCGAAATATAGGATGTCCCATTAAGAGTGCAATAATTAATTTTGTAATAAAATGTATTCATGTATTCAAAAATTTTTGCAGTTTATACTGTGGCTAAGCGTGGAACACAATATCGAACAAATGTGCCCCACGACTCTGCTTGCACGCTCTTGCTCTCTTTACGAAATTCCCGATGACTTTTGCGCATAACTGATGGTGGTTCGATTTGGCCAATAACACCTCTAATCTCCACCTTCAGCTCAGAAATTCTTCATGGATGTTGGCATATACACGAGATTTCACGTGCCCCAAAAGAAAGAAGTCGCACGGTGTCAACTCGCATGAGCGTCGGGGCCAATTCCGGTCGCCATTACGTGAGATGATTCGTTCAAGAAACTTTTCTCGCAACAAATCCATTTGTTTCGCCCACCGTGTGACAGGTTGCCTCGTCCTGTTGAAACCTTCGATCTATTCAATTCAATAGTGGCCACAAAAACTCCCTCAGCATGTTGCGATAGCGTACGCCATTCACTGTTACTGCTTGTTCAGCACCATTTTCAAAAAAGTAGGGCCCTATTATTCCGCCAGCCCAGCATCCACGCCAGACAGTTCTGCATGCAATGGCTTTCCATGAATCACTCGAGGATTCTACTCGCCCCAAATCCGACAATTTTGAGTGTTCACGTACCCATTAAGTTGGAAATGCGCCTCACCGCTAAAGATGATTGACTTCGAAAAATCGTCGTCCTCTTGTTGGTTTTCCAACACCCAATTAACAAATTCTCGATGCTGCCCATGGTCGGCTGGCTTGAGTTCTTGTAACAACTGCATCTTGTACGCATGCATATCTTTGGTGAGTATTCGGTGCAGGGTGCTTCTCTAAATGTCTAACTGTTGAGAATGACGACGAATCGATCATTTTGGATTTTCGGAAACACTTTCACGCACTACTGCAATATTCTCGAGAGATCGGGTGGTACGACGGCGTACGACTACTTTTCTGTCAACAGTCGAACCAGTTTCCTGGAATTTCTTAATTAATTTTTGAAATGTTGACAGATTTTATGCATTTCGTCGACTGAAAATACCACGAAGTTTACGAACTGTTTCCACATAACATTTCCCATACTTATAATGAGTTTTCACAACAATAACACGTTGTTCCGTCGTGTAATGCCCCATGACTACTAATCGCAACAATGACAAATGAAGGATATTATAGTTTCAGTGCCACCAACCTAACTAAAGGAATGTAGGGCGCCTTTTTAAATCTTGCACTCTTAATAGGACACCCATTAATTATACGTTGCTCTAATGCATTGCATTAGTATAGAAACATAATAATTGTTTTAATATATTTTCTTTTTACTTGAAAATAACAATATCGTATTTTCGTTCTAAAATTATTTCGAATTACTAAAGATATGACAAATTCTAAATAGATTTTTGTTTGCAGAGATATATTTTTAAAAAACTAAAAGTAATGAAACCAAATTATTTATTTTACCTGAACATATATCATACTAGTCGGTAGCAATCGCCACATCATTCTCATATTCTGAGAAAGCTCCTAGCATGCATAACTACGATTTCCACAAAGCTTTTGTTTTATAATGGCCTATACGTTTTCAGTTACATTTGAATGAAGGCCACTGAATAGTTGGAATAGCGGTTGCTATTTCTCACTTGACGCATAGTCTGTTGCGATGTTTACATTATCTTCTTACAGTAACAATCCCTCGGATTACAATTAAACCATTTTGATGCCAACATCTTTTGAGATAAACTAATTATTTTTTGTGCGTCGAGATTACCAATAAATGGACATAATGATCCAAAACATGTTAAAACATCTGCCCACCACCCTCCGATACGCGCACTTTCTCGGACTGGATTACTATACTTTCTAGAAGCGGATTTGTATTTGAGAACCACAGTGTCTTTCTGGATATTCAGGCCCAGAAACTACTGTCGTCTGAAAACAAAACGTTCGACCAATCTCGCTCCATGTTATTCCGCATTTAAGTAAGACACCTTTTGCAATGTTTTTTTGATTGCAAGGATTTTGTTAACGTTAACTGCTACAAAAAACCTCGCTATCCCGTAATATTCTACGTAATGACGTCAAACTGATTCTTACATTATTCTTGGCAAGTTCTGTTTGTTCTTCTCACAATATTAATTCAATTTTTTTTTAAAATAGAGATAACATCCCTCACTTGGCTTGTTGTGGTTGCACATGATGGCTAAACCTAGGATATATATATATATATATATATATATATATATATATACCGTTTAGTAAATATTTTTATGAACTTCTCAAACTTTCGTAAATATTTTACAGCATTTACACTATTTTTTTATTGTTTTAGATAAATACTGATCTTAAAACGTATGGCATATACGGAAGTCATTTTAGCATATACTTCGCACAAGGATTAATACTTGACTAAAATTTATAACCCGCACTAAAGGAACGCAGGAAATTTTTTCACTTGCCCATTTTTCCAATTATTCCTACCGCATTTTTGTTACTGTATTATAAGCAATTCGTAAAGCTAATTGTCTAATTAGTTCATTTCGTCTAAAATCATTATAATTAATAAGAAAGATTCTTTGTACAATAGCTGATTTGATTTCAGTACTTGTACTCGTACATATTGATATGCTACTAAACTGTTCCATAAAATATTTGCTATTCTTACACAGTTTCAAAATAAATCTAACATTATCATGACATAAATTCAATACTTTGTCTAATTCAAGGCAAGCTTCGCATTATTTTGATAAACGATATTGATAAATGCATGTAGAATATGTAACGAAACATTAAAAGTTATGTAAATCGTCTCATATGTTCTTTTCTCTGCATTTCTACAAGCATATTAATTATTTAAATGATAGATGTATATACTAGAACTGATTAAAGAAGAAAAGGAATCAATATATTTAAAACAGGAATACCTTACATTAATAATAACTGAAATTCATTTCGACATCACGAAAATCAATAAACCAGTACTTATCAATTTATTGAAGCCTTGTTATTCCCTATATGTGTTTAGATCAGTAGAAGACGTATAAAAACCATGTTTACGAGCTGATGAATGTATCTCGACCATTGCGTAACTTCTTGAAAATGTTTGTTAACCTTTATGTATAATTGTCTTAAAGCATTTGAAGACATAAATTACTTACAATATTATACCATATGTTTCATAATTGAATGTTAATATTGAAAGGACCAATTCTTCAAGTTATTTTAAGAAAAAAAGTTAATATATACATGAGTCCCGAAATACTACCTTTCCGCGGTACAGTGTGTTAAGCTTCTTCGAAAAAAGTTTTTTTTTATCCTAACATTCATACCACTTCAGATATTTTTATGAAATTCGGTATATGCCTTCCTACCATAAAGAGGTATTTTCCGATCAATTTTTTTTTTAATTTTATACCAGTGGCGTTCGAGCGAATATTGGACTGAATATGTTTGAAAAAATAATGTTTTTTTTTTCATTAAAATTATTTTATTAATGGTGCTTCATTTTGTAACAAAATATGTCTCTTGACTTTTTTTCGTAACTTGAGCTCTTTTTCGGTAAAGAAATTAAGAATAATTATTGTTCGTATACTAAAAACAGAATATTAATAAGTCTATGTTTGTCGTCGTTTTATTAATTTTAGTAGTTAAATTAATTTGCTGGTTAAAATATCTGTATAGTGCCATTTTGAAGAAAAATAATTAATTTTGCTAATCTTGAGTTGGCTGACATTTATTACATATATGGTTTCGCTGATGGTAGCGCACTGGAGGCTAGACGATTGTATCAAGATCACTTTCCGAATAGAGTTACACCTGATAGTCGAACATTTTTAAACGTACATAGAAGGTTAACTGAAACAGGTAACAGGTACTTTTAGCCCAAACGATCAATTAAAAGGTAGCTCATCGTACTACAAGAACTCCAGAAATTGAAGAAATAGTTTTAAATTCAATTAATGAAAATTATAAACTTAGCACTAAAAAAATTGGAAATAACTTGAATATCTCGCATATTCTAGTTTGGAGAATTCTCCACGATTTTCTGTTAAACCCGTATCATATTCAGCGGGTCCAAACCTTACTTCCTCGATATTTTCATTTGCGCATCAACTTCTATCAATGGTTTTTGGAGAATATTGCGAAAATGCCATATTTGACTGTAAAATAATGTTCACAGACGAAGTTAACTTCTGCAGAAACGCTGTCAAAAAGTTTCACAATCATCATGTTTGGGCCGAAGAAAATCCGCATACAGTTGTTGAATCGAAATATCAAGAGCAATTTTCGATAAATGTCTAGGCTGGAATTGTTGAAAATTACTTAATTGGGACTTTCTTTCTGCCACGAAGGCTAAATAGTCATAACTAATGTAACACAAATATGCAAAGCGCATATTTTGCAAATTATATGCATTTTTTAAATACTTGCATATATCGAAAATGTAAATAAGCTTTCTACATTTTACGACGCTAATTTATTCGAATTTTTTATAAAAAAAAATTCGCTCTGAAGTTGGATTCGAATACACGATCATGGCTTGCCTGACCATCGCTTTAATAACTAAGCTATTAAAGGCCGTGATTTCGAATCTTTGTGGGAATGCTTTAAGTCACATCAAAAGAACATATGATATATATCTTGGCCGTAGTCGACAGTTGTGCAAATTTATTACATTTTCGCGAAGTAAAGTAATGTAAATATGCTTTTTACATTTTACGACGCTAATTTATTCGAATTTTTTATAGAAAAAAAATTCGCTATCTCGACCATTAAGGATCAATCTGTTCAAAACAGTGGTACGCCCTTCAGCGATATACAGTTGTGAAACTAAAACTAGAAGAAATTAGGAATATTTGGAAAAAGTCCTGTAAAGATTTGCGCTGGAGTTTTCACTTCTTTTTTGTTGGATAAAAAAAATGCATTTTTAACTACAATAATTCTTTATTGAATTCAACGTTTGATATATACCGGGTGCGGCAATAGTGTGTCGGCGGAGCTTAGCATGAAAACTAATAAAGTTGTAACAATGAAATTTTACGTACACATGTAGTATGCTACAGTGCATTTTCTAATTTTATTTATATATTTACAGGGTGTTCCAAATTTCCGCAACCACTTTCAATTTTTTTTTTTTAATAGATAGCTATACTTTCTTGTTATTATGATAATAGCCACCCAAATTATCTTTGCAATTATATATGACAATGTGCACTTACAACTGTTAGTTTTGGTTTTATTGCTAATTTTGTTAAAATCTTGACAGTTGCAGCGTCTAACATTTTAAGTCTTAGCCTGAAAATGGGTGCAGTGCCTCACGTAACTTTTTTGTTACCAATTTATGGACTAACACGTTATATGTTTTGAGGGTGAACAACGTGACAACATATACAGAGTGTTAAATATGTCGTGCCAAAATTATCGAAGTTTAACGGCTATTTTCTCTTTTTTTTTAAATTAAACCTATAATTTTTTCTCGGCTGTTGTTGCAGATACTTCTTGGTGAAACATTTTAACTTCATACAGTAAATAATAAAAATAAATTAAAACACTTGGCTTGTTTCACTATGAGATTTATTTAAATACTCTAACAATTGTTTCGGCTGTTATGCCATTCTCAAAGAGATCTATAAATCTAACTTAAAGACTATCGCACTTGTTCTTATATGTTGTCTGTTCTTGTGTGTAGTGGGGGTGGTATTATATTGTGTATTACGGTGTCTATAAAGGGTGTATTGGCATATTCTATCTGTGTGTTGGTGATTAATAGATTTTGTTTTTTCGCTATTTTTATTTCTAATATTTCTAGGAGGTCCAATCTCTTGCTTTTTGTGATATTGTGTATTAATTCGCAGTTATCTATATCGGGGAAGTGGTTGAGTTCTATACAGTGTTCGGCAAAGCCTGTGTTTTTCTCACTATATAAAATTGACTTTTTGTGTTCTTTAACTCTGTTTTTAATGGCTCGTCCACTTTGGCCGATATAGATAGCTTCACAGTCTTTACATTTTAATTTATAAACACCTGATTGGTCCATTTTATCTCTTTTATCTTTGTTGTTGCTAATCATTGTTCCTAAATTTGTTTTATTTACCCAGCTTATTTTGATATCTAATCCTTTTACTATTCTGTTTATTTTATTAGTGAGTTGTGGTATGTATGTAATTTTGTGCCATCTTTGTATATTTTCTGTTATTTTCGGGTATAGGTATTTGTTCTTATTATTTTGTATTTCTTTACGTTTTAACAGTTTATCTACGATTTTAGGGTCATATCAAGAAATAATGGATATGACCCTAAAATCGTAGATAAACTGTTAAAACGTAAAGAAATACAAAATAATAAGAACAAATACCTATACCCGAAAATAACAGAAAATATACAAAGATGGCACAAAATTACATACATACCACAACTCACTAATAAAATAAACAGAATAGTAAAAGGATTAGATATCAAAATAAGCTGGGTAAATAAAACAAATTTAGGAACAATGATTAGCAACAACAAAGATAAAAGAGATAAAATGGACCAATCAGGTGTTTATAAATTAAAATGTAAAGACTGTGAAGCTATCTATATCGGCCAAAGTGGACGAGCCATTAAAAACAGAGTTAAAGAACACAAAAAGTCAATTTTATATAGTGAGAAAAACACAGGCTTTGCCGAACACTGTATAGAACTCAACCACTTCCCCGATATAGATAACTGCGAATTAATACACAATATCACAAAAAGCAAGAGATTGGACCTCCTAGAAATATTAGAAATAAAAATAGCGAAAAAACAAAATCTATTAATCACCAACACACAGATAGAATATGCCAATACACCCTTTATAGACACCGTAATACACAATATAATACCACCCCCACTACACACAAGAACAGACAACATATAAGAACAAGTGCGATAGTCTTTAAGTTAGATTTATAGATCTCTTTGAGAATGGCATAACAGCCGAAACAATTGTTAGAGTATTTAAATAAATCTCATAGTGAAACAAGCCAAGTGTTTTAATTTATTTTTATTATTTACTGTATAATTTTTTTATTAGTCAGCAAATTCCTTGTAAAATTGCCGTTAAAATGGTACCAATAACATAGTACTTATTTCTAGTATTTTTGAAGTTATAACCCTTTAATGGGATATACCTATGTTTATAATATTCAATATGCGGTGCATCTAATAGTTGGTTGGCCATGAAATGATATCAAACAAAGTAACTTTTACAAACACCTGTTTCTTAATTCTTTATTATTAGTTTTAGAATTACATTTTGTAAACTTTCAATAATAAAACAAAATTAATTTGAAATGTGTTCAAATATATTTCTATTCTGCTCTACACATGCTCTTAATCGCCTCTGCATCGACAGGCTTACATTTTGGGCCATGTTGTTTTCACTTACTTGAAGAAAAGCGTTTCTGATTCGTTGCTGCATGTTCTCTGCCGTTGTAGGAGGTGTTTCGTAAACTATATTTTTTACAGTAGGCCACAGAAAAAAATCACAAGGGGTTAGATCTGGTGACCGCGGTGGCCAGCTTATAAAGCTTCCTCTCCCAATCCACCTATTGGTGAATACCCTATCTAAATGTGTTCTTGCAGCAGCACCGTAATGTGCAGGTGCACCATCATGTTGGTACCACAATCTCCTTATGACGTTATCTGGTAGGTCTTCTAACAGCAATGGTAAATTATTTTGTAGGAAATTTGTGTAGATTTCACAATTTAAAGTATTATTAAAAAAGAATGGACCTACAATAGTGTTTCCTATGATGCCTCCCCAGGTGTTAACACTCCATTTTTGTTGGTATAAAATGGGTTGCACAAAATGAGGGTTTCTAGTGTCATAATAATGAGAATTTTTTCTGTTTGTTATTCCACAATTAGCAAATGTTGCTTCATCTGTGAAAAGCACATGATCTAGAAAAGTTAGATCTTGTCGTAATTGGAAAAGTAGCCATTCACAGTAAACAAGTCTCCTTTCAAAATCCGTTTGTAATAAGCCTTGATGATTTTGAATTTTGTAAGGGTGAAATTTATGTTTTTTTAAAATCCTTCTTACAGCAGTGACTTCTGTTCCGTGTTCTTTCGAAATTATCCTTGTAGATACGCGCGGATTTTCCACAACGGACTGGATGACTGTCACTTCATTATCTTCTGTAACTATAGACTTAGTTCTTTCATGTTTGACATAATTCACTGAACCCGTCCGAAGAAACCTTGTCAACAAATTTTCAAACGTCTTAATATCTGGTGCTCTTCGGTGAGGATACTCCATAGCATATGTTCTTGATGCTAAAAGTGGATTTCTATTGCTAGCGCCCAGAACAAATACCATGTCTATTAGTTCCTCCTTCGAAAAATTCATTCTAAAGAAACACAACTATAAACTATTACGGCATGGAAATAAAAAATAATGACAACAAAACGTTATAACTGACAACAAGATAACAACTAATAACGAACAAACGGAAATTGATAATTAACTAGCCGAACTTAAATTATAACAATTAAACGCGATTACAGTAAAGAGAAACTATTGAAAAACACTTTTTATGAAAATTTTAAGTAGATATTTGACGTTTGGTTACACAGCAATTTTTGCTTAATATCATTTCATGGCCAACCACCCAACTATTAGATGCAGCACCGCATATTGAATATTATAAACATAGGTATATCCCATTAAAGGGTTATAAGTATAACTTCGAAAATACTAGAAATAAGTACTATGTTATTGGTACCATTTTAACGGCAATTTTACAAGGAATTTGCTGACTAATAAAAAAATTATAGGTTCAATTTAAAAAAAAAGAGAAAATAGCCTTTAAACTTCGATAACTTTGGCACGACATATTTAACACTCTGTATATGTTGTCACGTTGTTCACCATCAAAACATATAACGTGTTAGTCCATAA
Organism: Melolontha melolontha; assembly: GCA_935421215.2. Classification (NCBI taxonomy): domain Eukaryota; kingdom Metazoa; phylum Arthropoda; class Insecta; order Coleoptera; family Scarabaeidae; genus Melolontha; species Melolontha melolontha. Next base: position 195,237,605 of record OW285235.1, on the reverse strand, counting down.
ATTGGTAACAAAAAAGTTACGTGAGGCACTGCACCCATTTTCAGGCTAAGACTTAAAATGTTAGACGCTGCAACTGTCAAGATTTTAACAAAATTTGCAATAAAACCAAAACTAACAGTTGTAAGTGCACATTGTCATATATCATTGCAAATATAATTTAGGTGGCTATCATCATAATAACAAGAAAGTATAGCAATCTATTTAAAAAAAAAAAATTGAAAGTGGTTGCGGAAATTTGGAACACCTGTAAATATATAAATAAAATTAGAAAATGCACTGTAGCATACTACATGTGTACGTAAAATTTCATTGTTACAACTTTATTAGTTTTCATGCTAAGCTCCGCCGACACACTATTGCCGCACCCGGTATATACTTAATTTTGATTTTGTATTAGTGTTTGAACTCTTGCTCGTTGATGTGTTGTGGTTCGAATAAATGTTTCTTACTTGTTGTTAGGATGAGACTTTTGTTCTTACTGTTTTTAAAAATACTACAAGCAGGCAAAATTTGCCATTACCCCCATAAACTACTATAGAACTAATAATGCGAACCGTATCGATTGTACGGCCAGATCAGGACATAATTCGAGAGAATTTTGATGGTCTTGGTAGACAGTATCTGCTAGCAATAATATTCGCTAATATAATTTTAAACTATTCTAATTAAGACCAAACTGGATATTGAATACGTTCTATAATTGAGTAATAAATCAAGGTACAAAGATTCTAATAAAAAAGGTAATAAACTTGAAAATTTATGGGATGTCGTTTCTTAGAATAAACGTAAAGGATTTTTTCATTTCAGAATTAATTATTGAGGTTTTATCGAAATTGAAAGTGTGATTGGTCTGCTTGATATGTTTTTTTAAGGTTGTGCTATTGTTTGAGAATTTGTGTCCATTTAAACGTTCTTGTAGATATTGTATTGTTTGGCCGATGTATACACCTTTGCATCCGTTACATGGAATTTCATAAATACTTTTCAGCTATGCTAATTAAGTCCAAACTGGGTATTGAATACGTTCTATAATTGAGTAATAAATCAAGGTACAAAGGGTCTAATAAAAAAGGTAATAAACTTGTAAATTTACAGGATGTCTTTTCTTAGAATGTTTATTCTAAGAAACGACATCCTGTAAAGGATTTTTTCTTTTCAGAATTAATTATTGAGGTTTTATCGAAATTGAAAGTGTGATTGGTCTGCTTGATATGTTTTTTAAGGTTGTGCTATTGTTTGAGAATTTGTGTCCATTTAAACGTTCTTGTAGATATTGTATTGTTTGGCCGACGTATACACCTTGGCAGTTGTTACATGGAATTTCATAAATAACGTGTGTTTTCTTAATGTAGGTATTTGGTCATTTAATTTTAAGTGTTGTTGAGATTATTAGAGCTTTTGTGAGCTACTTGTATGTTATATGATGTTAAGATTTTGTTTATTTTTTCTGATCCAGCAAAATGATCTCCCATATTTTAATCGTTAATAAAAACGGCATTGTAAATGCTATTTAGAATTTATTTTTATTAAATGGAAATGTGTAATATGCCATTTGTTTGCTTTAATTTTTGAAAATTACAAAATCCAAGTGGCGACCATTTCTTTCAATACACATGCGAAGATGATTTCTGAAGGTTTCCATTACTCGAGTATATTTGAAGTGATATTCCTGCAATTTCTTGGCGTATTGCTGCTTTTAATTCGTCAATGTTTCAGGAATGGTGTTCAAAGACCTTCGCATTCAGATAGCCCCAAAAGAAATAATCGCATGGGCAAGACCGGGTGATCGCGCAGGCCATTAAATGTCTCCACGTAACGAGATTACGTGTCCTGGAAATATTTCCCTTACAACGTCGGTGGACCTTCTTGCCGTATGAGCCGTAGCTCCATCCTGTTGGAACCACACATCCGGATGTTCAAGTTCTCTAAATCTTAGTTCCCAAAAATTGCAGAGTTGTCGATATATCGATCGGCCGTTACGATAATTGTAACGCCTTCCTCTTCAAAAAAATAGGATCCCCAAACGCCAAATGATTCAGCACACCAAACGATAACACGTAGGCTGTGAAGTGGCCTTTCATGGAGCTGCTGCGAATTTTCTCGTGCCCTGTAGCGATAACTCTACTTGTTCACACAGCCGGATAAATTTAATTTATATGTACATTGATAGTACAATAAATTTACTTCATTTTGAGACTGGTTTCATTATTTTGTCTTGCCTTATTCTTATTTTATAAAGTTGGAGACCTTATATATTAATCCGGCTTCGTAGTAAGCGAAATATAAATAACTCTATTTTACGTTCGTCAAGGGCTAGCTTCCGGAACTTTTTTTAATATATTACGCAGAACGAACAGTAGACAATAACGTGCCTTCAAAAACTTTCCTCGTTAGAGAGTCATGCTTTTTTTTAATGGTTGGTGATAGTGCACGTATTCTGTCACAACCGTATAATTTTGATAGTTCGGTTAAGTCATGTAAATAATAATATAGTTTTTGAAAAAAATATTTATTACAATAGTCAAAATTAAAAGAAAATAATAATAAAGCAGATTTTGGAATTGTTGACCATTATTTTGAAGACAAAGTTGAACTCTACACTTCATGCTTTCAAAGCTATTTATTAGGATTTTTTGGGTTGGGTTGGGTCAGCAGGCCAGCACAAGAATTCACAATAACATTACGAAGCTCTTCGAATGTATGATGCCTGGTCTTGAAAATGGTATTCTTCAAATATGGAAAAATAAAATAGTCTAAAATTATCAAATCTGGAGATCTTTGAAGAAAATTAATAATTCTTGCAAAAAAGCTATTGTTTCTCTAAATTTGAGCGCTAATGCATTATCTTGCTGGAAGTATCCTTCCGTAAGTTCATAATCATAAAGTTCATAATCATAAAGTTCGTTAATAAAAGGCTCTAATAATTCATTTCGATACCTTTGAGCAGCAATCTTTGATTACTTAATTACTTAAAAAAACAGCCTGTTATAATGGGGAAAGTTAAAGAATTCGCACAAAACGTGGTTTCAATCTAGTGGGTAATAGAATAATAAGAACTAATAACATTTTTTAAATAAAACAAAATTTCGCTGTTGTGTATAAATATTAAAACACCAAGCCTAAGTTTTAAAGTAGATATATTAATTTCAATAACTAAATTAAAAAGCTAAATACACAGTACAATTCAGTATTTTATTTTAAATATATATCTTTTATTTCATTTTACAATTTATTACGCTTAACATTTGCTCTTATGTAAACAAAGTTTGTTTTGCACGATTATTCTTAAAATTATAGGGAAGTGTCGCCTAAAAATAGATTTATGTATTTAAACTAATTCTTATTCATGCTAGCATGTACATTTTTCCTGGTGGCTGATAATGTATACATTGGATATATTTTTACGTTCTTTTTACATTTAAAAATAAGTCTTGGTAATTAATCTTTGCGTAGTAATAACGGTTGATAGTTACCAATTGAAATAATTTTTATAATAGTAACCGAAAAAAACAAAAACTCACAAAAATTTCAAGAATAGACATCGTCGAATATTTTAATACTAGATACTGCAATTTAATGGATTTAAATTCTACTATGTAACTCTGCATAATTATGAATCCAGTCGTAATATCATCCCATCAGTAATTACAAAATTCTATAAATCTCATTGAAAAAAAATTCACAATTTAGGTTTATTAAACAGCCGGATAAACCCTAGAATGAAACTTAATTTTCTATCCAGTGCTGAATGAATTTTAAGTATATATTTTTCTTAAAATTCGATTTACCGACATCTGACTAAACTTCTCCAAAAATTTGTAAAGCATAGTTGAATGCGAATTTGAAATTACGGAAAATGCATCGCAAAAGCGCAGCGATGGCGTCTGAAGATGGTCAAAATCAAAAGAAATCTGTAGGCGTGTCGCACAAGAGTCTTTTATTTATGATGTATGCCCTTAGTCAGTGGAAACGGATGTGGGTGACTAAAATAAAAGATGGTAAGTAGCGCCATTCCGTTTTGCTTACGGAACTTCAGTCTGAAAACGGAGAAAAGGAATTGCACGATCTTAGGCGCATGCGCATGCGCATACAAATTACAAAAATACAAACGCTAATTACAAACCGAAACGACAAAATGCTGCACAGGATATCTGCAACCTGAAAATAAATGACCAAACTCCAACTTGCTAAAGAAAAATCAAACACAAAAAACAAACAAAAGATATAATTCTCTTCAAAATTAAACACCTACATTATACACACTGAATAAGAATCACACTGTTTATATGATATTAAGAATTTCTGCAATGTTGAACATATAAAAAAATAAAAGGGTGATTAATAAATAAACTGAAACTAAGCTAAAATTAATATGAATGTAAAAGGTAGAAAAATAATAAGATAAATTACAAAGTGAATCAGAATATTACGCTAGTCAAAAAAAAAAAACTTAAAGGCATCAATAGTCTAGTTTACAGATATAAGTGAAATAAATTAGTCTTCCCCATAGTCCCAAGCGAAAGCTTTACAGAATAGTAGTAATTAAAGTAATAAAATAAAACTATATTACGTATATCTCAAATACTTTTTAAAACAATAAATCGTATAGTGTAAAAAAATGCACTTGCACGACTTGCGGACAGTTTTTTTTTTTGTTTATACTGGTGTGAACCAGATGTTCACAGTTACAGAAGGGATTCTCACTATAAAAATAATTTAGAACATCTTTAAGTGTATAAAAAGCGGTAAATGGTTAGAAAATATTACATTAACAATTAATCTATATAAATATGAAAATATAATACAAATAACTACAAATATTTAATATATATCCAAATGTAATACTAATTTACGAAACGCTACTTAAATTTGAACAGAATATTAGGTAAAATTCAAAAGTTAGAAAATTTATGATTTATAGAACTACAAACCGGTAATTCATAGAAAAAAAAGAAAAAGTCAAAAATATTATACAAAAACAAATCATACGAGTTTCACGTGTTTTCCTTAGGGTACGAAGATGCCAGGGAATGTTGGTAATTGATGTCGGTAATTGATTCGTCAGACCGAGAATTTCGTTGTTGAGATAAAGAAGTCGGAGCCTTGATTATGGCTTGCAGAGGGCAACCAGATGTTCCGTAATAATGTCCAAGAATTGCCGTCCAAAAATTCATGCAAAAAGTGCTTTTTTTCCTTTTTCGCATCTAATTCTCGAACGGAACGGTATCGGCAATTTCCATAAATATACGCTCTACATTCTTATCCGAAATATGCGACTTCCAAAACACGTGGAATTACGTAGAACTTAATTCCCTCTAGAATGAAAAAAAGCACTTAGAACAACCCAACTGATCTTATTCACGGCACGTGAACGAATCCCTTATATCGAGACGGCAAACAAGGCGGTAGGGAGGGGTGACATACATACACGTAGGATAAAAATTTTAACCAACTCGTGACATAAACGAGTATACTGGGCGATAAAACGGTAAAACGGGCGATTAAACCTAATATAAAAATGATGAAAATTCAAAACGTAACAACTATATAGATATATAGGATGAAATTTAAAGCGAGCCTCTATATAATATAAAAGAATTAAATTTAAAGCGTTACAAAAGATTATTTCTTTAAGAAATTGACTTACGATGTATTTAGAAGATGTTATTATGTGTTATATTTCCAACGTAAATTCTATTCCTATTTCTTATCTGTTTCTACTAGAAGATTTTCCTAATCAACCACCTAAAATTTATAGCACAAGGACAAAGAGTAGATTATTAGATAATCTTATCTGTTCACCTGGGTTAATTCCCCACGATCTTTGTCAGTTTCTAAAATTAAAAAATATGGTGAAAGGATTAAGGTTTTCTAATATAACTGATATGCAAACGTTAGACAAACGATGTTCAACAGTATTCCGAAAATGGGTTCCAGATTTGCTTTCAGAAGCAGGAATGCCGTTCAAGTCAATATATAAGTGTACAAAGGGAGTGCTTTGGAGTTGAATGTAGCCTCCAATACATCGTTCCTCCGTACATTCGTTTTAAAAATGCATTCCTTCCATAAATTAAATTATCGCATTTCTAATTGATTATTATTTTCTTAATTCATATTGACACAAAATAATTCAGATTATTACTTTATTATATCTCCAATACCAAATTAGAGCAATATAAATTCTTAGAGCTGAATATCGTTCATAACAGACCATTTGTGTTGATTCTACTTATATCCGGCCACGAAGAGGTGCTCCGAACATCCAGCTCCGAATGACTATATATTTTAATTGTTATATGGCGTTTATGGATCTACTGACTGTGGTTCTTATGGGTGAAATTGCTGAACCCCGTTTGTTGCTTTACCATGCATGGGTGTAAGGCCGTATACACTTTATTTTTTTTACTAGTAGGTAACAGTTAGTAAGTGACAGATGCAATACAATTTAATAGTATATTAAAACGCAAGTTTTATAAGGGACCATTTTGTCGCACGAGTTCATGTTTAGAAAATGACCCGCGATATCGGCGAGTTTTCTAAAGAACGAGTGCGAAAAAAGGCCTTATAAAACGAGTTATACTAGTTTTCTCTATTTTACATTTTTTATGAGTGAGTTTTTGATGAATGTTGATGAGTGGATAAGTGTCGCTTCAAACGCGACACTAATCCTACACTTTGCTTATTCACAAAGCCGCTGAGCCAGAAATGAGCTTCATGACTAAACACAATTTGACGATAAAACAGTGGATCGACTTCCAACTGTTCAAGCAGCCAAGCTGAACTGACCTCGAAAACGATGACCGGCTAGCTTCAATTCTTGCACCAATTTAATGTTTTGGGCAAGTAAGCCAAGATCCTTGCGCAAAATCTTCCACAAAGTTAATGGGCACAGGCCAAGTTCTTGGGCACAATGACGAATCGATGAATTTGCATCATCCTCAACACTGGTCTTAACGGCGACGATATTTTCTTTAGTGCGCACTCTACGGAATCTCATAGGTGGAAGGGAGTTCAAAAGAGTAAATTAAGTGCAAAATTTTTTACTTGTCTTGCGAATAGTCATCTCAATTGGCCGCTGATGTATGTCGTAAATTGGCCGAAGCGCTCTGTCAACATTTTTTTACTGAACACTAATTTTGGAAATAAATTTCCACAATTTGTAAACGCTGGTACAGTCGAAAGCAAAAAAAAGGAGACAAGAGATCTCGTACTTTGTAACCTGGCTTTATTTACTTGTCATTAGTGTACAGTTAAATAATTATCAAAACATATTCTATCTGATTAATACGAATAAAAATATAATTAAACACATCATGAAGATATATAAGCATTTATATTATTTCTTTCCGAAATTTCACGTAACGTTCACATTGAAACCTTTACTCAAATCTGCAATAACATTGGCTCTAATATATACATTTATGGAAAGCATCTCTATAATAGTTTAATATCAACTGTAAAGTTGTCAATTTTGATAGATAACCAAATATTGAGAAGTAACTTTGAAGCCGCTCTTACACTAATCATTTTGAGAAAGTCTATGACAGAAACCTGTATTTTTGTCTACCTTTTCTTGCTTTCGACTGTAGGGTCTTTGCATTATGAAATGTCAAACAATACTCAATAAAATGGCGGAATGACTTGTCAAATTAACTGTCATAATGTCAGAGTTACTCACTATTGAAAAAAAAAAGTTTTAAAAGCAAATTATATGTAATAATTGTTACAAAAGCTGTCTGAAACCGTAGTTCTTTAGGAAATTATAAGTTTAAAAATAGCGAATTCACATGAATACAAAATAAAATGTGTGAAACAACAAGAAATATGAACAAATCGAGTTCGGTTTGGAAATAACTAGATTATACCGCAACAAGCAATTAGTTAAAATGTTCTTTAGAATATTTTTAATAATTGTATTGATATGTAGCATGATATAGACAACATGTAGGTACCAAGTCCTTTTATAGTACATATAAAGATAAAACACATCAAGTAGAATGTATGTGTTTCATCATGATCAGTTTACAGGCCAATATTTGATCTGAAGCATGAGAATACGCAAATACACACATATATCTCTTCGAAATATATCTATTATCAGGAAACGAAACTAAATTATGGTCAAAATATACCAGTAGCTCAATTATATTTCAAAACTACGTAACAATTAATAACAAATTGCTTCAGTGCTTGTGTACATACACATTTCTCCTAAAATAAATTACCTATTCCTTTTAGTCATTTGCTCTTTCGGCCAATCTGAATATATTTAAAAATATTCAAATAATTAACACACAATTAACACGCAATAATAAACAAATAATTTAATATGTAATTTACAAGAAAAAAACATCACGTTATAGTACTAGAAGTATAGGTGTGTATTATCAAGAAAATCGAACGTAAAAATGCATGTAAAATTAATTTTTAATTATTAAAGTAATTCATTTAATTATTATTATATTTATATGAGTTTTTCGAGATTTCTTTTGTTTTATTTATAAATGAAGGCTATATTCTAAATTCTTCTCTGGAGCTCACAGCCAGTATGTGAATGTGGGAAATAGTGCACCTGAGGAGGCCGAACTAAATCCCAACTAAATACAGTAAGGCCGACTTCACCAATCACATTCCAGCGAGCCAATCAGCTCCTGCAATAGAACCAAAGCGTCACGAAATCATTTCTCTGAAACCTCTTATAACCAATTAAAGGAATAGGGCTAGAAAGTGTAGAAACCACAATGGGTAAATTGGTACAAAAAAGCAAAGGTGAACTAGAGTGTCAATGACTCTCAACTACTTAAGTAAATATATCGTCTGTGAGGGTCAACATCATGGAGGAAGTGGATATGATGTATGATGGGGGGTTCCGATCAGCTAGGCTATCTCGAATTGCAAATGCTAGGGAGTGCAGGGCTGGTGAAATAGGCAAGTAGAGCTAGGACTACATAAGAGTAAGAGTCCTAGTCGATGCCGACTTTACCTGTTATATGTAATGAAGCGGGGCCACCCAAGAAAAAGAACCTCAACGTCGAGAAGGCTTTTGTCTCGAAGCAAATGTGTCCAATTAAAGGAATAAGGCTAGAGAACGAGATAAGTAGATAAACTGAGAGAGTACGGGACCAAAACCCCATAAGATTTAAGGCTAAGTACGCAGGTATAATTTTACATTTTTTAACCTCTCCAACTTTTCTTTGACTGATGTGAATTGAATTGAACAGTTCTAAAAAGGATCTAAGCAGATATAAGGCATTTGATCGAGTAGATCACGCTAACTTGCTAGCTAAATTAGTGAGTTTTGGATTTAGGAAACCGCTAGTTGACTTTTTAACTTCGTACCTACCTAATAGACTTCAACGTGTAGGTATACTACAACGGATATTTTTCATCATCTTACATTGTCACTTCTAGAGTTACTTATAAGTATGACATTAATATACTGTCATTTATATTTTATATTCTTTGAGATAAGCATCACTTGCCGAAACATGTAAGATTGTTTTAAATATATGCATTTTTGAGTAAAACCAGACCTTAAATCGCCAACTAATTAATTCTACCATAACATACAAAGGTCACGAAATAATTATCTATATATATAATATATAAGTGTATATAAGTGTGTATATATATAATATATAAGTGGAAGAAATAAGATTTTCTGCGATCTATTACTCAACCTATGTTGCTATTTAAAAAATTGAAAATGGTGGCGGTACTCTAAACGTTGGCGTCACATAAATTCGATATGTCCTCTATAAAATGCAGAATAGAATCGCCATCCTACAATTTTATTTTCAAAAAAATCCTTGTTGCCAGATTTTTACATAGTATATATATATATATATATATATATATATATATATATATATATAATTATGGTTTTGAATTTTATATGGGTAAAACTTACTTTTATGCAAAATGCTTTGCACAGAGTTCCTACTAATACCATGATTTCTTGACTGTTCATATGTAGATGTTTTAGGATTTTCTAGAACATCTAGTAGGATATCTAAAGTCTTATCTTCATTAGATGCAGTTTTTGGTGTGCCAGACCTTGAACGATCCTGTACACTACCAGTTTCATTCAATTTATTTATTATTCTCGAAATTTGAAGATTTAAATCGTTAAAAAGATTACTTACTTCTTCAAAGGTACATTTTCCATCACCATATCCAAATAACATTAGTATCGGAATTGTTCTTTTTACGATAACTTCGCCATTATTCTTAATTTACTTTTAAACACTGCGGCTCTCAAATACTATTAAGACTAAATCAACTCTGACACTTTCTACACTATGTTCTTGTTTTTCGTTTTAAATTAACCATCTACCGGGGGTGAACTAATAATAATGCAAAATAAGAATAGATTAATACAACTTCAATTTTATGTGGTTTTTCCTTAGTAATGTGGTCATTATTAGTATTTTTTAAATTTAGGAATTTAAATACCAGGAGACAACATTAATTATAAACTAGAAAGAAATCATTGGAAAACCTGTCATGTATACCCTTCAAAAAAGAAGAGAAAAACAGCATATATATATATATATATATATATATATATATATATATATATATATTTAGTGTTTATAAGAATTTTATTTTTCTTATTTATTTTATTGGCCGTGTCTTAATATTAAAAATAATAGACTTTTTATTGGTTTAGCGACCTTTTATTGCAAAGGTCGCAAAAAATCAAACTGCTTTAAAAAACACCAATTGACACTAAAACATAATTTTGATTTTGATAACACCAAAGTAATAACACAGAAAAAGAATATAAAGGCTAGGGAGGTCTTAGAAATGATCCACATTTTCAAAAACAGCAAGAACAATCAACGACCGAAACGAAATTGATGGACTGTCTAAACTCTATTACCCACTCATTAAACAATAGCTAAAATCAACCCCCCCCCCCCCGCACACACAAACCAAAAAAACAAAAAAACTTTTTATCAGTTTTGTAAATACTTTTACTACATACCCCTAAACACGGTCCTGACCAATTTGCTAGATTCCAAAATAGAACAGATATTAACCTCTCTTAACAAAGCCACAAACACTTACAATATTCCAACCAGTGCGATCGGTTCGTTACAAAAAAAGGTCTCTTTCAATTCATTTATACAGATTTAACCACTTTAATTTTTCCTTACTCATTATTAATCTAATTTTAAATTTTAACTTTAATTGTTAAGTTAATTGGTAATTGTCTTTAATCTAATTTTAATTCTAATTGTTAATTTAATCGTTAATTCAGTCTCACAAAAGCAAACACAGCTCTCACGTTTTCATTGTAGTAATTCTTGTTTCTAGTTACCTTACTGTATTGTAGTTTAATTGAAATTTTCAATTCATTTATACAGATGTAATCACTTTAATTGTCCTTACTCATTATTAATCTAATTTTAAATTTTAACTTTAATTGTTAATCTAATTGGTAATTCAGTCTTTAATCTAATTTTAATTTTAATTGTTAATTTAATTGTTAATTCAATCTCACAAAAGCAAACACATTTCTCATGTTCTCATTGCATTAACATAAAAAAATTAAGCAGTTTATACTATAACCTAATTATGTAACGATCTGCAATCTACCATCATAATATATGTTGCTGTTTTATAAATATATTTTCTATGTTATTTAAATATCTGTACATTTGCTTATCATGCTGACAGTTTTGTGTTTAGATCCCTGACTGGCTGTCCCAGTAGTTTTTCGTGGTTTCCTTCTCGTTTAAGGCGAATGCCGACAGCTTAACATCTTCAGACGCTCCACGGGCGCATACATAATAATAACTCATGCCTTGTCATTCTCCGTTTTTGTTGTCTAACTATTTTTAGAATACTAAGGCATGATTTATTATTATTAAACTGAAATGTATCTTTGAATAATTTTATCCATGACAACTACAAATGTATAAGTATGACATTAATATACTGTCATTTATATTTTAAATTCTTTGAGAAAGGCATTATATGCCGAAACATGTAAGATTGTTTTAAATACATACATTTTTAAATAAAACCAGACCTTAGATCGCCAACTAATTGAATCTACCATAACATACAAAGGTCACAAAATAATTATCTTTATATATATATATATATATATATATATATATATATATATATATATATATATATACATATAAGGTAAACTTAATAAGTCGGCGATTAAAGGTCTGGTTCCAGACCTTTAATCGGCCGACTTATTAAGTTTACCTTATCATACCAAGGTCACGAAAATATTATATATATATATATATATATATATATATATATATATATCACGTGTGTTCATTTGAAAAGTCGATCTGGGTTACTTTGAAATTTTGATAGAATAAGACGCAAATATATTATATGTGTTTGTTGTTCCGTAAACGTAAATCCAAATGACATTTGATGTCAATCACAAATATCAGTTAGTGCATAAAATAATCGTGCGTCGATTCTGGTTTAAATAAATTGCTTCTCAGTTTTAAAATGGCTTTCACTTTAGAACATAAATTTTTTTTAGTCCAGGCTTAATTTCGAAGTGGTAATAAAATTGATGGTTTATGGGTTTATTCAGTTCAAGATTGCATGGTAGAATTTCAAGTTGAGTTTCCACATTTTGTAATAGATTATATTCAATTTAAGAATACTTTGGATAGAACTTTAAAACTTTTTTCTGAAACTGGTAGTCTCTTAAGAAAATCAGGCAGCGGGGCAGTTAAGAAATGTACACATCAAGTTGTCAATCGTGTTGAAGAAATAATGGAAAATGAACCATAAACATTTGTTCGACATTTGAGTCAACAAATAAACCTTTCTGTTGGTACAACTCCAAGTTATAATCCAAAAAGATATGCAACTTTATCCATACCGTGTCACAGCAGTACAAGAATTGTTAGAAATTGATTACCCACGTAGACTACAGTTTTGTAATTGGTTTGTAAATATGAACAATAGTGGAGAACTTTCGCAAAGAGTCATCTTTACTGATGAAGCATGGTTTTATAAAACGGGATAGCTAAATTCACAAAATACAAGAATTTCTTATATAAAAAATAACATATTTCGAACACCTATATTGAATTTGAATGATATGCTACAGAGAATCGAACAGAAATGCTTGGAAATTAATAACAATCCAGTAATGCTGCAGAATATCATCAGAAATTTTGAACGGAGGATTTTAAAGTGCATTGATCTTGAAGGACAACATTTTCAACATTTGTTATAGTTTTCAATAAATACCTATTATTTGTTATTTATTTGTATGTATGAAACTATCAAAATATACGACTTCGTAGGTTAAGTAGTAAATTTTAATTTACGACATACTTCAAAATGTTCTCAGTAAATCACATGCTACTAGATTGACTTTTCAAATGAACACTTGTTGTATACACGTTCATTTTGTTCTGTTTAGAATAAATTTTGTTTTTTGTTATATAGTTATATACTAATACTCGTATGTATAAGCCCAAAATAAAAGTTTAATAAGTCGTTATTTTTTTATACCTGTCCTTGTGAACACAAAATATGAAGCACTTTATATTTTCTCTATAAACATGATGACAATCCAGTTTTGTATTGTTTGTTTATGTTAATCTTAGAACACTAGGTCAGTACAAGAAAATATGACAATAACGCAAAAGTTCTGTTTTCATTTCTTTTTATTTGTAATTAATGTTTGCGGTCCCACGGACTGCACGATACCGTATTTTTGAAAAGAAGTCACTGTACCGGTTAAGGGTTAAAATGTCATTATTTTTTGCAATTATAAGAAGATTTTGTTCTGTTCAAGATAAATGGCCTAGGCTAACTAGATATCAATACCCTCTCGTACAAAGAAAATGTTTCTTGTTCTTTTACTCTACTTGTATTTAATACTTGTTTTGGTTTACTGATCAACATATTTCTGCCATATTTTCACCGCAAATATTTTGTTCTCTGTACAACTAAATTCTCCTCAATGAAATATTACTACGTTCTACCATGGCCATATATTTTCTATTGACTCATGCGTTTATTCAACGTGCATATCAATTTTCTTTCAATCTATTTCGAAAATTAATTTTGTGTATTTGTTTCGTTGCTCCTGGAATATATTATTTTTTTTTCAATAAATTTTATTATTATTACAACTATACTTATCCACTAATTATTGTCGAGATCTAAAATATATAAGCGAGAGATTGTATCATAAACATAAACGGAATTTTCCCAATTACTAGAATAATAAGAGAACAACACATGGAGATGGAATAATATCGATCATGTGAGCTTTATTTTTATCGTAACTCCTTTCATCTTCGCGAACCAGTTGATGTGTTGAAATTAAGTGACAACGTTGTGAAAATTTTACTGGTCGATAGCATTTTATCAGGATTGCTACGAACAAGGATGTGTTGATTTTTGCGTCAGCTTTGCAGGGTTGTGTATGCGTTCGTACACTCACTTAACTATGACATATACGATCTGGCGTGCGTTGAGTGTAATTGTGACTGCGGAAAATTACCATATAGTTAAATAAACGCTTCTGAAAGGAACAGAATAATGTAAGTAAAAAGTTATACTCTTTACATTCGGTATTCTTTAGTTTTATTTACAACTTTAAAACTTTAGCTATGCGCTAGTGACTTTTACCGAAAATTATAATATGAAGTGACTAGAAGGTTCTAGTTCTTTTTATTTTTTAGTGGCATGCAAGCAAAATACATGGTAAAAGAATAATTCAAAAACTCCGGCCTTTAGCTTAAATTATTTTTTAATGTCCCAGATATCAACAATATAAATTTAACTTTCAACGTAATACGGCTAGACAAAAAAATTTGTAAGCATTTTGCTTCAAGGACTGCAGATTTACCAAGCTTCTTAATTTTATTTCAGTAATTGAAAAGAAACTGATTTCATTTCGATACCGATTTTAATAAATCGTTTTTGAATTAAAGTGCCTGATGGAAATTTATAATTGATGAAATAATGAAAAATGAAATAAGAAATGACAAAACAATACGAATAAATTTCAACTTTTATTATTGTAAACGGGACCGCCGAGTTGTACCACGAGACATCAGCTAGTTATAATCCTAAAATTTAGTTGTGCCAACGAATTTCTAGAGAGGATTAACGGTTTAATAATAAGATCTTATACTAAGCTTAACAATTTTATTTTAAAATCCATATTATACAAAATGGATATACATTTAAAATACATTTTGAAATGTACATAATCAAATTTACATTTACCTTATTTTACAATTTAAAATGCTATAGATACTACTGTGGCCAGTAATGATAGCTTAAAGATCTTACAAAATCAAATTTTGTTTTCTTTTAATTCTTTCATTAGTAGTTATATAGTTTTTTCTTTCTAGTAACATATTTAAATGTTTTTATATTTGTTGATTCATTAGCAGTCTTAATTATTGCAAATGATTCGTTTTGAATATTGATTATCATATCTACAAAAAATAAATATATTTGAGTGAGAAGAATAAAAACTATTTTTTAACAAATTATGATTTACACACGTTGGTAGACCGGTATATAAGAGGGATGCCTCTTATGTTTTACATACTCGTGCATAAAGGACGCCACTATTCAAATCTCAGTACTAAAAATTAAACTCCATCTTTAGTTAGCCTAAATTCAAAGTTTCAGTGCGATATGTGTAGTGTTATAGCCACATCAAACTATCAAACCTGACAAGTTAGTCGAAAAATATAATTAAACCGTGAAAATTGTCGCGCAATAATCTTTTATAAATCTCGAAGACAATCAACAAGAATGCCTTGGAGTTGGCTTTTGTTTTCGATAATGAAGCACCTCAGCACCACATCAGTCAACAATTTCTCGTTAGTGTGGAGAATTCAAACATGGCCGGCTTTGTCTTAGAGAAGAGCAGGTGCCAAAAACGGCAGTTATTCAGGAAAGCATCGATGCTGTGGGCAAGCTCATCATATTGGGGATTTCAAAGACTTCAATTCAAAAAATTTTGTATGAAGAATTGTGTGTAAAAAAATTAGCTTCCCGTTGGATACCGCATCTGTAGACCAAAGTACAGAAAACAGCTAGGGTGGATTGGTGTCAAAAAACTCTATACCGCTTCAACGTAGGAAACTCTAAAAACGTGTATAACATCGCGAGTGGTGATGAATCCAGGATTTACTAATACGAACCTGAAAATAAACGCCATTCGTCTGTTCAGGTGTTCCAAGGTGAAGAAAAGCCGCCTAAGTCATCCGTTTTCGAAGTCTCCAAAAAATAGTTGCGATATTTGTCTCGAAAGTAGGTCATGCAGTAACAATTTCTCACCAAGATCAAAGAACTGTTACTTCCGATTGGTATACAACCATGTGTTTGCCGCATGTCCTCGCTAAGCTCCGAGAAACCAACCCACAACGACGAATCATTCTCCGCCAAGTCAATGTAAGCACACAGCTCGCAAGACAATTGAATTTTTAACACAGCAAAACGTCGAATTCTTGGAACATCTTCCGTACGGTCCCGTAAATCCCAACGATTTCTTTGCTTTCCGAAAATCAAGGAAGAACTGCGTGGTCAAAGGTTCCAGTCGGTAGAAGAAGCAGTCTATTACTTCAAAAACGCAATTTTGACTGCCCCAACAAACGAGTGGAATAACTGCTTCCAGAATTGGTAGCAGTGTGTAATGGATCGATTCATGATTTTAAATTTAAACTTTATTGACTTAAATTCTATATACGCAAAGTAAAATTACAAACCTCGTAATTAACACTTAAATGATGCTTGAACTGTAACTTCAACGACACCAGAAAATTTGACATTAACTTTCGGCTTTTTTCATCAGAAATGTCAAAATTACATTGCAATGAGATAAGGCTACTAAATTATGCTTAGATAACATCAAAAATTTTTAGAAAATATAAAAATTATAGAAAATATATTAGAAACATTGAGTGATGCGTTAATTTTGAACATGAGTTTATATAAACGTGAAAAATCAAGAATTACAATATTTCATAAATGCGTCTGTTACACTGTATCGTAATATTACAGCAAAATTATTTTTACATTTCTTTTCTAGTCTGATAACAAATGCATATCAGGACCTGTAGGTAATTAACTTTTAGTATGAGTTTCAATCGGCTGTGGTAACTTGGGCGCAAAGCTTACTTGGTCCATAACATGAGCAAGAAACTGGGCGCAAGTATTTTAGGAGTCCTTTAATCCTATAGGTAAACGACGCAAATGCAAATTGTTTGTTTAATAGAGCCTGACTGTAAACAAACACATAGCATTCTTTACATTTTGTAGTTTATTTAAAAAAAAACACATTTCGAAATATGCGTAAACATACTATTACAGTGACATATTATATACAGGGTGTCCAGAAACTCTCCTGACAAACGAAGACCGGAGATTCCTCTGATAATTTTAAGACAATTAAACCCAAATTCACCTAGTCCGAAAATGCTTCCTAAGAGAGCTAGAGTTCTTTGAAGATGGCGCCTTGTATTTATTTTTTTAAAATTCCTCCAGAACGCTTCTATTTAGAAAAACAAAAACTGGTATGCTTATTTATCCTCCAGAGATGAATCGATTCCATCAATTGCGAATTTCTACTACCGGTCATAGGCGTCCGTTTTTGGTAGGTCAACGGTTATTTTAAGGCATAACTTTTTGTCTTTAACTTTTAAGCATTTGTGACACTAGATTATTAAATTTTCAGGTATTCCAGTACTAAAAGGTACTCTTACTTTAAGTCGGTAGGATACACCGTTTTCTAGAAAAATCGATTTGTAAATTTTTCGTTTTTTCTTCATTAAAGTTCAATTTATTATGTACCTACTTATTTTTAGCGACGAAGTTGGCTTGGACTATCAAGGCATGGATGAAAATTAATTTAATAAATTAAAAACAAATTATTTATTACAATGGAACGAAACTAACAAAAAAAGAACAAGTATCAAAGGTAGATTGTTACAAAAGTTGCTCGATGTGATGACCATTAGTCTCTATGCATAAGTTTACCCTTTTGCTTAGAGAACGCCGAATTCTTGCAAAAATTCCAAAGTTATTTCTAAATTCGTTGCAAGCATCTTGTATCCTTAGCCAGAGTTGTGCGCGATTTTGTATCGGAACGGAATAAACAAATGCTTTTATGTATCCCCAAACACAATAATCGCAAGGATTCAAATCCGGCGACCTTGCTGGCCAAGCAACTGGACCGCCTCTTCCAATCCAATGGTCTTCGTAGTAGTTATTCTTCGTAGTAGTTATTATCTAGAAAGTCTCGTACATTCCTGCTAAAGTGGGCCGGACAGCCGTCCTGTAGAAACCATAAGTTTTGCCGAATATTTAAACGCACCTCATCTAACAAATCAGGTAAAATATTTTGCAGGAAATGTAAGTAATCAGCACCATTTAAACGAGCAGGTAATTCCACAGGTCCAAGTAGATAATCGTCAACTACTCCTATCCAGACGTTTATGCTAAACCTATGCTGATGCTTAAATTCTTGAAGAACGTGGGGATTGTCACCAATGTACGAATAATAATGTGCATTATGTACATTAAAAATTCCATTTTTTGAGAGTGTAGCTTCGTCACCAAACAAAATGTTCCTGAAGAAATCTTCATCTTGATTTTTCTGATTTTGTAAACCATCTAGCGAATTCTACTCGAGCAGGAAAATCTCCTTCTGGCAATGCTTGCACCTTTGTAAAATGAAAAGGATATAAATTTTCTTTGTGTAAGATATTTCCTACGGAAGATTTTGAAATTGTAGGGTACATGGCAGATAGTCTTCGAACGCTAATTTCTGGATTTTCCTCAACTTCCATTAAAATAACATCTTCATGTTCTGCTGTTACATCATTATGTCTCCCTGTTTCATTATTTTTTGGGACCACTGAACCTGTTTCTCTTAATCGTTGATGAAGAGCTGTAAATGTTGAGTGAGTGGGATGTTGACGATTGGGAAATTTTTCAGCGTATCTACGTTGCGCCGCTCGAGCGTTACACCTCATTTCGCCATAAACTAAATGCATATCGGCGTATTCCTCATTAGTAAAAACCATTTTTTTTTTAATTGAAATCGTTATGTTTGAATAACACAAAGTAAAAAATGAAAATGTAAACTTCGCGAACTGACAACAACTTGACAATGAAAAACGTAGGTTTTACTTCTGTTGGCAGTTCAGAGCTAACTATTGCAAAAAATAAAAAATTGAACTTTAATGAAGAAAAAACGAAAAATTTACAAATCGCTTTTTCTAGAAAACGGTGTATCCTACCGACTTAAAGTAAGAGTACCTTTTAGTACTGGAATACCTGAAAATTTAATAATCTGGTGTCACAAATGCTTAAAAGTTAAAGACAAAAAAGTTATGCCTTAAAATAACCGTTGACCTACCCAAAACGGACGCCTATGACCGGTACTAGAAATTCGCAATTGATGGAATCGATTCATCTCTGGACGATAAATAAGCATACCAGTTTTTGTTTTTCTAAATAGAAGCGTTCTGGAGGAATTAAAAAAAAAATAAATACAAGGCGCCATCTTCAAAGAACTCTAGCTCCCTTAGGAAGCATTTTCGGACTAGGTGAATTTGGATTTAATTGTCTTAAAATTATCTGAGGAAACTCCGGTCTTCGTTTGTCAGGAGAGTTTCTGGACACCCTGTATATTATAAATATGAAGTACATTTTACGTAATGTAGTCAGCTTATTTCTCCTAACTTATATCTATTCACAAAATAACCAAGCGATGCTAATTTAGCTATTACCTTTTTATCTTTAAGTCTCGCAGTAACACCCAAATTATGTATTTTAATATATGTATCAATTTGGCACTCTTTTATCTTTTGCATAAGGACATAGATAGAGGGATGCGTTACATAAAATGAGGAATTGAATTTTGCATGAAATGACACAACAATTAGTTGTTCTTGTTACTGAAGCACTTTCTTCTACCCACGTTGAAGGGGGAAATACTGCAGTTTCGATAATATAAGTATCTAACAAATAATCATAATATTTATTCAACATATTATTGTGTGACTTGTACGGCATCATATAGAACACAAAACAATCCTCTACTTCATTTGGGTAAAAATAGGTTAATCTCAATGTGTTTTTTTAGCCAGTTGCCAATTTCACTTTTTGATTCATATTCTAAGCCTAATTCAATCGACTTTATTTTTCTATGTAAGTGAAACCGGCGGCCAATCATTTAAACATTAGGCCAAATATTGAACAAGACTACATGTATGGCCTTTTCAAAATCTACAAAAACTTTATTTGGATTAAACATGCGACGATATTTTTCATATATATTGAACTTTAGTAGAAAAAAACAAGTTTTGTGACATTCAGTAGACATTCAGACATTCATTATTCGGTAACGTACAAAAAAACTAAGGGAATATAGTGGCTATTATGCAGTCTATATATTGTGAAAAATTGAAAGAAATACCTAGGACAAAAGGAAAATGTGCTGTCAATGTAGAGTTGACCCATTTCTGTTAAAATATTAATGTTTGTTTCACAGGTAAACACAACAATATTATTTTCTATGTCGTTAATAAACAAAAAATGTTCATTTTTATTTCTTAATAGCATTTCACTATACATATGCACTGAGAGCTCCATGCACTTCTTCTCTCTGTTTTTAGGCACTGGACTAGTATCTTTCGGCGATAGTTATAAACGTTTCGTCTAATGTAACCACATCAATAGTTGTGAGATATGGTGGAGATGGAGGGATGCTAGTGCTTTGCTAATAATTTTTTAAGGCCTTTCGGATATGACTTCTTCAGCTTTTCTCTTGCAAGCATTTGAAACTACTTTTCTTGTTACCTTTTGTACGTCTGCTTCATGGTTGTGATCATCGTGCTTTCTTGTGACTAGGTTATTAACTGTGTAAATTTTGGCTTTACAATGCAGTCGTTTTTGGCAGCATCTTCACGACGTTTCACCACCGTTTATCGAAAGATCTTTCTGCTTGTCCAATAGAAACTCGCAGGCATCTACCGCATATTAACTTATAGATTTCTAAACAGATAGAAACAAAAAGAATCTCTGGCCACAATATATATACAGGGTGAGATAGAAAAACGCTTAAATGGGGAAAGATGCGCAGTTTTACGAGTTTGATTTAAAACTGCTTTTGTTTCTCCGATAACTTTCATGGCTTATTAGATATTCAAAGAAAATTAAATTTTACGATTTTCTTTAAACATGCTTAGCATCGTTAATAGTAATTTTAGAGAAAAAGTGTTCAGACATAAGTTATATATAATTTTACGCCAAATAAAACTCTGTAGCTAATATTTTTTTTTCGTTCACCATTATCGAGTTATGACACAAACATGTGTTTTTTTAAATGGAAACCATAGTTGGTTTTGACATCATTAAAAAGCTTATTTTTTTCTAATTACAATGATTTAAGGTTTGATATGGTTATTTTAAAAAATAAAGTGGATATAGACATTTTTATGGTTTTTATGGAAAACAATTGAATTTCGAACTGATAAAATACAAACCAAACGAAAACTTATTTTGAAATCTTATGTAGTAATAAAATGAAAACTATAAGAACTTTTATTAAGGGCACACAACATTATTAATGTTCAAAGATACCTCCATTATTATTAATACACAAATTGCATCTCTTCACAACAGAATTTGTAGCATTGCGGAATTTACGCCTATCGATGTTATTAAAAGCAACTAAGACAGCTTCTCCTAAATCGTCGATTGTTTCATATGTTCTTTTGTATACTGTGTCCTTTAGTACACCCCACTAGAAAAAATCCAAAACTGATAAATCAGGGGATCTAGCCCCGGCCATTCAATGGGTGCATTTCGTCCTATCCATTGATTAGGGAAGATCAAATTTAAATAATTTCTAACATTCAGTTGATTGTGCGGAGGCGCTCCGTCATGTTGAAACCATTGCAGCATTGCTCGGGTTCTTAAATTTAAATTATCTAACGTTTCCTCGAAATCTTGTTGTAAAAAATTAAGATAACGATTGCCAGTTAGTAATCCATCAAAACTAAAAGGAGGAAGAACAGTTGATCCTATAACACCACACCAAACATTAAACCCAAATTTAATTTGTGGTCTCCTATGTTCAACGTGAAGTGGATTTGTTTGAGACCATATGCGCTCATTGTGCCTATTAAACATTCCACAATTTGTGAAACGAGATTCATCAGTCCATAATATTTTCATTGAAAAGTGTGGATCGTTTTGACACTGATCTTTAAACCATCTACAAAAAGCTATTCGTCTGACGTTATCACCTTCATGTAAAGTTTGTGATATTGATAATTTGTAGGGACGAAATTTATGCTTCTTCAACACTCTGACAATAGTGCGTTAAGAGGAGCCCATTTCTGTTGAAATTTGTCGGGTCGATGTAGATGGTTTCTGAGCGACATTTGCTAATATGTTTATTTCTCTATCTTCATCCATCCCTTTTTTTGATTTTGGTTTAACGAACAAACCATAATCTGCTAAATTATCCCATAATCTCTTAAAAGTAGGTAGCGACGGCTGACGTCGATCAAAATAATTTTCAAAATAAGCTTCAGCAGCTCTACTAGAATTTTTCTGGCACTGAATGTAACATTCAACCATATCACGCTTTTCTACGTTAGAAAATTCCATAGCCAATGCAAACATGATTAACGGCCGGCCGTTTGCACCGCTTATAGTTAAGTTACAATTAAATTAATTAATAGTTAATTGTCAATGTTTGACAATTAACTTGACTTAAAAGTAAAAATTAACAGCTCTCACTTCTGTGACTCAACGTGAAAGCAATGTTAGTATATTTATCTCGACTGCTCCAACGAACACTCAAACGTAACTCAGATTTTTCGTTTTTTGAATTACAAAACACCAAACATTTTTTTTTTTAAGTTTTTATCTTATAAAGTGAACAATCATAGAAATGTCTATATCCTCTTTATTTTTTAAAATAACCATATCAAACCTTATATCATTGTAATCAGCAAAAAATAAGCTTTTTAATGATCTCAAAACCAACTATGGTTTCCATTTAAAAAAACACAAGTTTGTGTCATAACTCGATAATGGTGAACGAAAAAAAAAATTAGCTACATAGTTTTATTTGGCGTAAAATTATCTAAAACTTTTGTCTGAACACTTTTTCTCTAAAATTACTATTAACGATGCTAAGCATGTTTAAAGAAAATCGTAAAATTTAGTTTTCTTTGAATATCTAATAAGCCATGAAAGTTATCGGAGAAACAAAAGCAGTTTTAAATCAAACTCTTAAAACTGCGCATCTTTCCCCATTTAAGCGTTTTTCTATCTCCAGTAGTTTCTGAGATCCCAATGCTAAACATTCAAAAAAACTCACCCTGTATATATATTGTGGCCAGAGATTCTTTTTGTTTCTATCTGTTTAGAAATCTATAAGTTAATATGCGGTACATGCCTGCGAGTTTCTATTGGACAATCAGAAAGATCTTTCGATAAACGTATTCTAGAACATAATAATCCTTTTATATAAACATAAAATAATGCATATAGAAAGTAAAGGACTGAAAATAAATTCAGCCTAGAAATCAGTAAAAGTATTAGTAGTTGTAGTAAATAAACAAACATAAAGAGGTCACTTTATTCAATATGTTTATGTAATATAAATGTCTAAAATATAACAGCCTCGTATGTGTTTCCTCAGAATTTGAACGTATTGATATTTAGGTTATAGGTTTTATTGCACATTGTAGAAATACAATCCCCTTAAAGTTTTACTATGGAAGTTGGTTCTTAGTTTACTTTAAACATCTGAAAAAGCCATTATGTGGCGAAACAAAGTACATACAATAATTATAATAAAAATAATACAATTCTAGCAACTCATGTGTTTATCACTAATTCTAGAATTTTGCACCGATAAACAATCTTTCCTTTGTGTAACCAAAACTTTCTTGTTGTTCTAGGCCACTTTTTGACATAATTGATACTTTAGATTTCTTGTTAATCTGTATTACACCAATTTCTACGATTCGTTATTGCAAGAATCTTAAAATAAATAAGGATTATAATTTTGTAATAAATATGTATAACCGTCAATAATTGTCTTAAAGTTGTTATTCATATTTCGCGAGAAAATTCAATCTTTTTTTAGTGCATTCAACATACCAGTGAAAATGGTATATTTATACAATTAAAAGAAAAGAGCGCATAATCATCATTTCAAACTTAATACGAGGGCGGGTAGAGTTATGCGCGTGATTGCCTAGAGTAGGCAGTGAAATAAAAAAATACACATCACGACTGTTGAGGCGTATGTAGCTGGATTTGACATTTCTTCGTAATCACGAGTCGTAAATCCGTAATGAATCCGTAGTTTTTGTTGAATCGTCATTGATTCAGCTTGCAAATAAAAGGTCTTCTTTTGCTCAGTAGTTCGTAGAATAAAAAACACTTGTTGAAGGCACAACACTCTTTAATTATTGAATACAGAAAAATAATGTTACATAAGTTGCAAGCAAAATATATTATTATAAAACTTGGTTACATTTCCTAAATCTAGTAACGCTTGAAGCTGCTCGGAATGGCATGTGTTATCTCGTTGATAAATTTTAGCAAACTTAAACTTCTAATTCTAAAATATTATCCAGGCAAAGAAAATGCAGTTATAAGACCCCACTCTATTGCTTACGATTGGCGAAATAGAGCAGGTACATAAGTTTACATAAACTTGACATCGCTATATTGTATGGAATAGATAATTAGATGGGTCAGGTACATACGGTTTTACCCAGACTCCACCTTGGATAAATCGTGTTTCCGAAATACTATTGTTTAATACAAGAGACCTTTGAAAATGTGACCGTAATGAAAATTTGTAGAAAGTCCTTCTGGCTTAACGGGCAACTGCGTGTTTATCACAATAGGCGGCAAGCTCTTGATTTACACTGCAAGGCTTAGCTGATGTGCCCAAACATTTGGTGACGATAGTGGCTACACGTTAAGCAAAAACAATACAAAATAGAAAAGGGCCTAAACAAATAATTGTAAACTAGATGATAAATTCGTATTTCAAAATACATTTTTTAAGAAGAATTAACCGAAAAATAATTGTGAGCTAAACGGTTAATGCAGGCCGTGATTTGAACAATATTTCTTGGATAAAGTAAGTAAAAGTGGGTCATAAAATTATGTTTGACACTGCCATAAACATTAATAACGGGGAATGCCTGATCCCTCTGAATAAAGTATATAAATTTCAAATTATAAAGTAATCTTTCCTAAATAGAATTCAATTAATTAATCAAAAAAAACTTATTAATTAACAACGTTGTCCATGTTTCTGGACAACAACCCATGCCTTGTCAAATTACTGTTAGTGTTTGATAAAGTTGGGACGAAGAATGTTTCGTAGGCAATTTTTTAAATTTTACCCTCCATGTTCTTTACCGAAATCCATGATGATATGTGAGATACACTATGCGAGTGCTGTCGTATACAACCGTTAGAAAATATGGAAATAAATTTAAGCGTGGTAGGAGCAGTTTAGAAGGTGATTAAATTCTTATACTAAGTGACCGACGATTGAAAGCGTTAGAAATACCAGAGGTAGTGTGCATTTCAAAGAAACGGAAGCTTGATATTTTGCACAAAAAAATTGATATGAGAAAGCTTTCGGTAAGATGGGCGCGTGCCGCGTTTACTGACAACGGAATGCAGACGCGTTCCCAGTCAAATATCGATGAATAATTTACAAATTTTCAAACGCAACACAACCGGTTTTCTTGCGTCGATTCATTACTTGTGCCCAAACATGGGTTCATTATTATACCCCGAATCTAAACAACAGTAGAAGATGTGAACCAAATGTAAAGAACCAACTCCAAAAAAGGCCAAGACAATTTTATGGGCGGAAAAGATGACGTCATCGGTATTTTTGGATGCAAAAGGAATATTGTTGATATAAATCGTCAAATTGCGCAAATCTTTTAGATCGTGTGAAGACAGCTATCGCTGAAAAACCTTCAGGAATTACTCAAAAGAAAATGCCTGTTCACCATGATGATACATCTGTACAATCCAGTACGGTTGCTTTAGAAAAAATTGAAGAATTAAGGTTCGAATTAGTACCGCATATTCGCCAGACCTAGTACCATCTGACTTTCATCTATTTCGTGAATTAAAAGATTTTCGCGGAGGCAAACAATTCTGCATAAATGAAGAGCTAACTTCAACAGTGGACGATTATTTTGCAGGGTTAGAAGAAAATCACTTTTGAAACGGAATAAATAAGCTTGAACACAGATGGATCAAATGTATCAAATTAACCCTTAAACCGAAACATAGTTATACCGCCTGATTCTGAGCAAACGCAACGGCCTGAATGTACGAATATTTCTCCCGCTCCGAATAAAAATCCCCTGAACGCGTTAAGCCAATCACAAAACAGTCTGTTGCTAAACCCCCTCCTCGCGCCAACTTAATTGGCGCTAGCTATATGTATGACATCGATGTTAAGCCAATCACAAAACAGTCTGTTGCTAAACCCCCTCCTCGCGCCAACTTAATTGGCGCTTGCTATATGTATGACATCGATGTTGACGCGCCTACAGCATTCAAGGGAATTGTATTCGAAGCGGGAGAAATATTCATACATTCGGATCGTTGCGTTTACTCAGAATTAGGCGGTATAGTATGTAATGAGAAATATCCGGTCACACGGACCGGTCGCTAAAATGTTCTAAGTATATGTATATACTCGTATTTCCATATTTTTCAGAAAAACTATATTCTTTTTGGAGTAAATTTTAATCTAAACAAATTTAACGTTTATTTACTTAAACAAATACAGCAATTTAAACATTACAAAATATAAAGTTTAATCTGCTGAAACAAGTTAAAGTTCTTTGGTGGCACAGCTAATGCACACTTTTCTGCTACACTCTAAACAAATAGCATGATTACATTTTATGCATTTGTAGGACGTTTTCCTCTCCTTACGAGGTGGGCAGTTAGAACAAGTTTTTGCGTTTCTGAAGTTTGTCGCATGGAACTTCGTGAAAAGTACAAACTAAAAGCCAAAATAACAAACAAACAGCCGATTTTAAAAAAATTATAGGTGGCCCGCTTGTTTTACATTTGAGTGTACATTTTTTTTACCCTTAAATAAATATTTCATTGAAAGGTTACTCTCCGATACTCGCATTAGATTGCTTCCTAAGCACAAAGTTCTGACTTCAAGCCTTACAGAAAAACTACAGGGAAATTATATAAAATTAAATTCCGTCCACTTTAAATGATTTGTAATGTATCATGGAAGAAATTTTGTATAACATTCCAATAGCGAGGTGTCCAAAACGGATAGAAAATTTACCAAAATTAAATTAAAAATATTAAAAATAGATAACGCAGAAATTTATGAACATGTTTGCATTATTAATTTCTCCTAAATATTAGTAATTGTTAATTAAAGTGCCTTCTTTTTAATAACATGAAACTCCTACGTACTCGACAGTAAGTATTTTTAGCTGCCGTAACATATTGGATTACAAACATGTAAAAATATCAATGGCTGCAAAAATATAACACGATATTTAAAGGTGTGGTCAATTTTTTGATAAATTACAACCGGAGAATATTTTCAAATACACTTTTAAAACGTATTTCTCAGAATTTTCCAATACACGACAGGTTCTGAGTGTTTTATTTCAATTATTCAAAAATATGCACGAAGGTGATTTCAGAGTAGGACGACAATTAAATGCTTATTTTAGAGTAAAAGTATATTTTATTCTTCAACCACTTCACATCTAATTCTATACACATAATCTAACAACTTTCCAACTTCTTTAAGCCGCCTAGAGGAAGCTCGTCAAAATTCATTGTGGTTATTACTTTGTCATTTGTCCCAAGTCTCTTTCCACTAACCAACGTTTCTTCAATTTATCAAAACATATTAAAAACAAGAAAGATAAAATAAATAAAAATAAGAAATCTGGAATCTATAAGTTAATATGTGGATGTGGTTAAGATATATGTTGGTCAAACAGGAAGATCGTTTGAAAAACGCATTGTCAAACATTGTTCTTCGTTCAGAAATTTAAAAAAATCCACGTTTGCCAATCATCTATTAGATGAAAATTACACTTTCAATAAAGATTTTCAAATTTTGCATTTTAGAAAATAAAGGCAATAAATTAAACTTACTGGAAAGTTTAGAAATCAATACATTAAAACAATCACAAATTTTACTTAATGAACAATTAGATTTAAATAACTCGCCTTTCTTAAATTTATTCATTTAAAATCTGTTTAGACGATAATATATTAAAACAAATTTTATGCGTAAACATGTTTAGTACTACAGGGTACTAAATAAGTATAGTATAACAGTTAGGGCCGACCAGATGGGCCACATTTTCTCACTACCTGTAAATTCTTAGATTTTTTTTTAAACGTTTTAAAATAATACTACTTGTTGATTTTATATTTTTAATTTAGTTTGTGACGTGCTCTTTAGCTGTAGGTACCTGATGAAGCCACTGTTCTGGCGAAACAATTGTCTTGTTAAGATTACGTATTAAAAAAGTGAAAATTTTAACCATTAGTTTTATTTCTGTTTTAAGTTTTTTAAATTTTATCCAACATAATATAATATCTATAAATACATCCAAACTATGGACTTCCATTCTTCAAAATTATCTTTAACTGAAGCATTAAGTACAAGAATTCAGTGAAGGAGAGACTAAATACTGGGCTAGTGTTTCATCGCTCTTACTGGTAAATAAATACTTCAGAATGGTAAAGGAATACCTCAAAATAGAGATAGAAAATACCTAGATTTAGCGCAGACCTTTTAAACCCGGAAGAGATGTCCTTCAAATAAATTGAATTGTTGTGATTCTAAAAGTTTTTTCTACCCTTATGGAATAAAAAACGAGAGGTGTGGATGTAATGATTTAATAGAAAGAAATATGGAGAAATGGAGACTAACACGTATTTGTCGCCTGATGTTGGTGCAGATGTAACTCCAGAATGTTTTTATGCCCACTGTTTGAAGGATCCATTATTAGACGTCACTTCTCAAACACCCAAATGATTGACTCTGAAACCTGGTTACCAAAGATCAAATGATGTTGTCTCTTGTGTTGCTAACCGCGTATCGAGGCACCTTATGTGATTGACATGTGATTGATAAACCATATCAATTTTACAAATCCAGCTTCGAAGAATCATATGTTAATTGCTCCTAGTTTGAATAAATATGAATTATACTTTCAAGAGGTAGTTGCCGGAAAGTTCTCCGTAAGCTAGTTCACCACTTGTGTACTGGTGTAGGGCTGTAGGATTAAACTAAGAGCAAGCATGATAACAAGTAACACATGTCGTATAATTAATACGACGAAGTATACTGCTAAAATTTGCGTAATTAAATACTCCTTGAATTGCCAATATTCCACAATTATCATATTCGTAAAATTTGACATTTTTAACCTATAATTCAGTTGCCAGTTCAATTTAAAACCGAACAGTTTTGTCTTTACAGAATTTAACAAAGTAATAGTTGTGTCCAAAACGGAAATTTTGAATTGTGATTTTCGAGTGAAGATTTTTACTATTTTCGATACAGCTTTGCACCAAAGCAATGTGTGGAAAAGCTTAGTTCGGTATTTGGGAATGAAACACTATCCAAAACTATGGTTTACAAATGGTTTGCGGAATTCAAGCTTGGAAGACCAACGATAGGTGACGATCTTCGTGAAGGGCGTCCATGCACTTCTGTTGTTGCAAAAAATATCGATACTGTGCGTGAAATGATTTTATCAGATCGGCATGTGACATCCAGTGAGATAGAGGCATCCTTAGGCATTGCTGCGAAACAAATACATACGATTTTGCACGATCATTTACATGTCAGGAAGCTTTCCAGTCGTTGGATCCCTCAAAATTTAAAAGACGAGCAAAAATAGGCACGTGTCAAGTGGTGCAAGGAAATGTTAAAAAAAATTGATTGTGGTCGTTCAAATTCTATATATGTATAACATTGTAACAGGTGACGAATTCTGATATATTCATGTGAGCCTCAAACTAAACAGTAATCGGCTGTATGGGTGTTTCAAAATAAACCTAAACCTACAAAAGTGGTGCAGTCACGAAGCATTTCGAAAAGAATGATTTCTTGTTTCTTCTTCTTGGGTCATGTTGCAACTGTTGCATTAGGGAATCGACGAACAGTTAGTGCTGACTGATATACGTCAATTTGTTTGCCGGAAGTTATCGATGAAGACAGAAAAAGCGACATAAACCGACGTATCATTGTTCATCATGGCAATGCAAGCGCTCACACAGCACGACAAACTGTCGAGTTTTTAACCAACAAAAACATCGAATTAATGACTCATTTTCCATATTTGGCCGATTTAGCGCCAAATTACTTCTTCTTATTCCGAAACATTAAAAATAAAATGCGGGGAAACCGGTTTTCATCGCTTGAAGAAGCTGTTGAAGAATTTAAATCACTGCTTTTGGAGATATCTCGCTCAGAAAGGAAAAAGTGTTTTGAAGATTGGTTTTTTAAGATACAAAAATGTATACATCTTAAAGAGGAGTATTTTGAGAAACAGCAAAATGATTTACATAGCGTAATTTGTTTTATTTCACAATTTTCCGCTAATTTTAGCAGTGGCCTTCGTATACAGGGTTAGGCAAATGAATGGATCCATTCGAATATCTTTGATAAGAGTTTAATAAAACCTTCACCACAATTAATTAAATGCAAATCAGGGATTCGATGAGTATATTTATATCCGAATCAGGCTTCCGACTTAGCCGGAAACGATGTTAACTTTTTCATTTTAAATGAAACATACTGTATATTTTTACGAACTTCAAAAGAGTTCTGGTCTAGGAGTTCAGAAATAATAAGGTTTTGCAACCTTTTGTTCAACAACGACTAAGATATTTACTTAAATCTAATAATGCAAATTTTATTGAGAACAAGAAAACACAAAAAATATAAACAATATCAATTTCAGTAAAGAAAGCTTTCGAAATGATGTTCACTCCTTGGCAATGTGCAAGTCTGTGAACAAATTCTTGAATGACATTGGCCAAAGCCTCCTCACGAATTAATTGCACTTCCCCAATTATTCTCTGCCATAATGCGTCCAAATTATGAGATCGTATAGTATAAATCACAGATTTCAAATGAGCCCAAAGGAAAAAATCTAGGGGATTTAAATCTGGAGACCGTGCGGGCCATTCATTGAATCCTCGTCGAAACATTCCCAATCCACCGATATGTAAATGTTTCGTTTAAAAAACTTCTAACACTAATGGCATAGTGAGGGGGTACTCCATCTTGTTGGAACGAAACACTTACAAGTAATTCTCCATCATCCTCAATATTAGGAACACCCTGATCACGTAATAGAGCTAAATATCTCTGTCAAGTTAGTGTACCATGAACGAAAAAAGGCCCAACAATACGGTTCCTGAAAATATTAGCTCAAGCGTTTAATATCTGTGGATGTTGTATATGCGTTTCTAGCATCCAATGAGGGTTATGTATTGACCTATATCGACAATTATGGCTATTAACGGTACCATTCAACCAAAACGTAGCCTCGTTGGAAAAAAACAAATTGTATGTAAAATATTGGTCATTTTTGCAAATCTCCACCACTCTTTCGCAAAATTAAAATCTACGATTACAATCCCCATCCATTAATTCTTGCACTAAATGTGGTTTATACGGATGACATCTTTTGTGCTTCAATATTCTGGCAAATGATTGGCAATTTAAATCATAGTTTAGTGCGAGGGATCTAGTAGAAGTTTGTGGTAATTAGTATAATGCTACAACAATATCTTGAGCAATAAGTTCATTAGTTGCGACTTTTGGTCGTTCGTCTTTCGGTAAATTTCTAACATTTTCGATCAAGTTGTACCTTCTCAAAGTTTTTCTAACGACAGTTCGTGATATTGAATGCCAATCCTGATGCAAATTGTTAAATAAATCGCATACTTCTTCATGAGTTCTGACGCGGTCACCAAAACCAATCATCATCAGAATTTCAATACGTTCTTTTTCAGTTAATTGAACCATTATTAATATTTGAACATCTGCAAAGTTAACTCTGACATTTTAAGTCAAGTACTGAATTTTAATTCCATGGCTTACTAAACATAAACTTGATTTTAAAATATCAGCTTTAACTAAATATCTTGTTCGTTGTTGAACAAAAGAATGCGAAACGTTTCTATTGTTAAACTCCCAGAGCAGATCTCTATTGAAATTAGTAAAAATATACAGAATGTTTAATTTAAAATAAAAAAGTTGACATCGTTTGCAGCTAAACCAGAAGTCTTATTCGGATATAAATATACTCATCGAATTCCCGATTTGCCTTTAATTAATTGTGTTATTCGAATGGATCCATACATTTGCCTGACCCTGTATAATTATATGATATAATGGCATGTGATGAAATGGTTGTTTCCTTATCCACCGATATAACAAATGCTTTCGCTTATTATTTTACATAAGTGTATACAAGGGTTGATGTTGATATGTCTGATAATGATTTTGATGTTATTTTCATATCGAAATTTAGAAAGACAGTTCACCGAATCTGATATTCTTAAATGTTTGGCAGTCTCGAAGGACCAACTGACTTTATTATTAAAAGTTGTCATTATGCTTTACTGCGATCAGCCTTTTTTTCTGATTTTCTTAATGAAGAAATTACCTACTGCCTGGAAATTACCTCAAATCAGGTAATAGGAGTAATATTAGAAGTTATCGTTATGTGTCTATAGCATGCAATTGTTCTAAAGTGTTCCAAGTGTTAAAAAACGCTAGATGGGGTTATGACGTGCTGACAATAAAGGAAATTATTTTAAATAAATAATTGGTAGTGATGGTGAACATCAAAGGTCCAGGACGTGTGTAATGTAATAATGCTGAAATAAATAAAAATAACTTATTAACTAAAAGAAGCCCAACAACGTTGTCCTTAAAGTTTTTATTAATATTTACAAGAAAGAGATTGAGCGTTGATATATTTTGAAGTAATTAAATAAAAGTAACATATACAACGAACGTTGAATAAGTCAGTAAAAGTTAACATACAAAAATTACGCGCTGGAAAGAAAGTTAAAATACAATTAGTGTGAATAGAAGTAAAATAAAATAATCTCTACAGAACAATACAGAATTACCTTTGAGTTGCGAGCATGCCGCAATCGGACATGTGGAAAGCAAGGCCAAAGGGCGCTTAGATGCTGGAACAGCACGTCTCAAGTTTAAGCGATGTGTTCAACAATTGAAAACAGGAGAAGGAATTGTGTAGAAGAGAACACTGGTTTGGAAACGCGTAGGTTTGTTTTATTGCCCATTTGGAGAGGGGGGTGAAGCTAATAATGTTTTGAATTAAGAACTAATTAAAATCGCGAGCTAAGAGTTGCGACATCGATGACACAAACATCAATAAAATATTCTTTGTGAGACAAGCTTTAAAATGGTATGCGACATTATATAATTATAAAGAAGAGTATGTAATTATTTAAATAACTTAATTTAAATGAAATGTATTTGTGAGAATTGTAACCGAAAGTTAGATACTTGAGGTGACCGTTCACGTCTAGGTATATGTCCAAGGTTCGGCCGTAATACGATAACAAAGGAAAGGCTTTCTATTTGCAAACGAATATACATAGAAAATGCGTAAGTTGAATTAATATTTTAAATTCGAGATATATTTGAAAAAATATAATTTTAAATTAAATTAAAATATTGTTATATATACGAAGTGTAACAGAAGCAATATTACTTAAGCCGATACATGCTCACGTGATTAGCAAACTATCTCTAGCACAACCTTGATTTATTGAAAGAAGATTACTTACAAACTTATACAAATTTGTTCATCAGGTTTCAGAGACTATAATTGACCGCCGCAGTTTACACTAATTTTTCGAAAGCCTTTGATATAGTACAGATTCACATTACTTTGGATAAGCTGTATCATTAATATCTATCTCGATGGACATATAAACTATTCGGAACCTTAGTTTTGAGTCTCAAGCGATTTCCAGTGAACTGGGCGATTCCTGTTTTGGGACCCCTTTCATTTGTTACTTTTATTAAAAATGTACGAAGAAACTGTCATCAAACTACTTTCTCTATGCCGATGATTTAAAAATTTACAGACAATTTGTTACATTTAAAAATATTACATTTAAATAATAATTGTGTGTTTTGCGCAGTGCTGTACTTGCTTTTTCTCTTCTGATTGTAAATCGGGACAACAGGTGTTTGAGTATGTTGCATGCATTGGACAAGGCTGCATTATGCAAAGCGCTTATTACCCTCTCTCATCCTTCATGTGATCGCGTCTGGCTCAGCTTCACTTCCGACCAGTGCGTATGTGTATATGTGAATGCCCCTTAGAGGTATTGTAATATTTATGCAGAAAATCACACTGAATAAGTGGATTTAATGTGGCCGCACATTGCTTAATTAATTCCAAGATAAATTGGATTAGTGCACGTAGCCTGGGTCGTAATTTGTTGTATCCTCTAAAGCATCTAGGAGGTAAGCGAAGTGACACCATTTTGTACGCCGTTTTCAAATTCATTGTTTTCGTATGCCGTCTTGTCATTTATAAAAAAAATAATATTGTAGGGTCCCTGTTACCAGCTTGCTATTTTTAATTACTGTTACAAACCATTTTTCGTCGCAAACAATGGCTGTAGTTGCCGGATAATAGCGTGGAAAAGCGAGACGCCGAGGTAGGAGGATAGGAAGAGACGCCCTCGTTAACGCCTAGATATCACTCATATCCCTGCCAAAAAGGTTTTTGTTTATAATTACAACATTTTGATAGCTAGATATTTATATAATATTTTGTTTTTGTATTTAGTTCACATTTAGTAGTCTATGACAAAGTATCAATCCGTCAATTTCATCTGTAATACCTGTTAAATTCATTTGAAACATTTAATTATCATTATTATTTAGTTTTACCGTTTTATTTGAAATTTATTTAGCGTCATATTTTTGGTTAGAGAATTAAGGCGTATTGTGCTTATGTTTGTTAAATTTTTGTAAACGTTCCTGAGATCTCGCCAATCTTATTTTCTTGTCTTGCTACTCTACTATCTGATAATATAAAGGCAAGGTCAAAAATTTTGAACCGTACATACTAAATTACAACTTACTATTTTGTGCACTTGTTTACTGAAGTCATAATTTAAATGTATATATATATATATATATATATATATATATATATATATATATACGATATATATTTGGTGGTTGTTTTATTTTATTATATTTAGCTTCCTTAGATGCATATTGATTCAGCGTGGATACGTTAGTGCATGTACGTCCCTCGCGTAACGTATAATCGCTTATACAAGTTGCCAACAAAACACTGTGGCGCCCTTTTTAAATTTAGATTAGTATAGTTAACAACGTTTCGTCAAGAATCGCACGTCGTCTTCACCGAGTTGTAGCAGTGGTACTAGAGGGCTATCGAATTTAGGTAAAATTTCGAGATTGTTGTTGCTTGCACGAGGCAAACAGCAAATTAAATTAGCTTGGATGATTACATTGCATTACAGATTAATCCAGCAGGCCTTTCTAAATAGAGTCACGAGAATTATTTGTCGTTGAATGTGGAGAAGTTTAGAACAGTTACGTGTACTAGAAAAAAGAGTAATACTCCGTTTGTTTTAATATATGCGGTTCAAAAAAAGAATACTGTAAAAGCTTTGTATTATTTAACTCGAAACTGACATTAAACGACCATATCATGAAGATAAATAAACAAGCATCTAGAACACTTGACTTTATTCAGAACTACAAGATAAGTAACAATACACTTGTTCTATAATGAGTTGTTTCGAGTCAAACTGGAATAGCGTGCGATTGCATGTAAGCCAGGCTATACAGAGTGCTTGGTTTTTAATTGTACACTCAATATTTTCGTTGAGAGTATCATATTTAAAGAAAATCAACGCGTATCCAATACTATTTTTTGCGCTCCTTCCGATCCTATGAAATAGAGTGCTATCTCTTGAAAAACAAAAGATAATCTAAGGAATTTTTTTAAAAATTGAATTGAACACTCCGCATATTATTGGATATTTAGCTAGCTTATTCAAGTCTGAATACAGTATAACTTTTTTTATGGTGAAACTAAGTGACCACTTAGAGCTTGTTCGATAAGTTGAAAAATTAATAATGGACGATGCTCGGCTAAAGAAGACACAACTCGCAGGAATTATCGGAGTAATCGATACAAGCAGTTTTAAAATTCTTCATGATCAACTTGGCATGACTAGGGTCAGCGCAAGATGGATGCCGAAAATGCTCACGTCGCCCTGTGATGAAGACAGCAATAGTGTATTGATTTAAAGTATTACTAGGGACCGGACACAAGCGGCCCATGACTCATCGCGCGTACTGAAAATTTGTATTTTTTTAAAACAGTTTTTAATTTTTATATAATTTTTATATAATTAGAAAACATGTTTATTTGTTCATTTAAAACAATCTTACATGTTTTGGCAATTAATGCCCTTTTCATAGAATTTTAAATCATAAATGAATGTCGTATTTATATATGTGAAGTTGTCATGGATAAAATTAAATAGTTCAAAAAATACATTCAAGTTTAATAATAATAATCCATGCCTTAGCATTCACCAACAACTTGACGTCATTTACAGCCCGTGGAGCAACTTAAGGTGTTAAGCTGTCGGCATTCGCTTAGAACGAGAAGGAAACGAAAACCTATTCGAACAGTCTAGTCCGGAATCTAAACTCGGGATTGCCAGCATGATAAGCCAGTTTACCGATATTTAAATAACATATGATAGTTATTTATATAATACTTGTATATATTCATAATGGTAAATTGCTGATCGTTACTTTACATTATTAAGTTATAGTATATACTGCTTAGATTTTTTATGTCACTTCTGTTGTTAACTGAGCTTTTTTCTTGTTTAATATAAATCATTTCTTTAATTTCGCTTTTCATTGTGTGTTGTTCTTTATCATTATCTGTGTGTTTTCAAAATCGGAATGTTGATCGCGTTGCAGTTTGTGTGTAAATAAAGCAGTTGCTTGTCAATCCCCCTGTAATTGGCGTTAAGCTGTTGCGGAATGCTAAGGCATGAATTTTTATTAATAAACTTGAATGTATTTTTGAATAATTTAATTTTATCAATGACAACTTTACATATATAAATATGACATTAACCTTTATAAATTTAAATTCTTTGAAAAGTACATTAATTGCCGAAACATGCAAGATTGTTTTAAATATGTGCATATTAAACTAAAACATACCTTGAATCGCCGACTAATTAAATCTACTATAATATATAAAGGTCAAAATATAATTATCTATCTATATATATATATATATATATATATATATATATATATATATATATATATATATATATATATATATATAGTATTACAAACATTTTATTAGATGTCTCGACATTTCGATAACGACAGCTCTCTTATGTTTCAATAATATACTATTCTACGTATAGACAGTGTTTTTTAATTAAAGGATATGGATTAACTATTAGTTCCTTCGTCGTATCGTTATCGCTTTGGTATACAATTCCTGGGAAATATATTGGCACACACAACAACATCTCGACAAGATGTAATAGAAAATCAATCAATTATCGATAATACTTGAATTTAGCAAACAGTAGATCAACGGCGCGTGTGAATGTACAAGGGTTTCTAAGAAAAATTCGTCACTTCTCATACATCACTATCACTATCATCACTTAATAAGAGTATAAATTACGTTCGTTGGGCATTTTATAAATTGCCGATTAGAAATACTAACCAATGTTTAACGTATCTATTCAATTGCCTACTGAATTTGTTATAATATTTCCATGCCTTTCTTACAGTTTATACTTTCTCCCGCCACCGTGGCCGCTATGGATAAAAACCAAAGGCTTTAGATACTTACCTTTTCTTCGCTTTCATTTCTAAAAATAGGAGACGAGGCCACAGTGGCGGCAACAACCTTTTTTTATGTATATATGTAAATTCAATTATGTAAACAAATAAATGTCACTGCGATATCCTTAGCATAAGAATTTGGGTCCGGATAATAAATCTTATCTGAATACACCAATGAATACATCAATATACACGGTAGTGATAAAGATTTTGTGATTTCTAACACACTTTTTAATAAATAAGAATCCACTTTCGTTAGTTGGTTTTCTTGGTCTTGGTGGAAAATATTTGTTTGAAGAACAATTTGGACAAATGTACCCAATGCAAAAAAAAATAAATATGGCAAAACTACAAGATAATTAACAAGAGGACAACGTCAATACGCAGATCGACAACGACAACTTGAACGTGATTATTAACTAGCTCATAAAGGAGGTTTTACTGGAAATCGGCATGATTGGTTACGTTCACAAGAGTATAGAACCACAGGAGTACGGCCTATTGAACCTATTGCGACGAGTAGAGGGACACCTAATCAAATTAGGAGACCGGTGGTGGCAGAAACTTCAAGAGACGATTTTGGCGATTTTGAGGGTGAGGAACCATCAAGAGAAGAACCGTTTTCGGATAAATTACAAGATATAGGTAATATTTTCGATGAAAGCATGCATGGATGAAGATGTTGCTGTGCCAAACTCCGGTACGTCAGGTACCAGTTGTGGATGCGGTATTAGTAATGCCATCGGTAACCTCGAAACTGCTACTAAATATTTAACTATTCCAAGGTCAATTAGTATGAAAGATGTTACAATGATATTTACATAGTCTCGCATATTCTATACTTATTGGTATGCCCTTCAACTATTAGAACATAAACAAGTTGTTGATACAATTGATAAGGTAGATCGAATGGAGTTATGTACACCATTTAGTTGTTTGCCAGCAGATTGCTAGGGTTTTATATTGATATTTCTGAATTTGAAATTCTAAATGGAACTGTGAGAATTTTAAATGCCAATACTACTGTTGTACCACAAGGACTGCGTACTGCTTTCGATTATGGTACTACCTTGGCAAGTACTGCTACTTTTGAACATGTATCTATTGGATGTTCTGGTATTGGTTTAAATAAAAAAGTTGACAGCTGTCATGGATCTTATAATAGTGAGGCAGCTTCACCAATGAAACCAACTGGTGTCAATGACTTCAACGGTGACATATTCCTTCGAAAATTATATGGAACAAGTAATTTTGATCCACAACAACTTGGAATGAATCTTGTAATACCAAGACATGTTAATATGTACTTTGTATTAGTTAATAATAGCAGTAGAGACCCACCGGCTCCA
This sequence comes from Melolontha melolontha, assembly GCA_935421215.2. Classification (NCBI taxonomy): domain Eukaryota; kingdom Metazoa; phylum Arthropoda; class Insecta; order Coleoptera; family Scarabaeidae; genus Melolontha; species Melolontha melolontha. The sequence continues at coordinate 195,198,245 of OW285235.1, read as the reverse complement.
AATACTGGCAAATATCAGAGGAATATTTATGGATGGCCAGCAATTGATAAAATGTATGATAGATGGAGCTGTACTCCTAAAATAATTTTAAAGTAATACTTGATTATAATTATAAACCTCTCAATTTTGCTATAGCTATTAAGCGTCATTATCTACTTTGTAATGTAGACGGCGCTGCTGTAGCCTGGGCTACTAACCCTCATTTCTTAGCTAGTAAATCGACAGTGAAAAATCAATATAACGCTCAAACAAAAGAAGTAATAGCTGCTGCGGCTCCAAATAAAAATGGCAACAATGTTTTAGACTAAATTCAAATGGCCTGAGTGGATTTTTTTGGTATTTGTTTGCATCGTTTGCTACGATCTTAAGCTTTTGTGAAATTGTGGAAGATCCAATCGTTCAATCGTTTCACGCATAGCATCAACATTAGTGACAACAGAGGTTCGCAGGAAGGTCCACGCTGGAATTAGGCAAGCCAATTACGTAAACAATAGTGTTAGATGCTTCTTCTTTGGAGCCCAATAAAGCCTATCAACATATTGCTTTGACATTGAATCATGGCATTGAAATCATGAAAAATTATGGTTAGAAAATTTTCACACGAAAAGTACATTTATACACCAAATCAGTATACTTAAGTAGCCACTGTCAACAGAATTATTGGCTAGAAATGTCAAATTTTACGATTACGAATATGACAGTTGAATAACACGAGTACCACTTAAACTACTATATTCCAGAAATATAAGCATCTACTTAAATCGAAATATTTCATTCTCTATTTGTTACATGTCCGTTATCAAACATTTTGTATAAACAGAAGCATAAAATAGAGCTATCAAATATTAAAATTTTCTATAGAATTTCACAGTTTAATCGTCGTAATTAGTGACGTGTTGCTTTCTATGTCCAGGCTCTCCTACTCGACTAATTCTCTTTTTTTATCGTTTCTATGTATTTATTATATTAAAAGTGGGTAATATTTATATTTCATTCAATACGATAAGCTTCCATAGCAAATTTCACCTAGTGTTGCTAAGTTTGTAATTATTTACTTTGTTAAAATTTTGATATTTATATGATTCTACGATTATAATTCTCGGATCATACTTCTTCATAACTTCCAATTCTTCAACTCGTCCATAAAGGGTATTCGTACCGCTGCATTTTAAGCTACATGTCGCACCTAATAATGTTGATCATATTACTATCGTATGATATCTTAAAGTCGCTTGGAGTCATTTTCCACTAATTTTCTTAATCTTGACTTTGTATTCACAAGTGCGGTTAAAAGGAGTAAAAAAATCTGTGTTTGAAATGGAAGTGAAGCTTCTGACAGACTTCTTGCAAAGGGAGAAGAAAAACATATATCGACAATCAACAACGTTCCTGAGTTGATTAAGACTTTCGATTGGGAGCCTGGCAGCCCTGACTTCCCTATCAATTATATAGATTGTTCGAAAGGTATGGCTTGTAAAAAACGTTATCAAATTTTAACTCCCTGAAACTAGGTATTCTTGAAACTGCAACAAAAGTATCGCTGGAGTGCGTAAATCAATAGACCGAATAACGGGAGACTGTGGCTTGAAATCCGAAACTGACAAAAATAAGGAAAAAAATCCCTAACCACAATATAAATTAATTAACTCTAAATACGTATTTCGGCAACTACGTTGCCAACTTCAGTAGAACAATCTAAAAAGGAAAAATAGTGTTAAACGTAACGTCTTTGGTTAAGATACAGCCTTTGAAGATATACTCTTCACCAAATCGCCAAATCGCTTCAACACTAAATTCATGATAAAAAAGTATGCAAACTAGACTAAGAAATTGATTTATTGTGAGAATTCATTAAATTACTCTTATTTCTTCTAACCATAAATATAGTGGCCAAACTAGACGCTCAATTTCAACTCATTACAAGAAACATATTTCCCTTCTTAGATTTAATAGAACAGAAAAATCCAGCGTTGCTCGGCATATTTGAACACAGGCCACTCTATGCCTTCAAATAATCTTAGATAAATTAACGGCAGCAGAAACTCCATTATTTAAGCATCTGAAAATGCTTAAACAAACATTTGGTGAGAATGTTCGCCGCAATGTTCCAGACGCAAACTTATGAGCAATGAAACCGTTTTCAAAATGACCGTGTTTCGGTTGATGATGTGTAAAGACGGCAGACTATGTGCTCGAACAGTAGCGTGATGTGGAGGGATCGAGTAGAGGCGTACTACGATCAATTCAGTTGCCGTTGAGACGTTGTAAGCGATACATTGTTAACACAATCGTGTTGAAAATGTCGGGAGTGCGTAGAAACAATGCATCGACTCGGTTGCATGCTAACGTAGTAAAGAAATTTTTACATCGGTTTCCCGATTTAATATATGACGGTACCGTAGTGAAATGTTTAGTTTGTGAAACAACTTTATTAACTTGGAAAGCAAGTCAGTGCCAAAGACATATAAATAGTGACAAACATAAATCGAATAATAGTGGACGCAGATCATATAATAAATTTGTGTGTGATTTAACAATGATGTTAATTGCGACCAATATACCAATGCAGAAAGTGGAACACCCAATGTTTCGTCAGTTTTGGAAGAAATACAATCCTACGTGGAAATTACCAGCAAGAAGTACGCTACGGAATTACGTACCGTCAGTGCGTGAGAGAATTGTAAATTGTACGAAAAATACGGTAAAAAAAAAATTCCTGTGGTTAACAATAGACGAAACTACAGATATTAAAAAACAGTCCATCCTAGCCATTCTAGTACGGACGCTGACTCCGCAAGGACCTTCTCCTCCTTATTTACTAACCTGTAAACGAATGCAAGGGTGTACTGCCAGAGCGATATATGATGTATTAATAGAAACACTACACAAATTTGAGATTTTACCGAAGCAAGTGTTAATGTTAGTTACCGATGCTGCCAAGGTTATGTGTTCCACGGCAAACTTACTCAAAACGATTCAACCAAACCTGCTGCATGTCACATGTTTGCTTCACGCTTTACACCTTGTAACAAACACTATACGTACAACTTATCCTGATGTGGATCAACTGATAGGACAAACGAAAGCGGTTTTTCTTAAATCTCCGAAACGGATTCGGCTATTTCATTCGCTGTGTCCTGATATACCCGAGCCGCCGCAACCAATTCTTATACGATGGGGTACTTGGTTAGAAGCAGCATTTTATTATTATAAACATTTCAGTGATTTTACAACTAGATGCCAAAGAAGCAGCTGCAATACGGTTCAGCCAGGTTCAATTTAACAATCCTCAAGTTGCAACAAATTTAAAAATTATTTACAACAGTTACGTTCCAATACTGGACGCAATAAAAAATTTACAGAACACTACACTGTCCTTATCGGACTCATTAGCAATTATTGACCACGTAAAACTAGTGCTGCATATCCTTGAAGATGAAAAAAGTGATTGTGTCCGTGTATTAGATAAAAATGTAGATTTTACAAAATTAGGGCAACTTTTTACCAATACTGAAGATCCGTTGTACAGATACAAAGAGCGCTTTAACTATGCAAATATAACATCTCTCAACGTCGAACAATCCTTCTCTGTATATAAACATATATATACGTCGCTACGTACGAACCTTTCCGAGACTAATACAGAAACATATATTATGGTGCAGTTTTTTCACCGCGCACATCCGCATTTTTTTGCAACAATGTAAACATGTTGGTTAAGTTATTTATGTTTTTTCTTAAGTTTTTTCTTTGTATAGGGATTCGATATATTTATTTTTAAGTAAGCGCACTGTTATTCTGCTAAAATCTCCACGCAACGCCACTGCTGGGGCACATAGTCTGCCGTCTTTAATTATGTGCGTTCCGGTCATCCGACGACGGAATACGCGCCACAAAATGCGGTAAAAGTGCGTGAAGCTATCTTGCAAGACCGAAGGAAAACAATCTATGACATTTGTAACATTGTCAGCTTGTCGTAAGGCATTTGGGCCAAGTTCGTGCCAAGGCTACTCATCATTGAACAAGAACGGCCCCATGTGTGTACAGAGCTGAAAATATTTGCCGAAAGGGATCAGAACTTCAGTACTAGAATCATTACTGGCGACGAATTATAGGTCTACGGGTATGATCCCGAAACGAAGTCATCGCAGTGGAAGACGCGTCATCACCACGACGGAAGAAAACGGCAAGCTCGAAGCAAGATCAAATCAATGTTGATTTGGTTCGTTGACGCTAATGGCATCCTGCACAAAGAATTTCTCTCATCAGGTGAAACAGTTAATGGACGAGTGGCCTGCCATTTGCTTCAACAATTCGTGGATCCTAAACTACAACAATGCGCCAATTCAGACGGCACTTGTTCTGCATCGGTTTCTAGTCTCAACGAAGATGGCAGTACTACCCCAGACACCCTACTCTCCAAATATTGGCTCTTGTAGCTTCTTCCTGTTTCCAAAGTTGAAACTGAAGCTCAAGGGGCGGTGAGACGATTAAGGAGATCCAGACCGAATCGCAGCCAGTATTGAACACGTTAACACGCGAAGACTTCCAGCACTGCTTCCAGACAAGGTCAAATGGTAATGAATAAGTTGTAAGAACAATTTATTGTTTTTTTTCAAATTTCAGGAATTTCTGGGTATTACCTCGTATTTACGCTAGGTTTAAGTAGTATATTTTAAGAGCATAATTACGAACATATCTCCAAAAGTTGTACCTTAGCCCAAAGATGCTACGTTTAACACCATTTTTCTTTTTCGGATTGTTCTATTGAAGATGGCAACGTAGTTGCCGAAACACGTATTTCTAATTTATTGGATGATATTTTGGTTAAGGATTTTTCTTCTTTCTACCTGTTTAAGGTTAATACAATTCTAGAGCAGCAGCAGTAACTCCAAAATAAATTGTATTCAACTGGTAGATCGATCTACTAATGAAATGAAGTTTAAAATATCCATTAATATTGGAAGCATTTTCTTTAATTCTAACTTATTAATGTAATAATTTTCAATAAAGTCGCTAAGCTAAATCTAAAGAATCGAATGGAAATTATGTTGAGAAATAAAATATATTTTTCTACCACTATTTATAAAAAGATATTTTTCGTCACCGAATACTGCAGCGAAAATTTGATTTCCGTAACTAGTGAAAGAAAATCTCATAACGTTAACTTTCGTCCCTAGTGACGAAAATTATCTACTAATTTTCACCTACATCTAGTTGCCTGCTGTTGCTACATCGCGTCATTTTTAAATCATGTCAGTTTGTGCTATTTGTAGCTTTATCATGATTTCTGATTCAGAAAGTGATTTAGATATTCCCAATACACCACCAGATATACTAAATCAAGCTGAGAAAATCAATGTGATCTTATTACGAGAAAAATCGAGAAAGAGGTATGAAGAAGTCTATGTAAAATTTGTAACAGTCCTCTTTAACCCTTAACATTTGACGTTATATTAATAATGTCCTGGGCTTCGAGGGCTTCGAGGGTGCTGTACAAACGATAACTTTGGTGTTGAAAATACTTAAATGCCGCAGTTATCCTAAATATTGAGATATAGATTAAAGTTGAATATTGAGTAATTGACTTATTCAATTACCGCTTTGTCGGGCGCCAGGAGGATTACCCCCTCTAAGGTATAATTGTACTTTTAAAATTGCCGGTTAGCAAAAAAATAGCAGAGAGATATAGAAAAAGACTCTAAATAAAGCGGGTAAGTCGAAATGCGACTTACGCCTTTCTCTCTCAAAGCGTGTATGAAAACTAACGTGAAAAGAAATGAATCCCTCTTTTTTTTACTTAATAAATGTTTCGATCAATTCCTTTTGTTTAATATGCTTTTCCAGTAAAGTTTAGATTACATGAATTGAAATAAAAGAACAAATGATTACTAAATGTACTTATATTGATGAATAAAGCTTGTTAATTTACATATGATTAATTACAAATTTACTTAGGGTTATTCTGAAAAGTTTACTAAATACTAATATACATATGGGGCGAGATACAGTAAATTTAACACAGATTTAAACTGTTTAGTCTGATCAGATTAATCAACAGTATTTATAAAGACTAACCTTTACATCGCAGCACTAATGGCCATTTCACTTGATCGTTGACTCGGTGCTTCTGGATTGATGCACTTGTTCACTGTATTAAAACTATTTCTTCACGCTTCAGGGTGCCTGATATTCCAGACAAGAGCCCTGATGTATTAAGCGTGGTGATTCACTTTTAAATAAATGACTGCACTTGTAGGCATGTGATACTTTTGCTATAACGTGTACTTATTGTACTTAAGTACACAAAATGCGGTTAACCCTTTCTTACTCTTGCTTATAGGGTCGCACGTTTTACTAGGTTGACTCCCTTGAGCCAAGTACTTTTATTGCAGTATTCCCTCACTTTATTATCACGTTAAGGGGTAGCCCACTTGACTCGTTTGACTGACTTGAGTCGAGTGTTTCGTTTCGCTTTTCTTGATGCGTCCGAACTTCGGTTTTCTCTTGGTGATTCCCCGGCTTCCTTATAGAGTTCTTGATCATACTGGTTTCGTGGATGATGCAATACAGTGATTCTAACGATTCGTATATGTGACACCAGGTTATTCTAATAGAGTTTATGTATGGCTAACTATACACACTTAACTATACAAAATGATGATTTGGGATAGAAGGAACTGATCGAAATACGTGTGTAATATTATTGCGAAATGTTCTGCAATAATATTTAATGGCGGGAAAAGCATTAAAATTTATACAATGTGACTTTTTTAGTTTAAATAAATTAATTTTAATATTCTTTAAAATTTTACAAATGGATATATCTGCTTTGAAATAGGATGGGCGTAATGTGTCCCATTACAAATTCATTGAATAGAGGGCTGATAATAGCGTAAATTCATATTCGGAAATTGTGGTGCATGCATATTTTGAAAAATTGTGGAAAAAATTGAAGCCATCGACCTTATGGTCTACATATTCTATGTATCAATGTTTAAATCATAACTAATTTAAATATGATCTATAGTTTTGTAATTTTTAAGTGAAAATAAAGTATTTGTTTACATAATTTTTTAATGCCATAGGCGAGGTCGTAGAAAAAAGTATAGTGTTTAACTTATCGAAATCATTTTTTTAAGCTCGCGAACATTACCAAAGTTGGCTTCGCCTCGTTTGGCAGACTGTTCTCTCACTTGAAAAAAATGTTACTTTCGCTCGTCACTCGTTACATAATATACTATTTTACCCCAAAATAATTGTTCTATTGAAATGTCAGTCTTCTGTCAAATCACCCTAGCATTTATTTTTTTTTTAATCTAAAAATTTTACTAATATTGTCTCTAGTATTTGTACCAATTTCTAAACAAAAGATAAACAGGATCGCTTAAGCACTATAACTTAATGACATATAAACATTTTTCAGACAAAATATTAATCTTCTATGGTATGCTGAATATCGCAAATATGTTGAAACGATCCAATGCTGTAGACGAAGACCACCATTCTTCAACACCAATAGTAAGTGTGATCCCGATTGTGGAAGAACCAACAAAGAAACCGTTAACAGAGAGCCTCTCTAATGCATCAGATGTAGTTCCGAATCCGAACACAATAGGAATTGTGGTGAGTTTAAATTTTATTAAAAAGATTTTGAAAAACTATTGCAAGTAGGTTTATTGGTATTTCAAGAAAATATAAACAAAAGCTTTTTTTTAACATTTTTCTGTATCAATCTAAGACATAACAATATTTTTTTCTGAGAAAAAATCGCATATCTTTCGTAATTTTTCAATAATATGAATCTATATTTAGTAAAGGTAAATATGAAACAGCTCTTCTTATATCAAATATATGATTGTAGTTTTCATTACTTCTCTATTTAATTTCTGATTGTATTATTTTTCTAAATTATATATTCACCATATCGAAGTGGCTTGCTTGTCTCAAAAGATGAAGTTGTTACTTAGATCAAAACTCATGCTTCTAAAGGAACGGAACTACATTAACGCTAATATCTATAAATGTTAAGCTTGCAGAAGTCTATATTAAATATTGAAACATCTGCAAACTCCACAACGTAATATATTCAATCCTAAAATTAATATTATATAATAGTTTGTACCATAAACTTAATCCAGTTTAGCAAATACATTTACCGTTGAGTTGTACAAAGAAGTCAATGTTTGTATAATCAACAATACTTTTCAGTATTCAATGACTAACTGATAAGTCAATAGCAAGGAGCTAATATCAAGAAAATTATTATTAACTGTAATCTGTAGATGGGACCGGGGCTAGTTTGGACACTTCTTATTCAGATTTGGTTGACACAAAGTGTCCCAAATATTTCTAAGGAAAAATGTTATGGATCATTATGTATCATAAACGCATACTATGCTTGGTACAATTTCTATAGAGTTAAAGTTAATTTTTAAATGGATATATAACGTATCTCAAAAAGAACTTCATCTCAGTAGGTACTGAGTAACTAGTGCTTGCAAATTATTATAAGCCACTTGCCTTTTATTTATAACTTACTATTTATCTAATATCATTTTGACATTTGTCATTTTGTGACTAGCAAAATAATTTTTTTTGTTACAAATATTCTTACTTAATAAACAATACTACTAAATAATATACACAGTTGTTATACGTCAAATTTCGACCCTTGTACATTTTTAGTGTCTGCTAGATTAATTGCTAGTTTATCGTACTACTTGTTTTGCTTTAAAATAAGTTACCATGCTCTTTATTTTAGTTTGTTGATTATTATTGAGCCATAGGGTATATATAATAGGTTTCTGCTATATTTAATTACTACCCAATCTTACCCCTAAGCTCTCAAATTTCTCTTGCCTCGATAGTTCTGGTTGTTAGCTTTTATTTGTATTTCGTATGGGATTTGCGAGTTAGTACGCCATCTATTAGTATTTATTTCTGTTATAGTACGATATAATAGTATTAATTTACTGATTGTAATTTAGCGAAATTTAAAAGGAAAGAGGTTGTAAATTAATAATATGTTTTCTTTGCGGTAGATTTCCTTTTCGAAAATAATTAAATGTGGGATAGTTGGAGTATTCTTTCAAATATTTTTTTCGCCGTATGACATTGTATTGTCGCCTATATAAGACGCGTACAAGACCTTCTCGCTCTCATTAATCTTTCGTTCAAGTATTTGTAGTTGAGCCTTCATTGCCAGAATTACGAAGTATCTAACTGGTAGAACTTTAATTAAAACATGGTATGTGTTCGTTTATAGCGGATGATAAATTCTACTAGGCATTGCAAAGCAACGTTGAAGTTATTCTAAGATTGGTTTGCATCGTGATGACACGCATTTAAATGGATACATTCTTCGACCACGTGGGAAGTCTTTTAACTTTGTAGGAATTAAAAATTCATTGAACGAGAGACCTTGTATGGGGCTATTTCTGAATCAGCTAATTAGAACTTGGACATAAGAAGCTGTTCGTCGATTTGCATCTAAGACGTGGAAATTTCCGTACCTAATGATAGTGAAGTTCGCCATAAGGTAGAATTATTTTGATCATATTCGGAAAGACTTAATTGGTTCAATTCGACCGCTTACACGGAAACACGTGAATATAAACTTGTATATAATTTAAATATTATTTTGACTTAGTCATATTTTTTTCTGGCCGTGTTCAGATACTTGTCAAGTGAGCATAATATTTTGTGTTCTCTTGATTTAAATTTATAAATTTTACGTCCTAATTATTGTTTTCCTTTGTGCCATTTTTTTCCTTAGTGCAAAGAATTTAACTGAGGCACCATCTAATTTTTTTTTAATTATATAAAGATAATTTTTGATTTAATTTGTGTAATATAATTATTATAACTAAGCTTTGGGAGCAATTTTATTTCACATCTGTATAATATATTTTCTGTACATACAGTGTGGACAAATCTTAATAGATTTATTTTGGTATAACTTTTTATAAATTGAAATTTACGCAATTAAATAATTAATTGTGTTATATTATTAATGATTTCATACACAGTGTGTGTCAATAACTATGTAAGGTTTATTAAAGATCTTTAATAAATAATTTATGCAATTCTTAGATTAAGATTCTTAGCTAATTTAATAGTTTTCCATATTTGGTCAAATCATTTCAGACGTCGACCTTCATTGTTTTTATAAAATCTGGTGAGCTTAATATTTTTTGTAATTTATCTAAAACACCTGCTTTTATGTGCAAATAGTTTAACTTCACATATTAGTCAATTTCTTGTCTGCACTTTATAAAATTGTTTTCATTCCTATATTATACTGGGTGAGTCTTTTACTCATGACCAGAATTTACTTTGTTATTAAGATAGATATCACTATTTTAATGTCATCATTGCTTTGATCAAATTTAAATTGTGGTTTGGATTACAATAAATCCTCATTGTTATAGTTTTGAACTTGGTTGCTTTAGTTGGTTTAAACAACGATACACGTAGTTACCTCTAGATTTATTCAATTTACTATCGACAGAGTCTGTGTTTTCTGTTACGACTAAAGGTATAAACATTATGGCGCCATTTATGATATAAGAACTGCCCCTCCACTCGCCTCTAAACTGAACTGATCTTTAGCCGAAAGATCTCCGGGGCAATCATATATTGACGTAAATTGGGTAAGTCATAAGCAGTAGGTATTACGTCAGTAGGCGCCAGACTAGTGCTCGTGGGGGCATATAGCACATTGCAAGAAAATATTTTTATTATTGAAGCATATTTCCGAAGTACTCAATTTCTTAACGGAGAATGGAAATATTTCTATAAGGAATGTAAGCGACAGTTTCACTTGCAGTTTCCTAAAAGAGTTGTGTATAATACCGCTTTACATCATCACATTCGTCTAGTCGTGGAGAAGTTTCGGCCTACAAGATCTATATTAAAAGGCAAAAGTTCTGGTAGAGCACGTACACAGCAAAATATTGTTGAACACGTAGAAAACCTTGTTAGAGAAAACTCACATACATCAGTTCGTGTATCCGTTTATCAGTTCAACGAAAGTATCGTTTAGTACTGTACAAAGAAATTTGAAGCGTCGTTTACATATTGCTATGAATAGTGGTTTGTAGATTATAGCACGCCACCATCCACAACTAGTTTTCCCAACTAGGTTTCTCAGCCTGTGAATTTTCAAATATGAGACTTCTAACTTCTCGGGTTCCACTCAGGAAAGTCGTGTACAGACTAAAAGTAATTTGGACGCCAGTGAAATGTTCACACAAAAATTTATTTACTTATATATATTAAGCCTGAACAGCAATATTGGTATGAAAATAAAACAAAAGCAGGATAAAATTTAAACTGAATATTTAATACAAAAATAAAAAAGAAAAAAAATCTATCTTTACCAAATATAAAGATATTGTATTATACAAAAATACATGAGGTAAAAACATTCACTGTAAAATTGACAGCTAAATGAATAGAAAACTTCCTCTTAATGAATCAGAACAAACTTATCTAAAAATAATCAAGTTTACTATTAATTTCTTCCCCAGAGAACCACACTGTATAATCAAATTCTGATGCACGTATAAAATTAACACGTGTTCAATAGACACGCACAAAAAACCCTTTAATCCTCTCAAACAAACTTTTCAATTATAATATTAACAAAGAAATGTTAATAGTAAGCTTTAGTATCTACATTTCTAATTATTAAAACTCTTATTTACAAGCTTGGATACAATAGCAATATTCTTATAATTTTAATTTATGTTTTATGATATCATAAAAAAATATCTACCTACTAAAAAAAATGTGTGGAGACGAACAAATAAGGTGCTTATTCAATTTAAACATCAAATATCAAACGAGAATTTAACTCAACAACTCTCTAATACATCAATCAAACACTTTTAAAACAAATAACCGAATTAATTCAATATAATAAAATTATATCACACCAAGCTACCTTCTAGTTTCAACTATAAAGTTGGTCTCCTAGAAATAATTTACCTCGGTCGCTACATGAGATCGACCCCGAATAACAAGTTTTTATCTTCGCACATTTAAAATTTAGTATCATAGTAATATGTATCCATACAAAGTATAGATCTTACCTAGAAATCAAGCTAGTAGGCTTAATTATTGCAACTTCTTTCAAGAAAGTTTAAATAATGACGAAATTCTTGATATAAGTTTTTTTACTGATGAACCATTGTTTCATTTAAGTGGATTTGTAAATAAACAAAATTACAGAGTCTATAAACAATCCAAACGATCACATCGAAGTTCATTTACATCCTATTAATGTTGGAGTATGGTTAGCTGTACCTCGTCGTAGAACAATAGAACCAATATTTTTTCACAATAACATTAATAGCCAACGATACCGAGAACAGTTATTAACACCATTTTTAACTCAAGTACAAGGAGACCAATTAAATGGGGGTTACTTCCAGAAAAATGGGGCTACTGCACATATAACTCGTGAAAATTTAGGGCTTTTATAATAAACTTTCCTCATCGAGTTATAAGCAGAGGTGTTAGGCCAGCAAGGTCACCAGATCTTACTCCGTTAGATTTTTCTACTTTTGGATTTCTAAAGAATGTAAAAAAGTATATAAGACAAGAATAAATAACTTAAATGATTTGATGAACACAGTGACTGTTAAATATAATAAAATAACTAATTTTCTTGGCGTATTCCTGCTTTTAAATCTTCTAAGGATGGAGCATCGCCACACTACGCTTTACCGGTTCGCGCTTATTATTAGAAATTAGAAACATTACCGCAGATGTGATCGACAACGTTCAAAAAGAATTTCTTAATCGCTTTGGCTATTATATGATTGTTAACGGTGCTCAATTCGAACATTTAATTTAGATGATTGCTTCCATTTTTAATGATTAGGATAATATTGTAATAACCTCACCAGCGTTACCATTTGTAATAATACCAACTACGTTAATGCCACCATTTGTAACATTACCATATCCCGTGCTCTGCCTTGGGTAACGTTGGTTTCGATTATAATTTAAATCAAGTCTGCCTATATTACGGATCGTTAATGTTTGTATGGTAATGCTCAATCCATTGATTGGTTAAGCTCTTAAGTTTTTGATTTCACTGCCATCAGCAATCAGGGCCTGATTGCAACGACCGCTGTATAGCTTCATATACGGAATCTTATTTTCTAGTAGCGATCTCTTCGAAAGCGTCGTAGGCGGAGTGAAAGTCAATAAAAAACTCGTAACAAATTTTACTTAAATCTAAATGAACAATTCTATTTACAATGTGTTGGTTCTACTTAATACATAAATTTGTTTGCAATTCCTATCAGAAAAGCGAGGGTTGTTGCCAATAAAATCTCAAATAAAAATCTAACGACTTATGTAGGTTTGTATCCTTACCTTCCTTCTTTGAACAGAACTCCCTAGTTTACCTTGTTTTACGCATGACAAAATTTTTCTAATAATGTTAAGATAAAATTAAACTCTCAAGTTATATAAACACCACAATAAAATAACATTTAAATTAAAACTCTGCTTCTAATTCAGCGTTGACGAAGAAAATTATATGCATTCAAAGATATATATTTATCGGTTGGAGAGAAAATTCCCTCGAACAGCACTCTTGGCTGTTTTCGTAGTTCCGATGAATTTACTACTTCTGACTGATTTCTTTGACTCTTACTGACTTGACTTCACTGACTGACCCTTGTTCTCTGTGTTCCAAGACTGTTTATCAACTTCAATATCACAGAACACGCCTTACCAAAATTGTCGTTGTAAAACGCAATACATCGATTTGTTCTCTTTTTCTTTCATACGTAATGTAACTACCCCCTTCCTGGAATTCATACCCAGATTTCTTATTACTGACTGTTCTGTATGTCTTTCTTTACAATTTCATTTCACAAATGTGTCAAGATATGATCCGTAACTAAACGATGGAATTTGGAAGTAGTCACGAGCTCACAAAAACAAGACAATGAGTCTAAGAAACAATCTACTATTATTGAAAAGCGTCTATAACATGTATTGTATGTCATCCTTTACAATATCATTTCACTAATGTGTCAACTTATGATCCGTAAAAACGATGGAATTTGGAAGTGGTCGCGAACTCACAAAGGCAATAAGTCTAAGAAACAGTCTACTATTGTTGAAAAGCGTCTATAGCATGTACTGTATGCCAACTCTTCAGTGATAGATACGTATGCTGTACATTCAAACAAAGGGGTTCTGCCGACCTGTGTATATGGCCTTTACACATTAGGTCAATTCTTGAGACATTTAAGTAACCATCTCTTTACAGATACTCGACCTCTATTTTGTTCCAGTTTATACAATGCGACGATCGACTTCCTCCGATTCTCAGTACTTGCATTTTTTTGGGTAACAAGATTGCAATTTATTAGCTTTCTACTTGTTCGAAGTTAATTACCGATATCCGGCCTGTCACACTAAATTTCTCGACAATAGTTCTTTGTTGCTTTGTGCGCCTCTTTTATTGGCTTATCCTTAATAAAGGGCTTTTCGTTTTGTGTATCTTTAAGTCCCACTCGCCAATAGGAACTACATATTCAAAGTTATATTTACATAAAAGAGAAAAAAAGAAGGAGTGGAGTATTTCTATTGCGGGGTTCTAAATCTAACTAAATTTTGAATGAAATAAAAAATAAAGAAAAATAAGATCTAAAACAAAAAACTTAATAAAACGAAAATTAAATACGGATTCTCCAAATGGATACAATATTACTTCCAAATTTCCTTATGTAAACATCATCCAAAATTACCTTGTCGTATGTAAAACAATCTGCCCTTTTTAATTATGTTACAAAAAATGGGTGTTTATATTTAAGAAACAAAAAAATGACGTTACATCGGCTATCGTAAGAAAACTCTAAACTAAAAATAAAAATCGACGGGTCCGAGGGTTTTCTTAAGAAACTTCCCTTTTATTTTTTATTGAATTTATCCGCTACTTTACGAATACACTGTATAAAAAATAAGATTCTGATTTCAAACAGACTTATTATATGTAAACTGCTAGATATAAATCCATGTTATCAATGTAGCTATACAGAAAATAATTTAAATTTATATATATTTTAGTAATGCTGAAATACAGAAGCTTTTAACAAGTTATACATTAGGTATTGCTCTTATTCAAAACTTAAAGTACACCAGTACAACTAATAAACTAATAGCAGAAAATACTTTGTAACTAGAGAAGTAATTTAAGCAATTAGGCAATATGTAAATAATAAATTATATTATTATATTTACCTAAAAGAATTAAAATAATCATAAAAAAGGTGTGGCAATATTCGAGAGATTCGCGTGTTTGTGGCCAAAATTAATACATACGATAATTCCTCTTCCAATTATAGACATTGACCTCTTTAAATGACATGCAACAACACAGTTTACAATATGCAATACAGAATATTTTGTAATTCCCAACCCGAAAATCTAAAAAGAATCGAGACTTTCTAGATGATTAGTCCAACATGCTCAGAGCTTTCTAGTTTGGCGAAAAACATTTTAAGGGAGCGAAAATTCCTTCGAAAATTAAAATTATTTTCAGTCTTTAGTGTGTATATCGGTAATAAAAACAGATAAAACATTAGTATTACATGTATTTTTGTCTTAATTTCCTATAATTGAGATTAATTCATCTCGAAAATGTAATATTGTTATTGTTAGAACTTCAACTCAGCAAGACGATCTAAAATATGTAGACAACAAACAGATTATATACCTATTATAAAATTTCTTTCCTTCAATTCTGTTAACCCGCTCCACATTTAAAGAGCTCACCCGAAAAACGAAGAAAATATTCTTATTTTCTATATACAAAAAAGGAAATTAATTACATTTAGAAAACTACCGACCAATATCACTATATTCGACAATTAGTAAATACTAGCAAAATACGGACAAATTCTCAAATCTCGAATCATCTACTATAGTAGTAGTAGTAAGACCCTTTTGGGACATAGGGAAGAATCGAGGAAAGTCATTCTTGTCTTGCCACTGACATATTAGTCTTTTCTTGTAATGTTCTTCTCCATGTTATCTTGGAGCGTCCTGCTTTCCTCCTTCCTTAGGGCTGCCATTCTAATGCTCTCCTACAAATTTCTGTTCTCGGTTTTCTTAAAGTATGTCCAAGCCATCCAAACTTTCTCCTTTTAATTTGTACTTCGACCCCTTCTTCTTCAGTTTATTATATATGCCCTTAGTCAGTGGAGACGGGTGCGGGTGACTAAAATAAAAGTTAGAAGGTAGCGGCACTCAGTTTGCCTTACGGAAGCTCAGACTGAAAACTGAGAAAAGAGATTGCGCGATCTTCGGCGCATACACATACAACTACTCAAACTCGCGCTATAAATCTAGATTTACTAAGTGCCTACGTACTAACTCCAAAATTGCTGCCCTGGATACTTGAAAAGGAAATTGCCAAGGGGAGTGTCAAGGCAAAGAAAAGGACTTATGAACAAATAATTCGTATATTCATTATCGAAGGAAAATAAATGATTAAAATATAATTAAGTAAATGGAAGTATTATATTTAAGCATTGACTAAAATCAAATAAAGAAATATTAATCACGCTAAGAAATAAGTAATTAAACTTCTAGTTTCAAAAATTCTTTTATTGTAAATACCTCTACAATATTGTTTCGCCATACAATGGCTTCATCAGGTGGATGAAATACTGATACAATAGGTTCTCTTCTGTAAACTTTGTTCTCTTTGAATGAAATACACCCTTGTAAATAGAAAACATCCTTTCTACATCGCAACTGGTTATAGGTGCATACTGGAAATATTCTTTTATTTCAGCCTATCTAACAGTTAGATTTTGAGGAATTGTCCCCATACACAATGATACTAAATCTGTATTTCTATTAAAAACTGGGTCTAACTCTTGCTAAACGCCATATCCGAAGACACTTGGAATATTTTTTAAATGATTAATAGCCACATCTAATGTAGTTA
Organism: Melolontha melolontha; assembly: GCA_935421215.2. Lineage (NCBI taxonomy): Eukaryota > Metazoa > Arthropoda > Insecta > Coleoptera > Scarabaeidae > Melolontha > Melolontha melolontha. The sequence goes on along the minus strand of OW285235.1, from coordinate 195,181,258 downwards.
ATCAATCATTTAATCTGAGATTTTGATTTTCAAAATAAGTGATTAGTTTTAGCAAATTTGCAAAGTGTTTCTGAAGAAAGTACAACTGATTTTTTAAATTTGTAATTTACATTAGTTCCTTGCACACTGGAAAGGAAGGCTGTAACAAAGATGGAAGTTTTTCCCTGTAAAGAGCTACTCTCAATGGTGCTCCTCTCCTTCCGGAAAGGTGTCTCTGATATATTCACACATTCTGTGGAGAACATGTGCTGCACAAGTAATATGCGGCATATTAGGATATGTTTCCTTTAATAGTCTGCCTGTAGAAGTATTCTTTCCTTGTACCGGTCGTCCGAATAAAGCATTTGGTAAATATTCTCGTAAATGGTTTTAGCTACTGTTTCCGCATCAACTGTATTTATAACTTTTGTTGCTATTACATATGCGTTATATGGAATAGTTGGATGTGGTACACCAGCTACTACATTTATCACACAGCGTCCTAATATATCGACAGTTTCGTCGGCACTTATCTATCGGTACTGATTTGAAAGATAGCTTCAAATGCGTTCTACTGCTTTCGTGTAGCACTTAGAAATATAATATTTGCATAAGGTGGATTCATCAGGAATATTTCGAACAGTATATATTTTGGAGAAACGTTTTGAAAGTGGGATTGTTAAGTTTATTTAATGGAATATTTGTTCCCGTTAAAGTTTCACAGAGATCTTCGTTAAAATTGTCAGATTCCAACGAGTCTATCTTCTGTGTATGTGTTTGAGATACTAAGTGACGTTTTATGTGCGATTTTTTGAAATTTTTTAACTATGTTTTACAGACTTTGCAATAAATTTCGGAATCAATGGCAATGGACATATAATCAGTTTGATCCTTAATCCAACTCGCCATTGTTTCACAATGCCATTCTTGACGTTGTTCCATATCATATCTGAAAAAGTAACTTAAGCAATGTTCTAGATCTAAATAAATGAAAATTAAAAATGTTTGCGTAAGTTATTGAAACTTAACGAAATATAAGTATGTAATTAACAGTTAAAACAATGAAAAAAAGTAACTTACTCACCGTACTTGATTTATCCTACGAAATATAAAGTAAAATAAATAAATTATAAAAACCCCGCTTCTATCTACGCCCATGAACAAAGGAATTTCACTATAAAATTTAAATAATTGCATCACAATTCAACGACACAATCCAGATGTGCGGTTAACCGAATGAATAGTGTTATTCAATAACTTGGTGTTGTACTTAGCGATGTTATAGACTATTTATAAAGTCCATTGTAATTTCGGCCTGATGCGTCCGGTCTCTAGTCATTAGCGATTTTTCTTGACTAATCGCAATGGTGAGTGTATTAATAGTTCAATGGGTATTAATATTTTAGGCAAAATTCCGAAGGAGATTGTAAGTTTTTTGAAATTGCCAAATCCAGAACTGTTCACCGACCACTATTTTAGAAAATCTATTGCAACAGATTTGGTAATAAATAATGGTGGTGATTTATTGACCTTGAAAAGTCACGGGGGTTGGAAGTCTTCAGCTGTGGCTGAAGGTTATATTGAATCCTCCTTAAACAAAAAGATTAAAATATCTCATATGCTTGGACCCCAAACTAATACAAACATTTTGGAATGTTCAAACGAAACCACTACCATTGATGGAAATAACAGTTTTCATCAAAATTTTCTATCAACAAATAGAGTGAAAACATTTAGAGAATAGCCATACGTCATCACAAGGCTGCGCGAACAAAAAGTGCCAGAGACGTAAGTGATTTCGAGAGCAGAGGTATTAGGGGTGATTTTTTAAAAACTGTTTTTTTCATAAAAGTGCAATATTTCTAATGAATTTAATATTACTCGTAAACTCTACTAAAAGTTTACTAGTAACCAGAAGCAGAAGCAGACAGTTATCGTAGACCTGAAGATGGCAAATGTGATTTTGCCTATACGTCGTCCAGAAACCAGTACCGGTCTTTACGAAGACCAAACTGTGGAAACGCGGAAGAAAACCCGGAATCCTGTTAAAACACAAACGACTACCCGCGGAAACCTTAAAGAAAACATCTATATATATATATATATATATATATATATATATATATATATATATATATATATATATATATGTATATGTATATAAGTGGTATAAAGAAGTAACAAATTGTTCTATTTTTTAAATTTGATGTTAAAAAAACATAAACACCAATATAACTTAATCATAAGCGGCACGCAACTGTTATACAAACACCCCTAAACTGGATCAAATGGGATACAATGACCTCGACCAACCGAAATATGTTCATAGCGCATTATGACGTATGTGCTATTCTCTAAATGTTTTCACTATACGAGTAGTTTGCCAAGTGTTACTATAAATGCTCAAGATACATCTAACATATCTATCTATCAATGTATACAGGAACCGTACAATTCAAAATATTTTTTTTTCTTCGTTTCATTTTTATACATATTTTACACATCCTACATTGAAAATATAGATTTCATATTTGATTTTTTAACATTAGAATTACAGATTACAAGTGGCTACCCTCGAGAAACTAAACGGAACTAGATAATCTATAAACGTACACTGCGCGTTTATAAGTTATAAACGCATGATTTTCGATGCTTTTATAGCGTTGTTTTAGAAGCAAATTAGAAAAAAACAAATTAATAAAAAAACTCGCAAAAATAAGAATAAAAGGCAAAGATAATGTACAGTGGACCCCCGCTATTCGCGGAGGTTGCGTTCCACGAAAACACAGTGAACATTGAATTCGCGAATATAGGGGTACAACAATAATAGATATGTATAGCAAGCGCCAAATAGGATGGCGAGTGGAGGGGGTGTGCAGAAGCCGATTTTATAAACGTCCACGTTATATATTTTAATATAATGTATAGAATCCACGGTTGGCTCTTGGTGAAACATAATGAATACACATTTGTTCAATACCAGTAATTTTAAACTTTTACATACTTGCAATAAAGGAAAGAGACTTGACTTCCTCGAAATATTAGAAATTAAAAAAGCCATAAATCTTAATAGACATGTAAAAAACACGCAGCTGGATTTTTTCAACACCCCGACTATTGATGCCATTATAAAGTCCCTTAAAAACTCATAAATAGTGGTGGAAGTGTACTTTTTATTTTAGTTTTTAAAAATAACTCTTTGATAATTACTGAAAAGTCGAAACATATGTTAGAGATTAAATAAATAGATGCGATAATTCACATTAAGCTTTGATACAAAATAATACAAATCTGTATAAAAACAAATTTGTATCTGTACATGCATGGACACACAGTACGTATTTACCAGCTTTTGCTTCAACTACCAGACGCATGCGTTTCTGTGTAACCACTTTGTCAATGATAGATTTACGAAGCAAAAGACTGTAGTACACTTGCGGTCATGTAGTAAGTTTTGTCCTAGAAGACAACAGATAACCTCTTGCCATCTGACGGACAAAACCGACCACGCCGGTGCAAAGTGTTCTTCTCGAATAGCAAAGCTATTACTGATAAAGAAGAAAAATAAGCATATTACTGTGAGTCCATTAACTCGTCGCCAGGTGGCGTAGTATAGCAAAAAATAGATTGCATGTCGATGCGATAATTCACATCAAGCTTTGATACAAAATAATACAAATCTGTATAAAAACAAATTTGTATCTGTATATGCATGGACACACATATGCAAGAGGTTATCTGTTGTCTTCGGATAGGACAAAACTTACTACATGACCGCAAGTGTACTACAGTCTTTTGCTTCGTAAATCTATCATTGACAAAGTGGTTACACAGAAACGCATGCGTCTGGTTGTTGAAGCAAAAGCTGGTAAATACGTACTGTGTGTCCATTGCATATACAGATACAAATTTGTTTTTATACAGATTTGTATTATTTTGTAATTGTGTTATGCATAACAATTTAATTTGTATTTGAAATCGTTTGAACCGTGTTTGAATCCAAACGGTTTAAGCGCGGTGACTATAATAACGATAGCAGCCTAATAAACAATAAATATTAGTTGCTTGAAAAAGTTGTTTCAGAATGATATATTGTAATTCATATTCTAAGAGTGTTTAATTCAAAATGAGCTCGGAGCATTTACCAGGGGAAGTATTGGCAGCGGTACAAAATGCTGTTTCACAATTAATCCCCAAAAAATCATAATAAATCAGTTTCGAAAAAATGACAAATTATTTTGACATTTGTTTTATGTTCTAGAACGAAGAAGACTTTTTCCTTCTAGAACGTAAAAGTATTTTGCAGCTAGGTGACAAAAAATGCTCACTTTGTCAACTGAAAATTTAACGAAAATTTCACAATCTAAGAAAATTAACTTGTGCCGTACAAATACTTTAATAAGGCACATGCGGTGAGGGTCTAGGCAAATACAAACGCTGATTATAATATCGGCATGGAAGCCAGAGGAGTATTAAGTAGTTTTTGCAGTTATACAAAAGCACAATTGTTAAAAGAAAAGGCATTTGAAAAGCAATATCATGCGGATAGCATAGCTGCCAACGCGGGATACACAGTTTTGCGCTTACCGCCGTATTATTATATATTTAATCCATTAGTGTTAATCTGGAGTCAACTGAAGAAATATGTCGCAATAACGTTAATATAAAATTTAGCGAGAGTACGTTAAATTTTATTCGGGAAGCTGCTCGGAATATCACACCGGAAGACTGGAGACAACGTATTCGGCATATAGCTATCCCATATTTATAACTTACTTATGTATAAAGCCATTCATTTAAACATACGTAAACAAATACGTCTGCATATCTGCAACCGTCACGGAATATACGGATGGCACATATCCGGAAAATCAGGACGGACAGCGGTATACAAAATTGATCTGTTTAAATATTTTTTTTCACATTCTTTTTTAATTAAAAATAACACAATTGGCATATGGTTTAGTAGTATAATCTAATAATCAAATTAATGACTGTCATTCAGAATAACCCTGTATGTATGTATATCCAAGTACATTATATACCGTGTGTCCCAATTTCGATGCTCACCATTGGTATCTCGGTTATTAGAAGATATAGAACAACGGTTAAATGGGGAATGTTTTGCAGAATTCAATACTCGCGGCAAATCTCATTTCAAATTTGACCTAACTTTTTAAATTTTTAAAATATTTTGAAAAATCAAAAATTTGCCGATTTCGTTATTCCTCAATAACTCGATAACGCTTAGTCTGACCTCTTTTAAAGTTTTACATTGTTCAGACACTTTTTTAAAACAAATTATTTGATACAAACATAAACCCCCGATTGTCATTTGTTTTTAAGTTATTACCACTATCTTTTGTTTTTCATATGGCGGCCATATTGGATTTTGGGTTTGTTAGGTAGTCCTCAAAATGTGCTTTTCAACGATGTATAACATGCCTGAAAAATTTTTATTTATAAGGAAAATATTAATAAAAACGTAAATTAATCTTTAATATGAAATTAGTAGGCTGAAAAATTAAACACCAATGTCAAATGAAAGTGAAAAGATATTCTAAGTAAAACTGTAAACAAACGAAACGATAAAAAAATTAAAGAAATAAAAAGTAAAGATACAGAACTTAAAGTTCACATTCACTTAAAGAAATTGTTCAATATGACGACCATTCTGTTCCAAACAATTTTGACACCTTGTTCGAGTAGAGTTACAAACTCTACGTAGCGTGTTTCCGTTTACTGATCGTAGCACATCTAGTACTCTTTGTTCTAAAATTTCCCGAGTTTCTGGCGGTTCAAAATCAAATACTTCGTTTTTAGTGGTACCCCATAAATAAAAGTCAAGCGGGGTAAGGTCGGGTGATCTCGCAGGCCATTGCACGGGTCCATTATTTGAAATCACTCTCTCATTAAAGTTTTCTCTCAAAAAATGTTGCACGTTACGAGTGTTATGGGCCGGGCAACCATCTTGCTGGAACCAGATGTTTTGCATGTTCTCGGGATTAATAATTTGCCTCAAAGCAGGCATTATCTCGTTTGTTAGTAGCTCCAAATATCTGTTACCAGTTAAATTGTAATCAAAGATGAAAGGACCTATTAAGTGATTATCTAAAACGAAAAAAAGAGTTTAAAAAACAAAAAAAAATGTAAACAAAATGTCATACCAATTAAACCGCACCAGACATTAAAACCAAATCGAACTTAAAATCTTCTTCGATTTACCAAATGTGGATTTTCAGTAGACCAATGATGATAGTTATTCCTATTGAACACTCCACAATTGGTAAATCGTGTTTCATCTGTCCATAGTATTTTCCTAGGAAAATTAGCGTCATATTCACATTTTTGAAGGTACCACCTGCTAAACTGTAATCGTCGGAGATTGTTATTATCACTTAAACCTTGTACAATTGTTGGTTTGTAAGGGTGATACTTGTTTTTCGTCAAGGTTCTGTGAACAGTAGATTTTGAAATCCCTGTTTCTCGTGTCACACGACGAACTGATGTGCTGGGATTGTTCCTAACGTTCTGCAAAATATTATTTAGACGTGTATCAGCATCATTAACTTCATAGTTAGCTCGTTTTTGTTCGAAGCTTCCAAAGTTTTTTAATTTGCTAACTAGTCGTTTAAAAATTGTCCTGTGTGGCTGTTGTCTTTCTGGAAAACGCTCTGCATAACTCGTGCACGCATTTTTAGTGTTTCTATTTGCTTTGAAATACACTTCCAACATATCAACTTTTTCTTCGTTTGAATATGTATGTGCTATTATCAATACTTATAAATCTTAATACTTGACAATAATTACTTATCACTAACTACAAGTAGTTTTAATTAACTTATCTCTGCAGCACTAATTGTACTTTGACAGGTTATCGTTTTGCTTCATTGTCAGAATACATTTGTCATTGACGTTTGACGGAACATAATGTCTTTGCTAGTGATACACGCTCAAATACAAATACGTTTGCTATACTTAGAATATCTTTTCACTTTCATTTGACATTGGTGTTTAATTTTTCAGCCTACTAATTTCATATTAAAGATTAATTTACGTTTTTATTAATATTTTCCTTATAAACAAAAATTTTTCAGGCATGTTATACATCGTTGAAAAGCACATTTTGAGGACTACCTAACAAACCCAAAATCCAATATGACCGCCATATGGAAAACAAAAGATAGTGGTAATAACTAGAGCTGAGGATGTTTGCGGTATAACCATGGTTATATCATGTAACCATAGTAAATTACTATGGTTACATGATATAACCATGGTTATACCGCAAACATCCTCAGCTCTACTAATAACTTAAAAACAAATGACAATCGGGGGTTTCTGTTTGTATCAAATAATTTATTTTAAAAAAGTGTCTCAGCAATGTAAAACTTTAAAAGAGGTCAGACTAAGCGTTATCGAGTTATTGAGGAATAACAAAATCGGCAAATTTTTGATTTTTCAAAATATTTTAAAAATTTAAAAAGTTAGATCAAATTTGAAATGAGATTTGCCGCGAGTATTGAATTCTGCAAAACATTCCCCATTTAACCGTTGTTCTATATCTTCTAATAACCGAGATACCAATGGCGAGCATCGAAATTGAGACACACGGTATATACATATTGCTATGAATTGTGGTTTATATATTTACTGCACCACCATCCACAACTAATCTACCCAACTAGGATACTCAGTCGGTTGATTTCCAAAAATGGGACTGCTTTCTTCTCAGGGTTCCAATCGGAAACACGTGGTCTTCTACAAAATTTTTAAGGCGCCAGTAAAAGAATTCACTTTAAGTACGTTTATATTTTCTGAGTTACTTTTTTAATTAATTCAGTAGTAAAATTTTATCAAGAATAAAACACAGGATAAAATTTAAATGAATATTTAATACAAAAAAATTAAAAAAAGAAAAAAAAAATTATCTTTATAGCGTATAAAGATTGTCTATTATACAATTTACAAAGAGGTAAAACAATCCACTGAATATGACCGCTACGTGAATTAAAACTTCCTCTAATGACATCCGATCAAACTTAATTTAAAAAAATAATAAAGTTTATTTTTAATTTCTCCCCAGAGAACCAAACTGTATAAACTTGAAAACACGATCAAAATCTACCACATGCCCGCTCACATGTAACAAAAAGTTCCCTTGATTTCCAAACGAATAAAATTTCACAGTAATAATTTTTTTTTACATAGAAATTTTAAAAATATTCTTTATTATTTAATTCTTCTAATAATAAATCTCTTAATAACAATATAGAAAACAATATAAATATCTTATAATATTAATCAAAATTTTTATATCATAAAATTCAAAAAAAAACCTACAGTTTTTAAGGAGACTCACAAGACACGTTGTTAAATCTTAAAACATCAAAATTACGAGAATAACAACTCTCTAACAATATACGGGAATTGAATAAAAGATACATCAACTAATTAACACAATCGAAACCCGAATTTAATTAAATATATAGATATATATATTTCTCAAAGAAATACAACGTTCTTGTGTATGGGTATAACTTAGTCTGTCCCTCAACATCACCCACAATCGCTTTCACATAAAGCCGACCTTCAATAATACAAGTTTTTGCTCACGCACATTAAAATTACATTTTCAAAAATATACACTACAATTCAAAAATAATTGTACATTCATTTTAAATAAATTTTAAGTATTAATTAGGGAAAAATCCATAACAATATACAGTAGTACCCCGTTATCCACTGACTCCGTATCCGCGGTTTCAGTCATCCGCGATTTACCTATGATGAGCAGAAAACGCGTTATATCAATAAATATAAAAGTTATAGGAGCATTGGCGATATATCGTCGTATATATGAGTCATCCCCTGAATTCGGCACTCTCTTATGATAAGTTAAACAAGTTGGAATGTGCTTAAGGTGCCACTCGCTTTTACTTGTACATATAAACGCTCCTGTTAACTATGAGTTTAGTACTATTCGAATTGTCGGACAAGACAATGCTTGCAATAGTTTTTAAATAAAGCAAGTAAATTTGAAAATCATTTTAAAATGGCTTCTAAACCAAAAAAGAAAACGTGAAATGCTCACTATTAGTGAAAAAATAAAAATCATTAATATGATTGAAATAGAAAAAAAATCTATTGCAACTGTTGCTAAAATATACAATAAAAACGAATCTTCGATACGAGAAGTGTTAAAAAACAAAGATAAGATTCGAGCTAGTTTTTCTAGTGCACCCCAAACTGCAAAAGTTGCAACCACAATACGTAATAAAGTGTTACTTAAGGTAGAAAATGCCTTAAATTTATGGGTGGAAGATAAGACAAGAAAACATATTCCTATCGATGGCAAAGTGCTACAACAAAAGGCGTTGGTTTTATATGAAGATATGCAGACCCAAGATTATACTGAAGAGGAAGGAAAATCATTCACAGCAAGTAGGGGGTGGCTGCATAGATTTAAAACTCGGTTTAATCTAAAAAAAATAAAAATGACAGGGGAGTCTGCGTCGGCTGATCATGTAGCTGCTGCCCTGTATCCAGAAAAATTTAAACAAATTATTGCAGAAAAGAATTATCATCCTAAGCAAGTTTTAACTGCGATGAGACTGGTCTTATGTGGAAAAAAATGCCTCAACGGACTTATATTCATAAGACTGCAAAGAGTGCACCAGGCTTTAAAGCAATTAAGGATAGAGTTACCTTGATATTTTGTACAAATGCAGCTGGTCATATGATTAAAACCGGGCTTGTTTACCGATCACAGAATCCACGTGCTCTTAAATACAAAGATAAGGCTTGCCTGCCTGTGTTTTGGCAATCAAATCGAAAGGCGTGGGTTACGGCTGTTCTATTTACACAATGGTTTCATCAATGCTTTATTGCGGAAGTGAAAAGATATTTGGAAAAGGAAGAATTACCATTTAAAGTGCTGCTGATACTAGACAATGCTCTTGGGCATCCTGTGTCACTAGGCACAGAAGATAAAAATGTTGAAGTGCTTTTTTTACCACCTAACACGAACTCATTGCTTCAGCCCCTTGATCGAGGTGTCATTACACGCATTAAAGCCATATATATTCGACAGGATTTCGAAATGCTGTATACAATGGCTAACGAATGCTCTAATATCGGGCTCATGGAATGCTGGAAGTCATTTACAATTGCTGACGCTATTCTATTTATCAAAGGAGCGATGGAGGAATTAAAGTCAGAAACGATAATAGCATGTTGGAAAAATCTGTGGAATGACATCGTTCTTAGTTCTGAAGACACACATGATATTAATTCACATCTAACAACTATATTTAACATAGCGCAGAAAATAGATGGAGAAGGATTTAACGATATAACCCAAGAGGAACTCAGTGATTACATAAACGAAGAGTATCAAGTATTCACCAACGAGGAATTGGAAGACCTTGTGAAATCTTCTCCAGAAGCGAGTGACGATGAGGATGAGGGTCAACAAGAACCGCCAGCATGGACGCTTGAAAAATTTTCAGCGATATTTCGAACTGCTCAAACATTAAAAGAACAGATAGTAGAATATGATCCAATAATGGAATGCAATATAAAAATTACTCGCACTATAACAGAAGTCTTGAAACCTTTGGAGGCTTTGTTTATTGAAATGAAAAGACAAAAACGACAACTACCAATAACAATGTTCTTTGAAAAAGTCGACAAAACTATCGATAATGCACAGCCATCAACATCGTTTGCTTCGGATCTAAGTAAACAATCGACTGCTAACTTGGACTTGGAGGAAGATGAATGAATATGTAGCTCACGATGATAAAGTTTTTCTTGTTGTATATTTTCTTGTTGTGTATGTAAATATGTACTATATGTACATATGTATGAACTTATATATTTATTAAACTTAAATTCTATTTGTGCCACAGCACAAGAATATTTATTTATTTATTGTTTATTTATTTTAAATAAATATTATATAACTTATTTTTTCTTGTTTCATTTCATATTGTACTCGAAAATAAAGCGTTCGCTACTATCGGCGGTTTTCAGTATCCGCGGAAGACCACAGAACCAAACCCCCGCGGATATGGGGGTAATACTGTATACAGTATCTAATCTCTAAATGTAAATATACTTTCTGTTAGATAAATATCGACATATACCTTTTGTGCATGTATAAAATGATTAAATAGATATCAATTACTGAATTATAGTAATAATAATATGTTTTAAGTACGAAAGCGATTTTAAGCACGATACCTCATTAGATATGTTTAAAAATATAACAGATAGCTAATTAATTCTTCTTACTAATTTAAACAAATTTAATTGTATCTCTGTTTTCTATTTTAGGCGAGAGTAGTTTTAACTATGAGAAATCTCAAATTATATACACAACAAAGCACAAGGGGACACACATGGGAACTGCAAAGCATGCTGCCATCTAACGCCGCGATGCAAAACAACAAACAAGGAAAACAATGTGGCGGAGATGACGCTGGCGGTGTCTGTTTAATTATTGAGAGCCCGTTCAGGATTTTAAGGGTACGTATTTTTCGTGTATAGAGGAATTTCACTTTATGGTGAATTTATATATTAAATATTCATCTAAATTATCCTCTCAAAAAGTTAAAAAAATTTAAATTATTAGCTTAAGAAAAATAAATATATTTATTATATCAGCACCATTCGTAATTTATCATTAAAGCAAGTATTTTTCCTTTAAAACTATATGTTTAAGTGTGCTCAAAGTGATTTTAAAAATAATATTTAATCTCAAATGAACTCAGAAATTTGATGAAATTAATAATGATTTCTCTGCACATTCAGTTAAGAAAATAATTAGAAAGGCAAACATCTAAATCTAATATTAGTAATAATCTCTTCCGTAAAATAAAATTTGCATACACAGCTAAACAATATTTAGGAAGATCGTATCTTAAAATACGATTATGTTTGCTGCTTTCTGTATTTATATAAAGCCGTATCTGTATTATAAGTTTCGCAAATTTTGCAAAACGTTTCGAACATAAAATGATAGAAAGTTCTTAAGAAATCAATTTTAGCTGCAGAACTTAAGGAGAGGCGGAATTTTGTTGAAGAATACGTTATAGTTGAAAGAATGAAAATTATACTTTTTAATAACAAAAAGAAGTTAATTTAGGTATGCAACTTTGTTATTGACAAGGTTTGAGAACAAAAAAAGGAAATATGACCACATCGAAACTTTAACAGAGAAATTGATAGAATGGTAGAATGTAAGAAGGGTGTAAGAGCGCATGTATCTATTTCTAATAGAATGAATAACAGTGATTATCCAAATCTATTAGACGAAGCATTATACACTTTTGCATAAATTTGAATGCGCCCATATTAAATTTTTCAGCAAGATAACAACTATTAATATTAAAAGTCCTTTATTCACATGTAATAGTGGCCGCGGTTTCGACATACAATGTCATTATCAAACTGCAAAAGTTACAGGCCTACATAGATCTTATAAATGGCACAAAAATATATGGGAGTGGTTTATGATGTTATTTAAAATTACAACTATATACTTAACTATTATATACCACATTGGAAAAGAGGTGTATTTCATTTATAAGATCTATGTAGGCCTGTAACTTTTGCAGTTTGATAATGACATTGTATGTCGAAACCGCGGTCACTATTACATGTGAATAAAGTGGTATAACAAAGTTATTGTTTTATTTTATTTTATTATTTCCAAAATCAATTACCACAAAGTTACGGCTACCAGTATTAATTTTCTTAAAAGTCCTGTTTAATGAAATGGTTGTTTAGAAGAACCAGTACTTAAAGCCTAAGGTTTTAAAGGTTCTAGTAGCGTATGCATAGCTTAGACCTAATTCTCATCAATAATTAGAATATAGGATGTAATGGCACGATAAACTTATACTAAAAGATTTTCTATACAGTGAATGAACTACAAGACAAGAAGTTTGGCAAAACTTTTTAAATTTACTATTTGATATTCTTCATGTTGAAAATCAAGGAAAAAAAACAAACTACTCAGAGTCAATAGAAATCAATAAACTCAAAAATTCTGATATACTATTAAATGATAAATTAAACTTGAATTCTTCCCCGTTGTTAAATTTGTTTGTTCTGTGAAATGGAGTTTGCCAAATTGTTCTGTTACATTATTAATTTAGTACGTTCACTCGTTGTAAAATTTTCCGTTGTTAAATTTGTGTGTTCTGTGAAATGGGGTTTTGCCAAATTGCTCTGTTACATTATTAATTTTGTACTTTCCACGAATTTAGATACAGTTATGGTTGACATATAGCAATTAAGATAATAGTTTGAAATAACCCAATATAGTTGTGTTGGATATATAGTATGTAACATTATATTACATCATACATATTTTTTTAATATAGTGTAAATCTACCAACATCATTTGTGTGTTTTATTTTAATACTGTATTGGCTTAAGATTTATTTATTGTTATTGTTTATCTAAGCGTAGCTTCATTTTTTTAATTTTTGTTATAGCATTTTACTTTATTTTGTTATCATTCTCACAATAGATTTATATTATTTGTATAGATTGTACTATTTGAAATTTATTTACTGTAAGGTACAAATGAATAGAATAATTAAGAAAATGAAAATATTCTACTTATTCCTGAAGGATCAATAAATTTATTTAAAATACTTTATCTCGGAAACGGATAAAAATACTTGGATTTTGTAAAAAGCAGTTGCTAAAAAATGGGATTGACTCCAGTTTACTATCACAATTGTGTTTTATTACGTGAAAATAAAGATGGCGCTGCCTTCAATAGAATTTTTTTGATCGCCAGAATCTTCGTTTGCTTTTTATTTGAAAGAATATTAAAATTAATGGAAATTTTATTTTATGTGTTAGTTTCAAAAATTTAATGGTTTCATAGATACTCGTGTTTAAAGAAAGTAAGAGTAATTTCAATTTTCGTCTTTATTTTTTATAGTTCTTTATTGATAATGTAGGAAATATTTTGACATTAGTGACATTTGCTTGTTTACTAATTATCATAAAAATGAACTTCATTCAAACATTTACTTACTTTGCCTTGAGATTGTCTTCAAAATATGGTTTTACACACAAATGAAGACAAACTAAATATGATTTTAATTTATGGAGAATCCCGTAGAAATGCATCTGAAGCAGTGCGATTATATACTTTTCGCTTTTCGCTTCCAAACAGGCCTTTGCCAGATCATAAAACATTTATAAGTCTGTGTGCAAACCTCACAAAACTATAGTAGCTTCAAAAAACAAAAACGATTAAGGCAAAAAAGGGTTAGAGATAATGAAATTACGACAGCAGTACTACAACAGTTAATAACAATCTACATAATCATTACGGCAATTAAAAGAACAACATGATCTATTTGTAACCTCTTGTCGTAGGATTCTAATAGAAAATAAACACTTTGCGAATGAAGTTCATTTAAGAATAGGAAATAATCAACGCAGACTCGAATTTCTGACTGAATTTTCTGTAATGTTAGCAGAAAACAATAACTTAATAAATCAGATCATGTGGAGTGACGAATGTCGTTTTCACAACAATGGTACTTTAATTAAGCATAATGCTCGTTATTGGCCAGGAGATAATCTTAGGTGGATAAGGCCAACAAAAAATCAAATAGTTTTTGGCGTTAACGTTTGGTGTGGGATATTAAACGGATACACCATAGTCCCCAAATTTTATCCTGAAACATTAACTAGTGTGCGCTACTTACAATTTCCAGAAAATGAGTTACCACTACTTTTGGAAGATGTACCAATAGAGCTGCGAAATAATATGTTGTTACATCAAAACGGGGCACCTGCTAATAATGCCAACATAGTTACTGACTATTTAAATCAAACGTTACCACAACGATGGATTAGTACTAATGGTATCCTCAGGTAGCCGGCTCGTTCGCCGGATCTAACCCCGTTAGATTTTTTCTTGTGGGGTTACTTGAAAGCTGAAGTTTATAAGGAACCAATAACAGATATGGGCGACTTTTATTATAAAATTTATGCAAGTGTTCAAAAAATTAATAGAAATATATTGTTAAATGCTTGCGGAAGAGAACTAATAAGGCAATATACGTTATGTAGCAGTCAAAAAGGTAACAATTTTGAACCTTTTTGTTTGTTATATTTGATCCGTTTAAAGAACTGTAAAGAATAAAAGCAAAAATTTAATATCTATGAAACTATTAAATTTTTGAAATAAACAGAAATAATAAAATTTGCATTAATTTAAATACTCTTTCAAATAAAAAACAAATGAAGATTCTGGTGATCAAAAAAAACTCTTTTGAAAGCAGCGCCATCTTTATTTTCACGTACACAATTATGATAGCAAACTTGAGTCAATCACATTCTTTAGCAACTGCTTCTTACAAAATTCAAATATCTTTATTCGTTTCCGAAATATTTGACCTGGGAGTCCTATGAAAGTAATCTTTCGGAGGTTCGCCAAAATAGGTATTCTTTTCGCCATGACAAGTTTGAGAACAAGAAAAATCCATCAGATCCAGACCTGGCCAATACAGTAGGCAGTGATTCGTATCCTAATTCAACAAATTTAGAAATTGTCATTGCGAGTCAATGAGAGAATACGTTATGGAACAAAACTGGATAATTTCAAGATTTTCTAAATAAATGTCATCGTTTTTTTCTTCAATTCGGTAACATAACGTGTCAGTACATCGGCATAGTATTGGCCAGTTATTGTACTTCCCTTGTAAAATTGTCGCCTTTAACTTAGATTACGCCTCTGGAATTCCAAAAAATCGTGACTATATTCTTATTGCCAGAAAAAAAAACGGTTTTGTCTTCTTTGGAGCACCTTCATTAAAAAAATCTGTTATTTGAACTGTGTTTTTATCTCTGGAGTATAGTTGATATATCCAGGTTTCATCTATGGTAACATAACAACGAAAAAATCCTCTTAAATTTCGTTCGAACTTAAACATTCAGTAATTTGACGAATTTAATTCTAAGACGAGCTCGAATTTTCTCAACAATAAGCACACTCGACATTTATCTTCCGTTTAGCTTTTTCATATTTAAATGCTAATGCAAAATACTGTCGGGCACACAATATTTTGTATCAACAATCGGTTGAATATTTACGCCATCAGATATCTCTCGCACATTTATTCGACGGTCGCTCTTTACAATGGCGTGGATGTTATTAATCATTTACAGTAACTTCTGGAGAACTTACTGTAAATGAAGCACATTTAGCACCTTCTGTGCTCATATGACACATTACTTTCGTAAACGTTAACAGTGATCGATTTACAAATCAATTATAGGAAAGAGCAGATTTATCATCATATCTATGAAACTTTTCTTTAGTTTTCTTAATGTTTTTTCCACGTAAAGAAACATTCTTAATTAACAGACGAAATACTAAAAAGTCTTTCTTTGGAGACTGTGGTTAAGCAAAAACGCAGGAAAAGGTATGAATTTTAATTAATTTATTAATTATTTCTATGTCGAAGCCAATATATCTCGCGATTAATGGTTTTACTTACTGATGATGACAACTTAGTTGTCGAAATACGTGTTTAGGATACGATTATTAATTGTGGTAATGGGTAACGATTGTAAAAACTAATCTATCTCACAGATTTGAGCGGAATTTAGACAGTAGGCTTCCAAAATACGGATAAAATTCGAAATATGCTCATCTTGCCAGCTTTGGGAACTTACTCTCTCCTCAAATGGCCCTCGTATTTCGTTTGCTTGTACATATAATATTAGTTATTACCAAGCTTTTTAGTACGTGACTGCAGATTTGTCTCCCCTTTAATTATGATTATGAAGCTTTTCATAAAAACAGAAACCCTTTCTGATCTATGGAAGCGAGCAGTTGTTTGTCCCGTTCAAAAAAAGGGAGATAACTTATTGTTGTCAAACTATCGTCCTATTTCCATTCTATCTAACTTTGACAAGTTATATATTCTAGAATTTATGGAAATATTAGTCAGTTCTTATCCTAAAGCCAGCATGGCTTTCTTCTTGGGTGTTCCACATTGACTAATTTGCATAGTGTTTCTCAAGTCTTGAGTGAGGTGAAAAGGCGCCGTCCGATCGATGTCATTTATACTGACTTTTCGTATAAGTCGCAAGCCTTACTTTCTAAATGCTCCTTTGCACCATCTGCTTTCATGAATTCTTATGTGTTATGTATCTTACAATGGATTTCGCTCATTTGAATTCATTGTAACATCTGATGTGCCCCAAAGTTACAAGTGGGGACCACTTCTTTTCGTGCTATTTATCAACAACCTCTTGGCTACTCTCACCTCTCCAGTTCTAGCATATGCGGATGATTTAAAGATATACTTTCAAGTAAGTAACATCGACGATACTTCTCTTCTGCTAGATCATTTAAATATAACCTCAAATTGGTGTAATAGATTCAAATTGGAATTAAATACTAACAAGTGCTGTTATGTGAGTTATACTCGTTCCAAATTTCCTATACTGTCGCAGTGTGTAATTAGCAATTAATAATACTTACTTGGAAGGGAAAGCTGTCATTAAGGACCTGGGTATACTATTTGATTCGGAATTGTCTTTTAGGCAACAATTGTGAATTGTGTGTGCATCCGTCTGCAAAGTTCTGAGCTTCATGTCATTGTCAAGAATTTTCCTACATGTTTCGAGGCTTCATTCATGTCTCAACTGTATCCTTCATGTACCTACGGCGAGAATTAATGTGATGCTACTACTGCCAACAATGTTTTTAAAGGTCTTTTCTTTTTCAGTTAAGCTAGTTAAGTTCTATATATGTTCTTTTCTTTTATTATTCTGCTTAAATTGTTTTTAGTTATATTATTCACAGTTTATCAAACCCTTGATTTATTTATTTTTTATATTAATTATAATGTTCATTTGTTTTCCTGTTTTATATTATAATTATTATTTTTATGTCCTATTATTGGGGAACACCTATTGGGCATTAAATATTATTATTATTATTATTATTATTAGAGTTTAGTACATATAGTCTAAGAAAATTAATACTGGTAGCCGTAACTTTGTGGTAATTCATTTTGAAAATAATAAAATACAATAAAACAATAACTTTGTTATATATATACCACTTTATTCACATATAATCGTGACCGCGGTTTCGACATACAATGTCATTATCAAACTGCAAAAGTTACAGGCCAACATAGAACTTATAAATGACACAAAAATATATGGGGGTGGTATGATGTTATTTAAAATTACTACTATATACTTAACTATTATATACAACATTGGAAAAGAGGTGTATATATAACATCCAACTGATCGTTTAAAACGATATCTATTGTGTTGTTTCGGCTTTTAAAAATTGTTTCAAATTAGCACTATCTTTAGGATATACTAAACTGAGGGCCACTTGTAACTGTTTTTTCTTTAGTATACTCTCAATTACGCTACTTTTATAACTATTGTTTACCGCTATTTGTTTTATAGTATTGATTTCACGAACAAAAGATTCATGAGACAAAGGAATATTTATTGCTCTATGTATCATAGAATTAAAAAATGAATGTTTGTGTGTCTGACGCTGTAGTGAATCTTTGGAAATAATGCAATCAGTGAAAGTAGGTTTACGATATATATCAAATTTTAAGCTCTGATCTAATTTGTTTAATTTTAAATCCAGGAAGTTAATACTGTTGTTCTCTTCTATTTCTACTGTAAAATTGATATTAGAACAAATTCTACAAACAAACAGAAGGTCTGGCAATGGGCTCACCTCTAAGTTCTCTATTAGCTGAAATTTTCATGAAGCATATTACAGAAAAAATTCTTTCATCACAACTAGGTAAAAAACATATTAAATTTTGGTATCGGTATGTAGACGACATCCTAGCTTGCTTTAAGGGTACTCATAGACAACTACAAACATTTCTGAACTACATAAATTCAATCCATTCTAATATCAATTTTACAGTAGAAATAGAAGAGAATAACAGTATTAACTTCCTGGATTTAAAATTAAACAAATTAGATCAGAGCTTAAAATTTGATATATATCGTAAACCTACTTTCACTGATTGCATTATTCCCAAAGATTCACTACACCCTAAGACACACAAACATTCATTTTTTAATTCTATGATACATAGAGCAATAAATATTCCTTTGTCTCATGAATCTTTTGTTCGTGAAATCAATACTATAAAACAAATAGCGGTAAACAATAGTTATAAAAGTAGCGTAATTGACAGTATACTAAAGAAAAAACAGTTACAAGTGGCCCTTAGTTTAGTATATCCTAAAGATAGTGCTAATTTGAAACAATTTGTCTCGTTAACTTACTTCGGTAAAATAAGTGAGCAAATTGAAAATATAATTTCAAAAAATAATAGTAATGTTAGTATAGCTTACAAACCATATGTAAAAACAAGTAATTTCATTTTTAACGCAAAACCTAAAACAGATATTAATAATAAATCAGGAGTGTACAAATTATATTGTAATGATTGTAAAAGTGTATATATAGGTCAGACTGGTCGAAGTTTTAATATACGGGTAAAAGAACACATGAGGTCATATAAACTAAAGAAGACAGATTCAACATTCGCAAACCATCTTATTACAGAAAGGCATACATTTGGTCACCGTGAAATATTGCATTTTGCCGAGAAAGGTCGTAAATTAAATATTTTAGAGGCCCTAGAAATTTTTAAAAGCCGAAACAACACAATAGATATCGTTTTAAACGAGCAGTTGGATCTTATATATACACCTCTTTTCCAATGTTGTATATAATAGTTAAGTATATAGTACTAATTTTAAATAACATCATAAACCACCCCCATATATTTTTGTGTCATTTATAAGTTCTATGTAGGCCTGTAACTTTTGCAGTTTGATAATGACATTGTATGTCGAAACCGCAGTCACGATTATATGTGAATAAATTGGTATATATAACAAAGTTATTGTTTTATTTTATTTTATTATTTAGTATAGTCATTGCTTTTACTAATCGATAAATTGAATTGAATTATCCAAATTAAATATTTCAGTATAAGAAGTAAGGCTCCGTTTCCTTCCATACATCTCTTTTTAAGATCCATCATTATGTAAGGATAATGGTATTATCGCTTTTATTCAATCTTCTGAAATGAAATTATAACTGAAAAGCAGTCGTCAGTAGTATTGTTTTTTAGTTAGAAATTTGGATAGAGCAACCAGAAAAATTTCTCTGCATTAAATTTTATTACGCTCAAATCTGCATAATAACGAAATAACGAAATGCCTTGCAACTGCAAGAAATTCCTAGTGCATGAAGTAAAACCAAGGAAACACTTTATTCAATCTACGAGAAAATCTAATTTCATAAACTCTCTTATATGAATATAAAACAGATTAACTTTAATTGTAGAATTGCATTACTCCTAAGTAGTTTCAGATTTTAGTACAGGCCAGGAATCGAACTTGAGTTGAATTATTAAATAAATTTCAAGGAATTCTTTTTTATTTAGGTATCGAACGTGCAATATAATCCGCGAACTTGAAATTAAACAACCCTCAATAGAAGAAATTGAGTTTCAAAATACGTCATTTCAAAGAAAAAAATGTACACAGGCAACTTGCCTTCAAAAACTTTCCTCATTCGAGACGGACATGCTCATTCAAAATTATACGTTTGTAACAGATTACGTGCACTGTCACCAACCATTATCAAAAAGTTATTATTTATTCACTTTGTGTTTGTATCGTGCGTCCAAAAAAACAACAGCCTCAGAGTATGCCATGAAATTTTTAAGTATGTCGTAACTTAACCGGACCGTTCTGAATGTTAATGTCATTAGTATCATCTAATAAAAACGACAACATTAAATTTTATTTATTCGTGACAGGAAGATAACCTAGCAATTAACCTTGTAATTTTCTAAAGCCGTCTGTCATTTAGATGTAACTGTCATTTAATAAATTCTTATTAATAAAGTTACGACATGCTTTTTAATGTTACTTAGAAATCATGACCCACTAGATGCAGGTTTTTTTGAACGCACGATTTAAGTTAGATTTATAACAATTTAATCTATGTAAATGTACTAGACATAGATGGCATTCAACAATTTATCAGCGTTTCTTTTAAATCACTACCAAGGCCTTTTATATTATCGTATTATTGGTAAAAGCGATTGATAAATCATTTCGAAGTTTAATGATTAGAAAGAAGTTTGTATTAGGCATCGCTGTTCCTCATAATTGTCCTTATTTTGAACTAAATGTTGTGATGTGCATCAAACGACGTTACGTGAACCAGTGACCTAAGCAATGACGTCACCAACAATGCATGTCATGGGGCTTCTCGGATGTTCTAGATAGGGAAGAAACAGCGACGAATTCATAACCATTCAAGCGAGGGATGACCAGTGATCGTCGTGAAATAAACATTGTAGACATAAATGTGTATAAACTTTATAAAAAGGTATATAACCCCTTACCACAATTATTAATCGTATCCTAAATACATATTTCGACAACTAAGTTGTCATCAGTAGGTAAAATCACTAAACAAGGTGTCGCACATGGGGCACAGTAAAGCTAGAACAACTGTTTACGCAACAACTTTACACGGCGTCCACGTATACACTAAACTTAAACATGCAAACATATCGAACGAAAGGATCTACAAAAAATTACCTTTCTTAAGGAAACCGGCACCCACATCTGTTTATACTCCAATTTGAAACGTCCACGACCTTTTTATTTAGGGTGCTAAGAATGAAAAGAGACAGGTGAAGGGATCAGTCCTTTATCTCTGTTCATAGAATTTTGTTTGTTTTTAGCGATATGAATGCTTTCGTAGGCGTCAAGATCGCGGGGGTTATTAATGGCCTTGGCAAGTTTCAACCCTTTAATCGACACATTGTGCAGTGTACTTGAAGCATGGTTGGCAATGTTAGATTTATCCGGTCTATTGTATTTAATATATGATATGTGTTCTTTAAACCGGATTATTATTGGTCGTTTTGTTTGGCCTATATATTTCAAATTACAATCATCGCAATTAATTTCGTATATACCTGATTTCGAATTAAAATTAACTTTATCTTTGGTATTCCCTAGGAGACTTTTGATAGTATTTTCGGACCGAAAGGCCACTTTGAGACCTCGTTCTTTCACAACTTTATTAATGTTTTGAAATGTTGTAAAAGATCGAGGTCTCAAAATTGCCTTTCGGTCCGAAAATACTATCAAAAGTCTCCTAGGGAATACCAAAGATAAAATTAATTTTAATTAGAAATCAGGTATATACGAAATTAATTGCGATCATTGTAATTTTAAATATATAGGCCAAACAAAACGACCAATAATAATCCGGTTTAAAGAACACATATCACATATTAAATACAATAGACCGGATAAATCTAACATTGCCAACCATGCTTTAAGTACACTGCACAATGTGTCGATTAAAGGGTTGAAACTTGCCAAGGCCATTAATAACCCCCGCGATCTTGACGCCTACGAAAGCATTCATATCGCTAAAAACAAACAAAATTCTATGAACAGAGATAAAGGACCGATCCCTTCACCTGTCTCTTTTCATTCTTAACACCCTAAATAAAAAGGTCGTGGACGTTTCAAATTGGAGTATAAACAGATGTGGGTGCCGGTTTCCTTAAGAAAGGTAATTTTTTGTAGATCCTTTCGCTCGATATGTTTGCATGTTTAAGTTTAGTGTATACGTGGACGCCGTGTAAAGTTGTTGCGTAAACAGTTGTTCTAGCTTTACTGTGCCCCATGTGCGACACCTTGTTTAGTGGTTTTACCTACTGATGATGACAACTTAGTTGTCGAAATACGTATTTAGGATACGATTAATAATTGTGGTAAGGGGTTATATACCTTTTTTAAGTTTTTACTTAACCACTGTCTCCAAAGAAAGACTTTTCATAAATATAAATACTGTTAGTTAGTGTTACTTATTATTTTTATTAATTTAGTTATTCTTAACTACCGTGTGCTTTATTAATCGAATACGAACAGAAGATCTATCACAATATGCACAATAACTATATGGCCCTAATATCTTCGACGCAGAAAATAATGTACTAAAATCCATATGATAGATTTTACTCTAATTTAAACGATTGCTTCCTGTTTTTGCTATAAGAAATTGTGTTTTATTTTTATTAATGTCCCTGGCCCACAACAATATGTCAAAACACACGTACAAAGAACTAGATATACAGAATCGGTTCAGAAATAACCCCGAACTAATTTTTTAAAGAAAATGCCAGTGGTACTATCTTATAGCACTTAGTGGTACGGTTTAGTATAAAGCCAATCCTATTATTTTACGTTTGCTTCAGAAAAAAAGGAGCGGTATTTCGCGAACGGTATTCGTACAAACTTTATAACTTTTCTTGTACTCTCGAGGTTACAAAATGGAACAACTTGTGGCAATTAGTTTTCTTTTTACCAAGTAGAAATAATACTAAAACATTTGAATTAATAAACCAAGTGTTTGACCAGAATGCTATAAAACGTACAAAGATTGGAAAAGGTTCGTCCATACCGATAAAATCTAGGGAATTGAAACTCGTTAGATCATGCATGCGGCTGCAAAACTTATCCATTTTATCACACGCTCACTGTACTTGTCAGATCATTCAGACTTCTCCATTTTCGATCTGAGAAACTCAAAGAAAAAATAATGTCGCAAAGAGAGAAAACTTTCTCTCTTTGCGACATTATTTTTTTCTGAAATCTATTAAACTAGGAGAATGAGTTTCTATTCACTTTCATATTTTCGAAACTCATTATGCGGCTCTTTAAAAATTATATCTATAGTTGTAGATTGGATCTCTTACAGTTATTGTTTCAAATGCCTTTAATTATGTATTTCCTGGAATTTCGTGTGTTACTTGGTTTTGCATTGTTGAGATTAAGCCTTTGGGCTCTGAAAAAAATTTTCACTTTCTGATCACTTTTAGTAATAAACTTTACTGACATTTTCATTCGTCATACTATATATATATATATATATAAATATAATAACTTCGTGACCTTGGTATGATATGGTAAACCTAATCAGTAGGCGATTAAAGGTCTGTATATTACTTCAAAATATATGTATTTAAAAAACTCTACATGTTTCGGCCGAAACATGTAGAGTTTTTTAAATACATATATTTTGAAGTAATATACAGACCTTTAATCGCCTACTGATTAGGTTTACTATATATATATATATATATATATATATATATATATATATATATATATATATATATTATAGAATGATATGGTTCGTCTTGTTATCAGAAACTGGAAGAAAAATAATATTAATGTTAGAAATAGGCGTTAGATTAAGAATTACGAATGAAGACCATACATTTGTAGTGTAAGATATTAAACAAGTTAATACCGCGTATTTAATTATAAAATTTATTTGAAATAATTTTTATTATTTTTGTAGATCATTTTTCATTATCAAAATTCATTAATTTATTTGTAATTCCGAAAATAATTAACTCGATTGATAATATTAATATCATATGGTTATCTATTTTATCGACCGTAATATTTTTGATTTGAATTAACTTACAGCGGGAATCATCTATTTTATCTTGCACGCATATGAAATTAATAGACATCCGAAAAAACATAATTTCTATTTTATAATTAATATTATTTATTATAGCGGCTATATCAATTAAAATGTGATCTAAAATAAGTCGAAAAGAACAAATACAAAATTAAATATTTGTATTAAGCCAAAATAAATCGTATGGAGGCCGAGGCATAAAAAATAATAGAAAAGAGCGTCGCTTAGGTTGTTGTAGTAAAACCACTTAAAGAAGATTGTTAAATTTAAAGTATCACAAAATACAGTAAAATTTGTTAGACAAAAGCTAATAAGCTTTTGTCTAACAAATCAACTAGACAAGGTAGGTATCATTAATACTACATATTACAACAATAAGAATATTAAACAAATTCAAAAATTCTCCATTTACTTAGTATTCATATTGTTATATTACATTACAACAAGTCTTTAATTTATAACATATTAGCTTGCTCCAATTGTGGGGCTACATCATTTGTGCATAAACCACTCTAAGATCAATCTCTAATACATAACAATATATATATATATATATATATATATATATATATATATATATATATATATATATATATATGTATATATATATATGTATATACAAGGTGTGTATAAATTGGCGGACCCACTACACGTGGCGGCATTCTTGGTCAAATTTTGAGTTAAAAGTCCTAATCCTAAAACGATGTATCAGGCTTCCTTTGTCTTCAGAATGAATTTGACAGTAGTAATGTATTTGACTAGAACAACATTAGGCTGCCTACTTATTGTTTTACTACTATGTCAGATGTGTTTTTCGTCAAAATAAGTTAATAAACAAATATTAAAAACAAACTTTAAAATCAAAAAGAAAACTTTAACGAAAGGTGATAATAACAACAATGCTTCTTTCTTCTAAATTGTAGCTCTTTCTGTCAACAAATATCGAGTAATAATGCTTATTTCAAGACTGAAAGTCCGAACTTTAGGAACCTCGTGCAAAGATATGGAGCATGGAACAACATTTTCGTATTAGGATTTTGGACTCCGAATTTAACGAAGAACGTCGCCGCGTGTAGTGGGTCCGCCAATTTATACACAGCCTGTATATGTATATATATATATATATATATGTATATATGATTAAATTAATCGGCGATTTAAGGTCTGTTTTACTTTGATATGTATATATTTGAAACAATCTTACATGTTTCGACACAAGGAAATTTAAAATATAAGTTTATATTTTAAGTTCTTTAAAAAAGGCATCATATGCCGAAACATGTAAGATTGTTTTAAATATATATATTCTGAAGTAAAACCAGATCTTAAATAATAAATTTACTACAAGTTGATTACGATTATCATATCTACCTACAGATATTCTGTTTTCGTTACTACAAGTCTCTCTGTCGTCTTTAATTGTTGATAATAAGCTGTATAGTTTATAGTATAATTCATCTTTAGTCTGTCCATCACTGCCATGGCTAGGAGCGTATACTCGTATTATTACCATGTGATGACTATCCTTCTTTATTATTTCTAGTTTAATTATTTGTTCTTATACTTATTGCCAACATTTGATGTTCTTAAAATTATTATGTACAGCAACGGAAATTCATCTCTTGGCACTGTCACCTTTTGGTATACCACTGTAGATATGAATGTAACAATTTCATTTCCTTTTTTCTTTTTCTCAGTTTCTGTGAGAATACATATGTCTATTTTCATCATCATAAGTTCTTCAAAAACTTCTTCTCATTTTGTTCTCAGACCTTGTATGTTCTATGTAACCAATTTCATAGTCCGTTTTCCTTGCACCTGTTGTCGTCGTTTAAGTCCGTCCATCCGCGGCAGTTTGTCGAAAATTTGTTGCAAGTGTGCTTTTTCCGAGAGATCGAGAGCAAGTCCATAACCTCCTTCTTTATCAGAGTTTGGGACCAGCAATAGGGGCCACTGAGCTACTCAATCTACACAACAACCCACCACAGACGGAGTTATATTATTATTAACATTTATTATTAATATTGGTATAAAAAAAGCAAACGCCAATTAAGCTGGCGCGAGAAGGGGGTGCGCAGAAGCCGCTTTTAAAAACGTCCACCCCCACTACTCAAGTAATTGTCAGAATACATTTGTCATTGATGATTGACAGAACATAATGTTTTTGCTAGGGGCTTATAAAGTGATACATGCTCTAACGCGAGAAGTAGTTTTTAATGTTTACAATTATTTTTATAAACATAAAAATACAAAGAGGAGTACGATTTATGTACTCTACAGCAGCAGCATTTACACCATTTTATTTATTTACACCTTTTGGTTAAAAATTTTACCCTAAAACACTCGGCAGCAACTGCGAAAATGATAACAGTGTTATTTTCTTAACTCTGGAAAAATTTGTCCAAGTAGGTTAATATCTTATAACAATGATAATGACAGTACTTTTTGATGATATTTTAATTATATGTAAATAATAATAATTTTATTGTTTAAAGGCAGTTAGCAAAGATGTGAAGGAAACAAAAAGATCCAAATATCACCATCACCTATGAATCTCTCTACCACAAAATTAGATGAAAATATTGCTGCTTACGTGGCTGGTTTTGTCAAAAAGGAATAAATAAAATGATCAAGCAGTATCATGTCTGCATAGAAACATACACACAAGAAATACAGATGACAGTAATTTAAAATTTAGGACAATGAAAGAGTACAGTGCAACAAAATGATTCAACTATATTAATGCTAATTTATTCACCTCGTTAATACAAATATATAGTCAGACAAAATCTTTATTGCCAGAAATAATATATAAACAAGGTTTTTATAATTGTTTGCATGTATATGTAATATTTTTTAAGAAATATATTTGAAAAAACATTGCAAATATTTGTAATTAGGTTCACTTGTAATTCTTTCACTATAACTTTAAATACAACTTAAATTATAGTGATTGTGTTAAAGTGGTAAAAGTCTAATACATCATTCAAAAATTTAAATAAATCCTCTATATATGCCTTTTAAATATAGTTATCCCCCAACTGCTCAGATGGCTCTAATCTATTCTCAAAATGTAACATATGTTCTATCTATTAAGGTCATCTATGGCACTAGCAATAGAACAAAACCTTTGACCGCATTAACCGAAGAATTGCTAAATCTGAGCGAGAAAGCTGAGGTAAATTATGAGAATATATAAACTATACTAAAAGAAGTAGGAGATGGGTAGGTACTTGAAAGCAATCACCAAAACAAATCTAATCAAATTATTAAAATTTGAAATAGCTTAAGTATTCGTTCCAAAATCCTTCTTTTGAATTCCAAGAAAAACCATAATGTTGTAATTGTTAATATTTACATTGTACTATAATACAGAGACAAAATTGCATATTAAATGTGTTAAGGTATCCCCATGTTCGTATTGCTCTCTTAAGTAATTTCTAATATTACTTGTTTGCCATATAGCAGCATCATGCACTGATCCTGGATTTCATCCTATTATCTTGCAATTGGAATCTGCAATCTAAAGGCGAAATATATTTATAATTAGCCCTTAATGTGATATTTTACCCTTCACTATATCAATATATGTTTATACACATAATGTTTACTTACAAGCATTACGTTTATTGAAAATTTTCTTTTTCTGTTAATATATACATACAGCGGGTGATACACATCATCTACTGGGGGAGCAGGTATCTAAGCATGAGTTCCGACAATTACACCCATAACTCCACGAGCACCCCATTTTTCATAGAAACTACAATAGAGATATATTTCATAAAACATTATATGGTCAACTAATTTTTTAACCTCTTTTTATTTTATTTTTTATATCTGCTGTTGTTGGAAACTGCACATTAGGAAACAAATGTTCGGCTATCACAGAACAAATTTCATTTAATATTCGACATATTGATGTTTGGCTTAGTGCTATCCAAGAATTACAACCTACTGGATTTTGAAGGGATCCTGTAGCTGCAAAATGTAACGTTGTTAAAACCTACAATTCCAGACAGATATATACAACAAATTTCTAAAATTATAAATACATTAATAATCACCTTCAGTCCATAACTGTTCCCAAAGTATTAATTAAATTGGTAGCGGACCTTTTGTCTAAACAAAATAACTGCTGGAGGTGTATTTCAGATATTCAAAAGTAATCATTGTACGATTCATTACGATACATCCTTAGAGTTTATAGGAAATCGTAAGCTACGCGCAACTTCAGAATTGCATTTTTTACTTTCCCGACTTACGAGGGTTATAGATTTTGTTACGATGCTTAGAAAAATATTCTTAAAAACCTGTTTATACATTACAATCTCATTATTTATATCAAATTTTGTGTTTTATATTTTTTTAAATCTGTTTAATTATGGTTTTCTTCAAAGAGGTTAGAATTATCTGATATTGCCGCCTATGGTATCTTGCAATTTGATGTAAAACCAAAAACAAATCTCCCCACTACTTCTAATCCTGCGCGAACTTAACCCTCCTATAATTAAATATCGATGTACACTGGTTCAAACCAAAACTAAGTACAATGTTAAAAATCGGAAAATATTAAATAATAACAGGTGTTTTTTATAAAGGTATAGAACTTTAAGTTAGCAACACTTTTTTTAGCTAGCGGCCATTTTGTCAGCTGTCAAGTGATTTATGTTTAGTTTGGTTTGGCATTTCAACATGAATAGACTGACGCCTGAACAACGCTTCCAAATTGTGCAAATTTATTTTGAAAATCATGGTTCTGTTCGAAATACGTATCGCGAACTACGTCCATTTTACGGTCAACATAATCGTCCATCAGACGATAACTAATAATTCGATTAACTATGGAACGTTTTCGCACCACGTTTACTCTAAATGATAATACGCATCCACAGAGACGTCGTACAGTGCGTACAGAAGAAGTCATTGCTGCTGTAGAGCGTAGCGTAGAGGAAGACCCGAATCAGTCTATCCGCCATCGTGCACAGGAATTGTATATGTGTCCATCCACTTTATGGAAGATTTTGCGGAAAGATCTTGGTTTGCGTGCTTACAAAATCCAACTCGTAAAAGAATTGAAGCCACACGGTCACCTAGCAAGGCGTAGATTCGGTGAATGGGCCCAAAACAAGATTGCCGTTGATCCCGATTTTCATAAGCGAATTTTGTTTAGCGATGAAGCTCACTTTTGTTAATGGATACGTCAATAAACAAAACTGCCGTATTTGGAGTGATGGTAATCCTCAAGTGTATGTTGAGACACCGTTACATCCAGAAAAACTGACTGTTTGGTGTGCTTTATGGGCTGGTGGAATCATTGGTCCGTACTTCTTTAAAAACGATGCTGGTCAGAACGTTACAGTCAATGGTGACCGCTATAGAGCCATGATTACTGACTTTTTCGTTCATCAATTGAACAACCATGATGTGCAGGAGCTGTGGTTTCAACAAGACGGCGCAACATGTCACACAGCTCGTGCCAGAATTGATTTATTGAAGGAAACGTTTGGTAACCGCATAGTTTCACATTTCGGACTCGTGAATTGGCCTCCAAGATCGTGTGATTTAACGCCGCTAGACTATTTTTTGTGGGGATATGTGAAGTCGCTAGTCTACGCCGATAAGCCCGAAACGATTGACCACTTGGAGGACAACATTCGCCGCGTTATTGCCGATATACGGCCACAAATGTTGGAAAAAGTCATCGAAAATTGGACCTCCAGATTAGACTACGTCCGAGCCAGCCGTAGCGGTCATATGCCAGAAGTCATATTTAAATTATAATGCCAGAAGATTATATTTCGAATAAAGTAAATTTTATGTCAATTTAAAAAATTCATCTTTGTTTTATTCCATTTCAAAGTTCTATACCTCTATAAAAAACACCTTTTATAAGAGATTATTTTCCCAACTTTTTGAAAAATAATTTATTTTCTACTTTATTTTGCAAGACACGAGAATTATTCGGAAACTATGTGGCCTAACACAGAGATGGCGCGAATTCGTAGGAATCTTCTTTACCATTCTGTAGAAGCATCCTTTAGTAGGCCAAATATGACTGTACAGACTGATCTGTCAATTAGCAATTAGTTTTTGACAGTACCCAAAGTGAACGTCTCGTGTGATTTTTTAATAATGGAAAAAACTGAATTGAGAGCAGTGATAAATTACTTTCATTTGAAAAGCTTAACATAAAGTGAAATCAAAGCAGAGTTGGATTCAGCACCATTAGAATTCGCGCCTTCGTTATGAATAGTTAAAAACTGGGTTGCCGAATGTAAGCGTGGTTGTATGAGCACAAATGATGAACTCCGTAGTGGACGTCCAAAAACTGTTACTGTTTCGAATATGATTGAAAAAGTCCACCGTATCGTCTTGGATGACCGTCGAGTAAAAGTGCGCGGCATAGCAGGCATTATAGGTATCTAAAATGATAGAGTGCACAGAATTTTTAATGAAGAATTGGAAATGAAAAAAATATTCGACGCTGTTACTCTCACCGGAGCAAGTGTGCTTTTCGCAACCTTTTGGCACGTTTTAGCGGCAATTAGAAGGGCTTTGTACGCCGTTTTATTACCGTTGATGAAACCTTAGCCCACTATTACACTCCCGAAACCAAACAACAATCCAAACAATGGACAAAAAGGTTCTCCGCCACCAAAGAAGACAAAAGCGCTTTTGTCAGCGGGGAAAGGTTATGGCAACTATTTTTGGAATTCTCATGGAATTATCTTAGCCGACTACTTAGAAAAGGGGAAAACAATAAATACCAAGTATTATGTCAATTTATTGCAACAATTAAGCGATAAAATAAAGAGAAACGGCCTCATTTGGCAAAGAAGACAGTGCTTTTCCATCAGAATACCACACCTGCGTACAAGTCTGCGATCGCAACGGCAAAAATTCATGAATTGGTATTTGAATTAGTGCCTTATCCCCCAGATTTGGCTCCCAGCGATTATCATCTCTTTCTAAACTTGAATAAATGGCTCGTCGGTAAGAGATTTTCGTCTAATTCCGAGGTAATCGTGCTGCTGTAAATAGGTATTTTGAGAACTTGGATTTATCGACCTATAATGAAGGCATTACTAATTTGGAATATCATTAGAATAAGTGTGCTGAGCGAGCAGGAGAGTATATTGAAAAATAAAAATTTTTTGTCAAAAAAGCTTGCATTTTCTTTGTTAGGCCACGTAGTTTCCGAACTACCCTCGTACTCTATTTCCGACTAGTCTACCGATCGGTGTATCTTTTATGTCCGCTACCAATTAAAGCAGCTTCATTACATTCATCCATTGCCTAGTAACCTCTTGTAAACAATCTTCTATCAATGTAAAGTTTCAAAGTTTACAGCTTTATAATTACAAACCTTACTAGATATACGATATTACTTTAAATATTCAACATAAAATTATTGTGAAAGTAACAGTAAACGATGTTAAATTCTTAATAACATTTAACGATGGAGATGCCTATGTAAATTAATACGGACCTAAAATTATTTATAGTTATGCTAATATTGTTTCTTTAATATACATATAATAAATACCTGGAATATTCTGCACAGGTAGTAATTAAATTTTGACGTACATACATCGCAAAATATTACTAATGGATATATACAGGGTTAGTATAAAGTCCTGGAACGGTAGCATAACTTTATTTTTCCAGAAGTCATTTTTTTGAAACATATAGTTAAAGATTTAGAATTTCCTCATGACATTCATATTTATTTTCTATTCCCGGTTCGACCGGAAATGCTTACTACCATATTTTTTTAAATGGAACAGTCTATGTATTGTTGCAATTTCGGAAAGACAATTAAAAACTATATTCAGAAATGTAAATTTTTTTTTCTTTATCCTAAATATTAAGAAAAATTAAAAAAAAAATTAGTTTACGTGAAATAAAAAAGTATTAATTTATAGATTTAAAGACTACAATAAATATTTAAATTGTGCTCCGTTAACCACTTGGCAGTGATATAATCTATCAACAAAATGTCTTAGTAAATTATGTGAAACTTGCGGTCTGATACTGTTGATTTCTTCAGTTATGCGTCCCTCTAATTCTTCTAGATTATTTGGTCTATTTTTATACACTTGACTTTTCATGTGACCCCACAAAAATAAATCAAGTGGCGATAAGTCTATGGAACGGGCTGGCCATCGATTGAACCTCTGCGTCGAATCCAGCGTGCAGGAAGTATCTCGTCCAGATAGTCACGAACATCACGCGCAAAATATATCGGAGCCCCATCCTGTTGGAACCAAATAGATTCGTTTGGTAGATTAAGTCTATTTGGATTTAGAAATAGCGCTGTAATTGCTGGTACGGTATCGTTCCGCAATAAATTTAAATATCTGTTACCATTTAAAGTTTCTCTTATGAAAAAAGTGCCTATTATTTGATTTCCCAGTATACCAGCCTACAGATTCACTTTTTGTGGGTGCTACGTATGGTCTTCTTCTACCCAGTGAGGATTTTCTGTTGACCAGTAACGACAGTTGTGGCTGTTGACCGTAACATTGAGACAAAACGTTGCTTCGTCGGAAAAGACTATTTAATTTACAAAGTATGGCTGATCTGTGATTAATGGTGTCATTATTTCGCAAAAATATTGTCTTCGATCTGGATCATCTTCTAACAATTCATGAACGGTTTGCATTTTATACGGTTTCAGTTTCGCAGACTGGAGGATTTTTTGGGCAGATTTTTGAATATGTTGAAAATGTTTGTCCCAATTCCGTTGTCGTCACATGACTATTTTCTTCTGTTGAAAGTAAAACATTCAAACTGTTGTCTTCATCAGTTGGTGTTCTTGGAAGTCCAGTTCTTGGCAAATCTTTTATTTGGCGAAATGCTTCGCACTTCTGAATTGATCGACACACTGTACTGTTACTGATTTGGCGGTCGAGATAAACAGTATTGAATAAAACACGGACTTCATCATATGAACGTTGACGATCACCATATCCACGCATTATCAAACTTTCAATTCGCTCAGATTCTGTTAGTTTTAATGCCATTTTAAATATTTATAATAAGTTAATATAACTGACACTAATCAATTTTCACAACAAACTGACAGATTATAGTAAAATGCTTGCTCTCAAACAAAACTTGATATTGCATTAACTTTTTTTTAATTTTTCTGTTAGTTTCTTTAAGATAAAGAATAACTATTTATGTAACAAGTAACAAGTGTTCAATTGAAAAGTCAATCTAGTAGCATGTGATTTACTGAGAACATTTGGAAGTATGTCGTAAATTAAAATTTACTACTTAACCTACGATGTCGTATATTTTGAGAGTTTCATACATACAAATAAATAACAAATAATAGGTATTTATTGAAAACTATAACAAATGTTGAAAATGTTGTCCTTCAAGATCAATGCACTTTAAAATCCTCCGTTCAAAATTTCTGATGATATTCTGCAACATTACTGGATTGTTATTAATTTCCATGTATTTCTGTTCGAATCTCTGTAGCAAATCATTCAAATTCAATATAGGTGTTCGAAATATGTTATTTTTTAGATAAGGCCACAAAAAGAAGTCGCAAGGTGTTAAATCGCATGAACGTGCAGGCCAGGCAATATCAGTATTTCGACTAATTATACGCTCATCATAAAATTCTCTTAAATAATCCAAAGATTCTGCAGTACAGTGACAAGGTGCTCCGTCTTGTTGGAAATATGCATTTTGAAGTTCATCATCATGCAACTGATTGACAAATGGTTGTAAAATTTCCGTACGGTACCTTTGAGCATTTAACGTTCCCTGAAAAAATATTGGTCCAATGATTCCCCTTTGGCTTATCGCTGCCCAAACACCAATTTTCTCGGGATGTAGCGATTCTTCATTAATTACATGTTGATTTTCACTACTCCAAATTCTTGTATTTTGTGAATTTAGGTATCCCGTTTTATAAATCCGTGCTTCATCAGTAAAGATTACTCTTGACGAAGGTTCTCCATTATTGTTCATATTTACAAACCAATTACAAAACTGTAGTCTACGTGGGTAATCAATTTCTAACAATTCTTGTACTGCTGTGACACGGTATGGATAAAGTTGCATATCCTTTTTTAATAACTTGTGAGTTGTACCAACAGAAAGGTTTATTTGTTGACTCAAATGTCGAACAGATGTTTGTAGTTCATTTTCCATTATTTCTTCAACACTATTGACAACTTGAGGTATACGTTTCTTAACTGCTAAAAAAGTTTTAAAGTTCTATTCAAAGTATTCTTAAATTGTATATAATCTATTACAAAATGTGGAAACTCAACTTGAAATTCTACCATGCAATCTTGAACTGAATAAACCCATAAACCATCAATTTTATTACCACATCGAAAATAAGCCTGGACTAAAAAGAATTTATGTTCTAAAGTGAAAGCCATTTTAAAACTGAGAAGCAATTTATTTAAACCAGAATCGACGCACGATTATTTTATGCACTAACTGATATTTGTGATTGACATTATCAAATTTCATTTGGATTTACGTTTACGGAACAACAAACACATATTAATATATTTGCGTCTTATTCTATCAAAATTTCAAAGTAACCTAGTTTGACTTTCCAAATGAACACACGTTACATAATGTAGGACTTTATCGACGAACCGAGTTTATTCGCTGAGCGAGCTTTGCGAGCAAGGCTAATAAAAAAGGAGAGTCAATAATAGATATTTATATATTAAGGGAATAAACGACAGTTTTAATCCCGAGACAGTAAGTAATGCCTGAACGACCGAAGGGAGCGAGGGCATTTTCTGTTGAGGGATTATAGACGTTTATTCCCGAATTACATACAAAACTTTTCTCCCGACCTTAAATGTAATAATTTATTTCATTATTAGTTTGACAGTTGATTGATAGATTGATCTGATGTCATTCAATTAAGTTGGTTTGTCATGAAAATGTGCATCGTTTCTGGTTACTAAGGTAAAACGAGTTTGTTTGTGTCTTATTTTTTTCCAAAAAAACGCAGTCCGTTTAAGTTATTGTGCAAAAATGAATATTAATGGCAGTGAAGGAGATAATTTTTGCACAAGCACTACTGTAAGCAACCGCCAAGTTAAGATATCAGATGATTATCCATATATAAATATTGTAAACTCATCTAATGTTACTATTACGATTACAAAATAAAATTGATTGATATATTTAAATGCTTCGCTGACAGCTAAATTAATTTTGACTTAAATAAATGAACCATAAGTCATTCACTACAGTATTCACTTTATTCCCTAGGGAAAATCATATTTTATTCCCTAGAGAATAAAGTAGTCTAATATATGTCAATTGTCAGATGTATAAGATGACACTTCTCGGTCGGGAGAAAAGTAAATTATGTACGAGTAGCATATATAGTTTTATGTTCGACTGCTTTGAATTCTTAAAAGTAGGTAATAGTTTTTTGAAAATTCCAGTGCCGGTTAATGATTTTTGCTGATTCCATTAGTTACCCAGATTAATGTCAAGTTTAGTAATTTTGACATTTGGTAAAAGTAAGAAGAAATAATTTCTGCCGATATGACTGAAATAGCATTGAATGCTAAATTGCCAAATAAGTCAAACACTTATACGAAGAGACATATTTTACATTTCTGAATGTAGTTTTTAATTCTCTTTCTGAGGTTCCAACAATATACAGGCTGTTCCATTTAAAAAAATATAGTAGGAAGCATTTCCGGTCAAACCGGGAATAGAAAGTAAATATGAACGTCATGAGTAAATTCGTAATTTTTAACTTTATATCAATAATAAATTTTAAAAAAATACTTCTGAAAAAACAAAGTTATGGAACCGTTCCGGGACTTTATACCAACCCTGTATACGTACACATTAAGGCAAATTTCTCCAGATATTTCAAATTTGATTATCAATTCACAATCTATTAATCTACAAACAACATTATGCAGTCTTTAAGGTATTTGAAATTGTTTCAAAACATTAACGGTAACCTAGTAACAATAATTATCTACTAAATCCATAGTAGATTAATTTACGAAAATTATAAATTGTTGGAATACCCTTTTGTATTAACTTCGGTTTAACTAAGACAATTGATTTAACTCATAACAAACTGTTAAAATTTATCATATTATTATTATTACAGTACTATACAGTTTTTCCCCTATTACTGGGTATGAACCTGTTGGGCAAATAAACAATTATTATTATTATTATTATTATTATTATTATTATTATTATTATTATTATTATTATTATTATTATTATTATTATTATTATTATTATTATCATTATTATTACTATTTGTCATCCTTATAAATGATCTTACCCGAAATCAACTGCATTGTACGCTGGTGATACTAATGTAGTAATAACTGGTATAAATGCAATAGAACTTGAAAAAAATTGTTGTTACTGTCGTGATCAAAAAAAACGGGACAGTGTCAAAATCGTTATGTCAATTTCCTTTATTTTTAGTGTTGTAATTTTAACATTTGATTAACTTTCAAACTCTACGTCAAATTATATATCATAGTTGATAATTCAAAAGTGATAAAGCTAGACTTCTTACTAGTTTGAAAAATGGGAAATCATTAAGAAGTGTATCGGTTCAATTTAATATTGGTAAAAGTTCAGCTGCAAGAATATATAAAAAAATGGAGGGAAGAGGATAATTTAAATCGGAAAATAATTTCCGCACGTAACAAAATTTCGAATACGCAGGAAGACGAAACATTAGTTACTGAGATTAGGCACAACCCTTTCAAAACATTAAAGGAAGCTATAAGAACAACACAATTTTCTGTCTCATCTTGTAACACAATGGTTACAAGAGAATGAAATTTAAACTTGAGATATCCAGCCCTACAGTCCTTATCTAAATCCCATTGAAAATGTATGGGGATTAATGTGATAGAGCTTCTACCCAGGAAGAATTTTGGGAGACCGTTCTTAATGTTTGGCATCAAATTTCTATAAATTTTGTACAAAATATTGTCGCTTCAATGTCTACAAGATTAGATGCAGTTAATAATAACGGTGGAATGACGAAATACTAAATATTTTAATGTAATAATTATTTTAATTTAATAAATAATCTTTCTCTATCGTTTTTAGTAATTTTTATTTACATTTATTTCAAAAATGTTTAATAAATGTCAATAAGACACACATTTTTGACAATTCCTGACTTACTATTATGAGTAAAGATAGCCACTTAAAGTAGTCACAATTTAAACCCACGCAGAAACAGTGTCCCGTTTTTTTTTGCTCACGACAGTATATTTTGTTGCGAATGAGTTTTTAGCAAATGAACTTATGAATAACTAAAATAAAGTAAAAAAATATATGAACCTACATATAAAATTTAGTATTTGGGTAGCTCTTCTTAACATACAAAAATTTTTTGGGGTATTTTTCAAGGTACTACCTACCTCATAGAATAGTTCTTCATTGTGAAAAAAAGTTTCCTTAAATATTTTGTCCCAGCTGATCAAGAATATCCCGTGCCGCAAACGTACCAAAGAGTTTTGCGTCGCGTTTTGCTACCTTTGACGAACCTGGCGGTGCGGGTTCGGAAAACAACGCTGTTAGTTACGGAACGTCAAACGTTGACATATTGACGAGTTTAAACTTGCACGAATGCAAATTTTTATAAAACGAACAACCGCTCAAAAGTTACTGTCACACCGTGCTGTACCAGTCATTTGTAAATCGTCCATGGTGAAAGGTATTTTTTTGTCATGGCTTCAACTTCGCGCGGATAACTTTGCACAAAGAGTGTGAGATGTTATAGGAAATTCTTCATCTCAAATAATTGGTATTATTTATGTGGAATTGACAAGTATTTGGCTGAACAGGAAGAAACAATATTTCAACGAGCAAAGTATAAGAAGAGGAAAGTTCAGGAGAAAAATTATGTAAGTTATACTTACTTGTTGTATTTTAATCAATTATAAGCGACTATTTTATAAATTTGGAAAAGCACATTTTTGTTCTTCATTTTTAAGTGCGATTTTTTAAAAATCTTAAAATTAACCCATTTCAAGAACTATTAACTCAAAAACATGTCAATTTCAATCGATTACAATCGGTATCAAAAATTGTTGATTTTTCTCAGCCCTAAAGAAACTGGTCCACTTCAAATTGCTTAATTTTTATGACACTTGTTTTAGGTGAGAAAGTACAACTTTCAGATACGAGCTAAAGTGAAGAAAACGTTTGTAACCTTGATTAGGGGCTAGGCAAACAACCAAATATTGAGATCGATGAAGTAGTTTCACAGAGAAGTCGAGATAGTCGGCAAATAACCACCGAACGCTTAATTTCTACTCTAGAGAAGTGTAAAGTAAATGATCAGGAACATGTGCACTTCATTTCTGTAGTTGCAGATTAAATCGGGCACGATTTAAATCACTTAGGGCTGAATAGAACGTCACTTCGAACGATCTCGTTGCGAACTACGACAGATGAAAGCCATAAAAATAAAAAATAGTATATTAAAACACATGCTTAATAAGGTATCATTTTGTCGCATGAGCTCAACTTAGAAAATGAGCCCCGCTAGCGGCGTGTTTTCTACAGAACAAGTGCGTATGAAACGAATTTTTTATACAATTTTTCTATTTTGCATATTTTACATTAATAAACTGAAATTATTTGATTCGAAAGTTCAGAGTTTTATTTTTATATAATGTATGCAGTTGGTCACATTGATACTTGACATTTTCAAGTTTAAATGTTGCTCTCCGCGAAATATTATTTATTAGTTTTTGTTAATGATGTTAATGATATTTTATTTAAAAATATTAACATGGGTGACATAGAAACTAATATATATAAATATAATATTTTCGTTACCTCGGTATGATATTGTTATCTTAATAAGTCGGCGATTAAAGGTCTGGTTTATTACTTCAAAGTATATATATTTGAAACAACCCTACATGTTTCGGCAATGATGCCTTTGTCAAGGAAATAAAAAATATAAATGACGGAATATAAATGTCAAATAATTGAGTTGCTATGGTTTAAATTATTCAAAGATACATTCCAATAATAATAGTAAATCATGCCTTAGTATTCCAAAAAATACATAGCAAGGTGTGAACATATGTGTTGTTCGCTGCTAGCAGCTTGTGTCTCTTTCTGGGTATGAATTTGTGTGTTGGTTGCTGCTGGCAGCTTGCGTCTCTCTCTGGGTGTGTGGTTTTGTATTTGTGTGAGCGCGTAAGTGTAGGGTTTTGTATGTTGGTGCGCTCGTGCGTGTGTTTAGTGACCGGTCGCGTAAATTTAGAGAGATTGCCGCCAGGTTGCCGCCCAGGACCGGTCCTAGTGGTGTGTATGGTCTTGCGTCTTGCAATGCTTTAAAAGCCAAGAAGATTATACCACGAAAGATTTCCTAATCGTGCTCTACCAAACCAGAAGACATTTCAACGAGTTGACCAGCGTCTAATGGGGAATGGTAGGTGATTCCACTTAATAATGTAATACATATTAATGATTTTCTTCATAATTTTAGGAAAGTTTGGAAAAAATAGTAATGATGTTGGTGTGAGAAGAACCGTACGTACGCTGCGATTTGAGGAACATATTTTAAATGCTGCAGATGACAATCCATCAACGAGCACTCGACAATTATCATCACAGTTTGATACTTCGAAAACAATAGCACATGAAGTTCTTCGTGAATAGCTGTTATATCCTTTCCATTTACAAAAAATACATGAACTGATTCCTAAAGATTATTCTCGTAGAATTGCAGTTTGCATCAGCAACGAAATAATGTAAACTTCATGAGCATTATTCTTTTCACGGATGAAGCAAGGTTTACCAAAAATGGAATCACCAATTTACACAACACAAATGTATGGGTTGATGAAAATCTCCATGCCACCATTGTTTCGCATCATCAACATCAGCTCCAATCAATTAATATTTGGACAGGAATCATTGACAATTTTTTGATTGGACCATTCGTATTGCCAAAACGATTGAATGGACAACTTTATTTGGAGTTCCTTCAGAACGCTTTTCGAGATTTCAGTGTTCGTGTGCGGGAGCACTTGAATAGCGTCTATCCAAACCGTTGAATAGGTAGAGGAGGACCGATTGCCTGACCTCGCTCTCCTGACCTAACGCCGTTGGATTTTTACCTGTGGGGACACCTCAAAAAATTTGTGTATTCCACTCCGGTCGACACTAGGGAGGAACTTTTACAGAGGATCACGTTTCATTGTGATGTGATGAGGAACATGGCTGGGTTATTGTTGAGGGTACAACAGACTTCACGGAGCCCATGTTGAACCCTCTTATGAAATCTTTCAATAATTTCGTTAAGGTGCCTCCTGGAGCACCACTGCATTTATATTAAGTACTAAAAATCAAGAAAAACCGATTTCCAGCGGCGTCCTTCAAGGACGCATATCTCCGTAGGAAGGGCCTTTAGGAAAAAAAATTAAAAGAACTTGTCATCTTATTTTTTCATGTTCTATCTGCATCCGAGAGATTTCCCACATTTTCCCGGACACCCTGTATAGAAAACTTAATCTTGTCTATGCCATGCCATTTGGAAGAAATAATTAGATAAAATGGTAGTGAAGTAAAATACTAATTGCTAAAAGTTAACGTGTGTCAAATACTTTCTTGGGTTTCTTTATTCAATTCTACTTACAGTTTATTTAAAATATTATGTTGCAGTTCTTTGTTCATTTTATATTTTTTCGAATTTCTTATAAAATTATATACACAAAAAGCAGTGGGTATTTTCAAAATAAAACACCCAAACACTCGACACAATGATTACCACAACCTCTAAAATTGCGCTTATGTTTAAATTCTATACTAATGAGGAACTTGATAAAATTATAAATAAAATACCGCATTTAATTCAAAACAGATAGCATACATCGACATTTGCATCATAATGACCTGAAAGTCTTGTTCATGGCGTGTAAATTTAGTGAAAATTTTCTTAAACGTCAAAAGGGTATGATAAATTTTATGGCCGCGGGTTTACCATTTATAAGTTTGCGTCTGGCCTAAAGTGTCGCCACCAATCGTTTGTTTAAGAATTTTCAGAATTTCCGCTATCGTTTTACCAAGTTCGGATCGAAATTTAATGCACGTTATTTGCTCTTTCACATCAGATATTGTAGAGTCACTGAATAACTCAAACACAACTCAACAAATATAAACACAAAAACTCTCTGACTTCTGACTTAGTATAAACGTAGCTCACAGCATCTAGCGCTATAGAGCTGTACTACATCCCTTCGCGCGCCACATTCAAATTCGGGGAATTTATGGGTAGCATCTCGTAAGTTACACGTTAGATTATAAACAATTTTGAGAATCTAGGTCAAGAATCCTACAATCTGTTATCTACGCGTACCGAATACTATCGTTAAATATATTTCTTTATTATACGTATTTCGCGGGCCCTAAAATATATTTTCATGTTTTTTAAATTGGCAAATGAATTCATATACAGGCTGATTTATTTTCGGCCCTCACCATGGGGATCTCTCTTATTATTGGAGATAGAGTATAGGTTTAAATTTGGCAAAGTTGTTAAATTTTGTGTTTGTTATAAATCCGTAAAGAAAATAGACGTGTGACAAATGACCTTCGTTATTTAAAAAAAAAACGCGAAAACCCCATTTTCTACTTTTACCTGTAGCACCGACATTTGGCCTTGTAGAGAAAAAATAAAAACACATCCTTGTGGCCATTTCTAAACCTCTATCCAGTGATGTACTCTAAATTTTTATACGACGTTTCGTTTCTTTCTGGCCATCATCAACTATCTAATTTCTTATAGGCGCCATATTGAATTTAGACATCTTCAGAAAGAGTTTTTTTTTCTGATTTCAACCATGTACCACATGCTGACTATAGTTTTTGACATTAGGTTTTATTTGAAAGAATAAATTATAAGATTAAATAAGGTAGCCTTTGGAATTTCAATCTGTCAAACATTTCATTTATTGTTCATTAATAATACAAAAATGTCATACACTAACGAAGAGAAACGAGATATGATAAGTATTTTTTATTCTTCGAAACGAAATTCAACAGTAGCGAGTACAAGATAACAAAAACATTAATAAAAATACATAGAAAAGTAAACAATAAACAATTACAGTAAATGTTCAATTATCTGGCCATCTTCGGTAATGCACAATTGGGCACGCCTTCTGGCATTTTGTACTGCCCTTTGTATAGTTCTTCTAGGAACTGCATCGAAGGCATTCTGAAGTCTGTCTCGTAATTCTTCAATGTTTTGTGGCGCATCTACTTTATAAATATTATTTTTAACATATCCCCATAAAAAAAAATCTAGCGGACTTAAATCAGGTGATCTCGCAGGCCATTCAACAACTCCCCTATTTTCAATACAACGGTTTGCAAACTCTTGATTTAAGAAATTTCTAACAACAGCTGCATTGTGTGCTGGTGCGCCATCTCATAAATATTTGTAATTGATTTAATGGGATATTGTCGTCAAGATAGTCGGATACGTATGTACGTAAAATGTTTAAATATCTTTCTCCATTTAAATGTTCTTCATACATAACTGGTCCTAAGAGACGATTTGCCAAAATACCCATCCAAACGTTTATTCCAAAACAATGTTGTGGTCTTCTAGCCTTGTTTGTCGAGGATTTTGTACTGCTCAATAGTGCTCCGTATTTCTGTTTAACATTCCAGAATTTGTAAATTTTGTTTCATCTGACCAGATGATTTTGCTTAAAAAATTTTCGTCATTTTCTATCCTTCCCATTAACCAATTACAATATTCTAGCCTTCTCAAATTATCTCCAGGCAGTAAAGAGTGACTAACATGGATCCTGTATAGTTTAAACCTACTTTTATGTAAAGTTCTCCAAACTCTGGACTGGCACAAATTTAATTCTGACGCTACTTCGCGTGTAGAAATTGATGGATTATTATTTATCTATAAAAATACAAGATTAACATGAAATTTGAAAACACGTTTTTAATTTACCATTTGTAAAATATCTTGTCGATTTTCATTTAAATTCCTGTTGTCTTGACCATTACGCGTCTTAGTAAACGATCCATTCTCGACAAAATTTCTATCGAGATCTAGAAAAATGCTACGATGAGGCTGTTGTCGTTCTGGATATAATTGTAGATATCTTGTACTCGCTACTGTTGAATTTCGGTTCGAAGAATAAAAAATACTTATCATATCTCGTTTCT
The DNA here is from genome assembly GCA_935421215.2 of Melolontha melolontha. Taxonomy (NCBI): domain Eukaryota; kingdom Metazoa; phylum Arthropoda; class Insecta; order Coleoptera; family Scarabaeidae; genus Melolontha; species Melolontha melolontha. Next base: position 195,137,469 of record OW285235.1, on the reverse strand, counting down.
CTTCGTTAGTGTATGACATTTTTGTGTTATTAATGAACAATAAATAAAATGCTTGACAGATTGAAATTCCATGGCTACCTTATTTAATCTTATAATTTATTCTTTCAAATAAAACCTAATGTCAAAAACTTTAGTCAGCATGTGGTACATGGTTGAAATCAGAAAAAAACTCTTTCTGAAGATGTCTAAATCCAATATGGCGCCTATAATAAATTAGATAGTTGATGATGGCCAGAAAGAAACTAAACGTCGTATAAAAATTTAGAGTACACCACTGGATAGAGGTTTAGAAATGGCCACAAGGATGTATTTTTATATTTTCTCTACAAGGCCAAATGTCGGTGCTACAGGTAAAAGAAGAAAATGGGATTTTTCGCGTTTTTTTTTAAATAACGAAGGTCATTTGTCACAGGTCTATTTTCTTTACGGATTTATAACAAACACAAAATTTAACAATTTTGCCAAATTTAAACCTATACTCTATCTCCAATAATAAGCCATGGTGAGGGCCGAAAATGAATCAGCCTGTATAACTCTTGTGCGAATACTAGATTGAACCACACCACTATATAAGTCGCGTTGGGAGTAACTACCAACACGTGCTCATTGTTTTGATAGTCGATTAGATCATATTACTCGAGGAGACCACAGGGCCTGTTCCAATGCAACCTTTTTAATGTTTTGCTAATAACTATTTTTATAATCAAGACAAAAATCATCTTTTCTTAATAAGTTTTTCAGCGTATACCTTCAACGAAATTAATTTTCTAGAAAGTTCTATAATTAAATATCGATTTTCATACTCTTCGCGAAATGTTCTCAGGAATAATAGACCAAATCCAAAGTTCAACAAATAGTAATTAATTAAAACACATTTTACTCTCTTACACAAACTGAAATCAATACTGAAGCAACAATTCATTATTTTAATTGGCGCAAATGTGCTGTATACTTTCGGAGTTTCATGTATTCATAAACGTTAAATTGATTCGATTGTTCATAACGTTAGACAACATGCAATATGGCTTTTCTAAGTTACATAGAAATTCCCGAGACACCGAAAACATGTAACGAAATTGAATACAGTCATTTTCTTTTGCTTTTCCGCATTTGTCAATTGCGTTTCACTATTTGCCAAATTAATTTCCATTTTGAATCGAGGTAGCATTTACTTGATAGAAATTCATACCCGATGTTCACACGAAAATATAATATTGAATTATTTTTAGTGTTTTTGAAAATAAAAACTTTAAATTTTTGGGTGGTTATTCAGGATATAGGAGGACAATGAACAGTATATTTCATACCGCCCCATCGGGTCACCCGTCGCACTGAGCCACCACCACCAAATTTTAAATGAAACCCTGTATTTTTTTTTTTTTTTTGTTGATTTTGAACGAACATAATTTTCCTATTTGAAAAAACTAGTTACTAACATCATGAAATCTATGAGATATTTAAAGTTAAACGTTTCAGATATCAGAAATTATTAACTCCGAAAAATCATAAGTTAGTCATGGAAATAGTTTATTTTAAATTAGAATTGTCAAAATTTTTTTTTATTGAAATGGTTTACACTCTGGAAGAGAGAAGTGAAATTGTGATTTTTTATAGAATGGCAAACAAAAATTATTCTCAAAAGGCGACGTTATTTAATGAAAACCACCCAAACAAAAACTTATCTGTTGTTTATATGAGAACGCTAATAAAAAAATAGTCTTGTAGTACTTCAAATTCGACCCTCGTACAATATAGTTCAGCTATATAATATTTATAATTATCGTACTACTTTAGTTGCTTAAAAATTAGTTTATCTTATTCTGCACTTTGTTCGTTCGTTATTTTTTGATAACACTGTATATTATACTAGGTCTGCTATAATTATAACTACTCTTCGACTGTACAATACCTAAAATTTTATATTTATTGTACTGCTTGATTCCTAATAATTAACTTGGTTATATATGTACTTCTGTCAGTTAATTGTTCTTATTGTAACTTAAGCCTCTCCTTTAATATCGTAAAGCAGTTGGTTTTATTTTCATTGACATTACTTTTATAGGAACTTGGTAATTTATCGGAATTTTGAAGATGTAATTTCATTAAAAATGATTAGGCATTTAATTTTGTCAAAATACGAAATGTAGGCCTACAGAGTCCTTTATTATTTATTTATTGGTGAACTGTACCAAGGTTCGTTAGATATACAGCGGCCTGTTATTAGTATTTATCTATGGCTTTTTACGAGCTAATTAATGTTTAGCGTCTTCAGAAGTGGAAGTTGATCATTAACCTTCCTTTATGATCGATTTCTTGTTGGAAATTAATTAAATGTGTGATAATTGGAATACTCCTTCGAATATGTTTTTTCTATATGACGTAGATCCAGCTTCATATAAAACTGGACATGGAATGGGTTTTGCTCTCATTTATTGTGCTCTTGTTATAAAGCCAAAGTGGTTGTTCCATGATGATAAAGAAAATCTTATAAGTTAGAATTGGATAATACAGTGGTACTGTTCGCAAATGCGGGTTTGCATTTCTAGCTTGGGTTTTAGGAAGTAACGAAAGATAGTATTATCGTTATTTTCTCGTGTAGTTACACGGATAAATGAAGATTTAAATTCTTTGTCAGGCGAACATCGGCCATGTGGTAACCCCGAATACGTTTTATACGAGGTGAGTATCTTCGAGAATATATTTGGTAGATTTTATTGTTATTTCGATGAGATTTGGTTCCATTAATTAGTTCGTTTCATTATTCTTATATATTTTTTCTCTTCCTATATAATAGGACAAGAAAGTTGGTACGGCGTTTTAACCCCAAAAATTTATTCAAACAACGTATGCCGGACATGTGGTAGAAAATTGGGTTGACTTTGCAAATTTGAGTTATTTGTTGTTTATGATTTTTTTATTTCTTTTTTAATTTCGATTTTTAGTATCATTTAAAACAATTGCCTTTTGAAAGTTTATAATAAAATTTACTTAAGAACTGATTATTGTCTTTTATTAAATACATATAAATTGTACCCTGTCGTTTTCTGTATAATAATATGGAAAAATTTTAGACCACTTCAATTAGCCACCGTCTTAACAATATCAATTCGAATACAGTATTTCGAATGTTACAAAATGTATGGTCTATCAGAAAAGCCACTAGATTTTTTAATGTATCACATAGTGTGATCAATCGAGCTATTGAGAGATACATTAGAACAGGTAGTGTGCAATTTACATACGGAGGTGGACGCCAACCCAGGACAACTCCAGCGCAAGAACAATTTCTGCGTTTAATTATGTTTCGTCATCTTGCGCAATCTTCTAGAACGCTTAATACTACCTTACGTGACGCTACAAATGTGGTGGTATCTAATAGAACAGTTAGGAGATTAAATGGGTTTAATTCACGAATCCGGAGAAGAGCTACGTGCCCGTTACTAACTAGGGAACATCGTATTGCCAGAAGACAGTGGGCTCAATTTCGTCGGTATTGGAATGAAGAAGATTGGAGTAAGTGCTTGTTTACTGATGAATCCCGATCTCGATTTGCATCATTCAGATGGTCGAGTTTTAGTATGGAGAAGACCAAGAGAACGGTATCTTGAACGTAATATGAAACGTGTATCGCTTAGAGGTAGCGATGTTATTGTATGTAGCGGCATTTCATTAAACAGGCACACCGACCTTGTTATCTTGCGAGGTCAAACCATAAATGCGGAAATATATGTGCATTATACCAGTTGTTATTCCATTTCCTCAGAATTTTGGACCTCGTTTCGTATTAGTGGACGATAATACAAGACCACACCGTACAGCGATAGTCAACGATGTTTTAGAAAATAAACGCATTGGGAGAATAGCATAGCCTGCCAATCTCTTGATTGTAGTTGCATATAACACGTATAGGATAAACTAGAGAAACTAAGCGATGCGTTACGCGTGGAATGGAATAGAAGTCCGCAAAACTTTATAACTGCTCTAATTGGTAGCATGCCAAGAATTTGTTTGGCTGTACTAGTGCAAGAGGTAGTCCCACAAGATATTAAAATTGCTTTGTAAATTTGAGTCATTTCTTATTTATAATTTTTTTTATTTGTTTTTTAATTTCGATTTTTAGTATTATTGAAAACAATTCCATTTTGTATGTTTATAATAAAATCGACTTAAGAACTGCTTATTGTCTTTTATTAAATACATATAAACTGTAATCTGTCATTCGCTGTATAGTAATATGGAAAAATTAGAGAGAACCACTTCGATTGGCCAGCAGTTTATTTGCGCACGTGAAACTAAATTGACAAATAAGGAAAACCATCGACAGAAACGGAATTTATTTGATCAAGCAAGCCTACTACAATAAAATAATTGGCAAGTCATTTGACAAATAGTGGAACGCAATTGATAAATAGAAAAAAGCAAAAAAAATTACTGTATCATATAATAACGAAGCTTTTGATGAATGTTTATATCAAATATACTACGAGTATATTGTGAGCAAATATTTTGCTTGATTTATTGGTCGTTACTTGGCGGTACTACAGGCATAAATATATACCAAAACAATTTGTAACATACTGGTTTGGGTAAAACCCACACATTTTCTGTATAAAACAAAACATTTTTAATAATTTCAAAATATTATTAAAATCATCAATTAATCAGGTGTGGAGAACAGAATACAAATTCATATTTGTCTGATAATTACTATCCAGACATGCAGATACATCTTGCCATACACTCGTCAGTACATGATGCTATAATAGACAAAATTTACAGAAATAACTGCCTTACTATATACAATAAAATCACAAATGACAGCATAGAAGAACATTCAGTGCCGCTGCACAACTTGTATTGTGTTCTCCGCATTAGATTTTTAATAATATTTTCATATAATTAAAAATATACAGTGGTGTCACAGAATAACTATAACTGATTTTCAGAAATTATATACATATATAGTAAATAAACATTCTTTATTAATAAACTAGTGTCTGGGAATTTATCTTTACGGCGCCTTAGTAATTATTGCAAGCAGCTCTTTACTTATTAAGATTCGTTGAGAACAAAACTTTCCACGAAAATGTTGAAATTTTGAAGATCTTTATTCGTTATGGAAGTATATGTTGAGTTTAATGAGTTTAGAGAGTATACTCGAATGTTTTAGTTTTTAGAATCACACAGTTCAGAATAGAATTAAGTTTGTTATATCACATTTGAAGTAAAATAATCCTAGTCTTTCGTTCTTATTATGAATGAATTACCTTTGTATCTACGTGCATAATAACAAGAAAATCTGATATAATTCAGAGATTGATTTTGGTTATATTTAGTCAAGTCAAAATCTTTTGTTATATACAAAATCAATAACTTGTCGGCTTTTGTTTATATTATTTTTCTTACGTAAACACTATTAATTTGATTAACACATTTTGTATCTAGAAAATTAATAACAAAATGTAAAATTAAATATTAACCACAAAGGTAAAATTAATTTCGAATTAAAGTGAATACAAGGGTTGTCTTTTATATTTTGCATATAGAACTGGAATAAAACAGTAGATAGCTTATAAAGACTTTATTGTCTTTCGAAGTATCCTCCTCGAAGATTAATGCAGTTTTGCATGTCTTCGAATCAACTTTGTAAACAATTATTCCACTCGTTTGTTGGTACAGTTAAAACTGCGTTTTTGAAGCCATCGACTGCTTTTTTCTGACGACTGGGACCTTTGCCTAAGCAGTTTGTCCTTAATTTTCGGAAAGGCAAAGAATTCGTTAGGGCTTAGATCGAGACTGTACAAAGGATGGTCTAAGAATTCGACGTTTTGTTACGTTAAAAATTCAATTGTTTGCGAGCTGTGCGAACTTGCATCGTCTTGCTGGAGGATGGCTCATCGTCGTGAGTTGGTTTCTCGGAGCTCAGCGATGACTTGAGGCAAACAAATGGTTGTATACCTATCGACAGTAACAATTCTTTGATCTTGCAGAAAAATTATTGCTACATGACCTGCTTTTGGAACAAATGCCGCAGCCTTCACCTTGGAACACCTAAACAGACGACTGGCGTTTATTTTCTGGCTCGTATGAGTAAATCCAACATTCATCACTAAAGGTCAAATTTGTATGTACAAGAAATTCTTTAAATATGCTCATAAATTTATCACATTCTTCCCAAAAATATGTTAAATACATTTTTACCATTTATGCATTTTTATAAGCTTTATTTTTTATGTATTTCGCTTACTGGAAATCAAAGAAAGAGTAGTAAGACAACAAAAAGTAATCTCAATTACATTTATACATAAAAAAATATTATTATTACATAATATATGATAAGAACATTGCATAATAAGATGGTAAAATGTTACGATTAATATCTATATACATATAATTCTATGGATATTACTTAATAACATAATAAGTTATTAAGTTATTAAGTAACATCCATAGAATTATATGTATAGTTATTATTAATAACTATTCACTTTCACAATGAGATCTATTTTAACTTATTATTGTACCAATTAATAATGAAGTGCCTTGTCTAGATTTTGTCTAAAATTGTCTTCTATCACTTAAAATATTTTTATATGTTGAAAACGTTCTTTCGACTTCAACTGAAATGATAGGTGCATATTTTAATGACGCCAGATGTTCGGGGTCCAAATGTAAATTATTATCTTTAACAGTCGAACTTAATGTAAATAATAAAATCTTTGATATTTCTGTTAACTTTTGAAAACCATCATTCTTTGTAGTAACATTATAAAATTTATCTAGTATAACTTTACTAGTTCAACCTCGAATATTTTTCAATAAATTTTCACAATGTTCTACAATAGAAATTGACTCTAATAAAGATATTTGGCCAGTCTCTAATTTTTTAAATAATCCACTTAAAAAAATATAATGGACTTTAATATACGTCAACTGATCTAGAATCTCGCGTTTTTCGAATAAACTTCAGGATTTTATAATTGATTGAGCTGAATCAGAAAAATCTAATACAATGTTTTTTATATGATTATAGTTATTCGCGTGGAATACGGCTGCGTCTAACCACGTTCCCCATCGGGTAATTACCGGTTCAGGAGGTAAAGGAACATTTGGGAATTTTTATTTATATAAATAAAAAATTTGCGATTTAATGTTGAAAATGTAAAATATATTCACTTTATGCAAACTAAAAGTATAAATGAATTAAAGCTTAATTTTATGCAAAATATGTAATTTTCTTATACAGTTAATCACATTATTTCAATGTAGAATGAATATATCCACAATATTGGGGTGATATTTCTAATAATAAAAAAAATGTGTTTTTACATAAAATCCCAACTCTATTTACCACCACTCACGATGTTGTACACGTTTTGAGAGTTTCCTGCGTTGCAGTGGTGTAGAGTTTTTTAACACCAATTTACCCTAGCTGTTTTCTGTTCTGCGGTATCCAACAGGAAACTAATTTTTTTACGCACAATTGTTCATGCAAAATTGTTTGAATTGAGGTCTATGAAATCCCCAATGACGCCTCAATTTCGCTATATCTCCATGTCTATCTTCGTTGATGAGTTTGGCACAGCATCCACGTTTTCCTGAGTGACTGCCGTTTTTGGTGCACCTGCTCTTGGATCGTCGCTAAGACTAATCCGTCCACGTTTGAATTCTCCATATCAGCGAGAAATTGTTGACTGATGTGGTGCTTCATTACCGAAAACAGAAACTAACCCGGCCAGGTATTCTTGTAGAGATAATTGTCCTCGAAAATTATAAAAAATTATTGCCCGAAAGTTTTCACGGTTTAATTCCATTTTTCGACTAACTTGTCAACTTTGACAGTTCGCTGTAGCTACAAAACTACACGTATCGCACTGAAACTTTGGATTTAGGTTAACTAAAGATGTAGGTTAATTCCTAGTACTGACATTGATTAGTGACACCCTCTATGCCCCGGTATGCAAAACATAAAAGACATCCCTCGTAATAATATTAAAAAGTTGGTATGTTGATGTAATTCCATATAAGGTAAGATTATAGAAAATTTGGAACTTTCATCATATTAGTAATTGATTATAGAAAAATTAGAACGAGAGAGATTCGAAATAGACACGAATACGTTTAAGTATTGCAAGATCTAATAAATTTCTAAATATAAATCATATCTGAAAAGGAAAATTGTTCATTTTCAAGTTTATTATGTATTTTATTAAGACTAATTTTAATTTCAAACGAGGAATGCCAAAAATTTAGTAAACGACTTTATTGTTTTTTAAAGTATTTGCCTTTGAAAACAATACAACTTTCAGATAAACGAAAATCACTGACAGGCATTTTATTATTGATTCTTGGAAACAAATATAAATTACGAGGTTAAAAATCAAGTGAATACAATCAATGAATCATTAATTAAACATTTTTACTAACTAAAAGTCAAAGGTTTGAAGTGCTGAGCTTAGAGCTCGCGTTATAATGCTCAAGAATAATTCGCCGATTTCGCTTATTTTTTCTTATTTCATCGATGACTTTCGTCAAACAAATTATGGTATAGCAATCAGCGTTGACGGTTCTTCGATTCACTGAAAGTACGGTTCAATATCCAATGCGTTTGAAAGAAAGGAGTATTCTCCTGGTTACCCGAGAATCCACGGGGAGTTGCCAAGTGTATAGTAAAACCAAAGGAACAAGATATTATTTGTTTCACACCTCTGCGTTGTTACACTTCGTATATTAACCTTTTAAAGGCCAACGTTCTCTCGTTGGAAATATACCTTTCATATTTTTGAAGCATTTAGATTTGAAAAATAAAAGTGCTAGTTTTTGATTCCTATAGCCAATATACTCTACTAGAATATTATTTATGTTAGTTTTGTTATGATCTCATATCTAAAATAATTTTCTAATTGCGTTATAAAACATATTTTTTTCATTGATTTAGAAACGGCCGGTCTAAATGCGCATTTTTTTTTAAGATTCTCAACGTTGATTTTATCTAGCAACAACTTATTGTGCAATTTATTATTTATGAGGTTTTTGCAATTGTGTAACTAGTTTTGCTATATATATATATATATATATATATATATATATATATATATACAAGGTGTGTATAAATTGTCGCAAAAGCTACACGTAGCGACATTCTTCGTTCGGTTCTGAATAAAAAATCTTAATGTTAAAATGTCGTATCATGCTTCGTAAATGCGTAAATGTCAAAATTTGACAGTAATGATTTTGATTAAACTCACTTTGAAATACAAACTTATTGTTCTACAACGTTGCCAAATGTGTTTTTCGTGGAAGTACGTTAATGAATAAATGTTTAAAACAAGCTTTTAAATCAAAAAGAAAACGTTTACGAAATAATACTAGTCAAATTTTTTCTTTAAACTAAATTGCATCTATCTCTATTGACAGATATCGAAGAGCAAAGGTTAGTTACGCACTAAAAGTCTGAACTTCAAGAACCCCGTGAAAACAAACGAAGCATGATACGACATTTTAACATTAAGATTTTTTATTCAGAACCGAACGAAGAATGTCGCTGCGTGTAGCTTTTGCGACAATTTATACACGCGTTATATATATATACATATATATATATATATATATTATAATAAAAAATGTTAATTGATTTATTGAAGACACTAGCTTTAATTCGTTACATTTCTGTTATTAGGATTTCTTAGAATGTCGGAAGTCTATTATATTTGTATTGTTTTCTTAATTTAGAGTGTCAAATCTATAATTAAATTTCAAAAGTATATGACTTTCTTACATTTACCAAAATTATAGTATTATGTAAATCTAGTTAATTTTGTATACTATTGTTAATGTTTGGTAATATCAAAAGTTATGTGTGAAGGAAAATTTAATTGTAAACCAATAAGTTCATAATATTAATTAAGAATCAAAATTATAGTATAAATGTCAAATATTTTGGAAAATTCTATATAACTAAAGCGACCAATGAGCTTCAAAAACAGAAAAAGCTGTTGGGTTGTCATAGTGAGTTATTGAAACAATTAGAGAGAAGGATTTTTGCACTTGAATTGATTGAATGTGTTTTTGGTTAAAACGAATTTTTTTTTAAATATTTAATACAAGTATAATTTATATTATGTCAGAGAATTTTTGCATTGAAGAAGTTCATGGTTTGAATTGTGAGGAAGAATTTTACACGATAAAGAAATTAAGTTGATATTTTGGAGAAGAATTTGGAGGAATAAAAATTAAGTAGCATTTTTTTGGAGAAGAAAATTTTTGAAAACAGAATAAATTAGAAAAACAGAATTTAGAAATTGAGAAAAGTTTGATTACCTTTGAATATTCGGGGGATCATAACCTTCAAGATCTGCCAGGATTGTGACCGTTGTTCCTGAAGTTAAAATATACCAGCCGTACGTCTGGGAAGCAAGACTTAATTCCAGAGACTAGACGGATAATTGTGATAGAATATTGAGCTAAGTTTTTATTATTTCCATTTTTATTTTAAGTAAACAGATAAATTTACTTACCCAAGGTAAATAAAGATCCCTTTAATGACCATTTTGTTTTAAAACATTGTAAGTAGGGAGGTTATATACAAATTCATTTATTCAGCAATTTGATTGATCAGAATCTATTTGTTTATGTAGCCTAGTATTTGTCTCATTTCCGTAGATTCAATTTTTAACATATAAGAAATTCCACATAACCTTTAAATTTTATAATTTAAATTTTCAATAAATATAAATTGTTAATCTATTGTTTATTCCGAATGTTTTGTTAAATATTACCAAATTAAATATTCACTTATAATGATAAGATTTTCCTTTTAATAAACGGAATTTAAGAACCAAGACAAGTCGTTTGAATTCAATAAGTTTATCATATTAATACTGAGCTAACATATTTTTAATTTCTTTGTCAGACAGAATCTTCACGACCCTGGAGATATTAGAGAACTCATGTTCGTTGATTCTCCAAATTATATTAAATTTCGAACTTTTTTTTAAGACCTAAGTATTATTTGGTTGTAGACGTTATGATTGTTAACTGCAAACGTTTATATTCAATTATTGGACCTGCGCAGAAGTATATCAGAATGCGGGGATAAAAATTCGAATATAAATTCACTTTACTGCTTTTAAGTTTAATATTTTCAATTAAAAAAAAAACTCTTAAGTGAACGTTTGACTCAAATATTCCCAACGTTTGACTCGAAGAAGAATAGTATATTTTGGCGCCCAACGTGGGGCTGTTAAATGAAATTATATTTTAGCACTCCAGCGTTTGACGCTAAAATATAAAATTATATTTGGCACTCCAACGTTTGACTTGACTAAGAGATTATAATAATATATATATATATATATATATATATATATATATATATATATATATATATATATATGTATGTAAATATTTCATATAAAAAAGCCGAAAAACTCCAATAATTTATCAAATGTTATATATATATAAGGTAAACTTAATAAGTCGGCGATTAAAGGTCTGGTTCATTACTTCAAAGTATATATATTTAAAACAACCCTATATGTTTCGGCAATATGCCTTTGTCAAGGGAATACAAAATATGTATTGTTTTAAATATATATACTTTGAAGTAATGAACCAGACCTTTAATCGCCGACTTATTAAGTTTAGCTTATCATACCAAGGTCACGAAGATATTATATTTATATATATATATATATATATGTATATATATATATATATATGTAATATATATAGAGAGAGAGAGAGAGAATTATTTCTTGACCTTTGTATATTATAGTAGATTTAGATATTGGGCGATTTAAAGTCTGTTTTACTTTAATATGTATATATTAAAGTAAAGCTAAGTTGCCGTGTGCTTGTGTGAGGACGTTCTTGAACTGTTAACAAAATGTCAACTTGAGTGTCTAGGCCCGTTGATGGACGTCCACTTTTTGGTTTATCTCGAACGAATCCTTCTTCCAAAAAGTTTCTGTGGATTTTACTTACAGTTGAAAAACCGATATGGTCCAGTTCAGGATGCGTTTCTTTAAACAACTCCGCCACTTCCCTGACATTTCGATGTCTATCTCCAAACCCAATCATCATGAGCACGTCAATGCGTTCATGTTCAGATAAATGCATCTCAGAGAATGAATAATTAAAACACTTTACACCAACAATTAGGGTAAAATAAAAATGTTGTGATTCGGATTATTTACAATCTGTCAAAAAAATTACCTTGTCACTTTGGGAATGACAGAATGTCGAAAAATGATTACTCAAAAATTTTCTAATGTAACAACCAAAATTATTACATCATCGAATAAAGAATTGTAGAAGCTTTCAAAATCCATAAAAAAATGGGGTTGACATTTAAAAAAATTATCAATGACGTTATAACTTTGTCAAGGTCGACGGAAAAAACAAAATGGTAGCATCTAAACATAGCTAATAAAAAACATTAATAGACCTGTCTTTACATTTTGTCAAATAATGCACAATAACGTTACTACGGGCTTGTGTGCATATCTTATGGACGCTTTGTATATATATATATATATATATATATATATATATATATATATATTAATTGATAAATTCTTGGAGTTTTTCGGCTTTTATATGAAATATTTAAAAATATTATCAAATTAGTATGTAATTGCCAAGTAAATGAGGATGTAAACATTGCTGTCTACAAATTACAAAGCAAATCATACAAAATTTTTAATTGAAAAATATTGTCTACGTTGGGCCTTGAACCCAAGTCTACTTTTGCCGAACTTGGCAATTACATACTAATTTGATAATATTACAAATATATAACACACACACATATATATATATATATATATGGTAAACCTAATCAGTAGGCGATTAAAGGTCTGTATATTACTTCAAAATATATGTAATTAAAAAACTCTACATGTTTCGGCTGTATACGCCTTTATCAAGAGAATACAAAATATGAAATATTTTATATATATATATATATATATATATATATATATATATATATATGTTTAGATAATTCCTTAGCAGTTCATTAAATATATCAATTAATAAATTCTTGGAGTTGTTCGGCTTTTATATGAAATATTTACAAATATCAAATTAGTATATATATAATTGCAAAGTAAGTGGGGATGTAAACATTGCTGTCTACAAACTACAAAGCAAATCATACGAAATTTTTTAATTGAAAAATATTGTCTACGTTGGGACTTGAACCCAAGTCTACAGTTTGTCGGACTGTCGCTTTTACAACTTAAGCCACGATAGACCTTGGTTCAAGCTATTTAGAAATGCATTATAAAATGAATCAGATGTCAGTTATTGAAAGTAGATGTCAAGTTGAAAGCAGAAGTCAGTTTTGAAAGCTGATCTGAGTTTTGATAGCAGATGTCAGTTATTGAAAGCAAATGTCATTTACTGAAAGCAGATGTCTGTTATGAAAGCAACCATCAGATTCGAAAGCAGATGCCTGTTTTGAAAGCAGATGTCAATTATTGAAAGCAGATGTCAGTACATGCAATTGCATACATAGTAATTTGATATTTGAGACATAAAGTTTCTAAATTGTGTGGAATTACGTGTTATTAATGCCAAACATTTTGATGTTATTGTCGAAACATATTCAATATGATTCCTAAAGCTTGAACTTGTCTCGAAAATCTCTCTAAAATATGAGGTCTGAAAATACCAAACGTACCTCCTTAATTGTTTACTATTCAAATTTGTTTAAAGAATCAATAAGTATTAATAATTACTAGCATCATTATATACACTGTTCTAACAGCGATTAAAGTTATAATTTAAATATATCTTCTTAACATCTTAAGAATTCCTTTCAATATATGTAACTTATAATGAGTTCTGAAATCATTAGAGCTTTAATTATGGTGGCAACGCCGGTTAATTGATTATTTAATAATACGTAAGACTAAGTTAGTGCCCGAAATGAATATTTATTATATTTTACATAAAATTTATAATATGATTAATAAAAAAGCTAACTTGCGTTTGTTATTTTAACGAAGGTGGTGGGGATAATCAAGATTAAGGGTAGTATTGTGCGCCAACATGAATTCAGTCGTGCTCTTGAACTTCACAAAGTAGCAGTGAGCCTTCTGGCGCTCTGTTCGAACTAAAAACAACAATAAAAGTATAAATAGTAGTATAATAAATAACACATAATTCGCAAGTATTTGCAAAATCTCTTCATATTAATATTACGTATTTAAGAAATAATCAAAGTTTTTCGCAATTTTTCTGTGGTAGAACATCTTAGTAAGTATTTATAAATTCATAATAATGTACGTAATAAAAGAGATTTAAAGCAATTTCATAAAAAACAATTTAGAAATTTATATGATAATCTAATAACTAACTATAATTAATAAATATGTAATTCAGTAGTTTAAGGTCTTTCGCCTTTTAAATTCTTTTTTCACTGCTTTTTTTTGTATTTATATCAGGGGTTACTTTTTTAATTTTAAAAGCAAGCTTGTAATTAAAGAAGAAATTCATTCAATATTTACTGATTTTCTTATATTGAATCATTAAAGATTAGAAGATATTATTTTTTTTGTCTATGTTTCACGTTCAATTGGAATTTTTCTTAATCTTATTGTAATTGTAGTTTATTCTATAAGATTTTATGTTAATAAATTAACTATGTTTTAGTTAATACATTCATTCGAAAAATCTTTACACGTTTCTTAGAAAATATATTTTGATCAAAACATTTCTTTTAGTATTGTTAAAAGAAATTCTATATTTCAATACTTTAAAAGTTTATGAAATTGTAATACTAAGAAAAGTAATTATAACTTAACAGTTCAGTCTAATCTGTATTAGAAATTTAATTAAATGTCATCCTAAATGTGTCACTTTCTATATTAATAAATGCTTGTAAGTTATGCACAAGCATAAGTTCAAAATTTTAATTATTATTACAATATACATATATACAAACATTAATAGCTTCAATAAATATATGAACTTTTGATTAAGTTAATTCTTATTTCTTTCTAAAAACGCTAATTATTCCACAAATTTTTAACCCATAATAAATTGCATAATATTCAAATTTTCACTGTATTAAGAATGCAATATTGTAATAATACAAATAATACAGCTATATATTACATAAACTTACATTATCATTTACATTATATTTATCTGCGTATCATTTACTCAAATATACTTTTGATAAGCGAAAACAGATTAATGCTATTAGCACGTTTAAATAAAAATTGCATCATGTAAGAATTATATAAACATTTTTTCTTTGAATAATTTTTATCGTTTTCCAAAACGAGTATAAAATAGTTATTTTTATACCAGGTACAAGGTACAATTATTGAGAATAGAAAGATTGATACAAGTTTTCATAATTTTTATTTTAAATATGTTCAAAGTAACAAGTGTTCATTTGAAAAGTCAATCTAGTAGCATGTGATTTACTGAGAACATTTTGAAGTATATCGTAAATTAAAATTTACTACTTAACCTACGAAGTCGTATATTTTGACAGTTTCATACATACAAATAAATAACAAATAATAGGTATTTATTGAAAACTATAACAAATGTTGAAAATGTTGTCCTTCATGATCAATGCACTTTAAAATCCTCCGTTCAAAATTTCTGATGATATTCTGCAACATTACTGGATTGTTATTAATTTCCATGCATTTCTGTTCGATTCTCTGTAGCATATCATTCAAAATTCAATATAGGTGTTCGAAATATGTTATTTTTTTAGATAAGGCCAAAAAAAGAAGTCGCAAGGTGTTCGTTCTGGTTGGAACTTTTCGATGCACGGTATTCCCTCGATGACGGACATTGCTTTTTCACTTCTATACTTTCTGTATATATAGTTAACATTTGGAATTTACTGCAAGTGAGAATTAATGAATATTAAATCACATTCTTACATGTAAATGTCGACTTATTTGATGCGTTCGTAACTACAATCCGAAAAACTAAGTTTGTACCAGTATGCAGAACACACCCTTTTGCGACAACGAACTTCCTGGTGATTAGGTTAATTAAGAATTAAGAAATGCTGAAAAAACAAGTCAATCAACGGGAGGAAACGTACAGACGCGCGTTTCGTTCTGGTTGGAACTTTCTTGGAAATTTCTTAATTCTTAATTAACCTAATCACCAGGAAGTTCGTTGTCGCGAAAGGGTGTGTTCTGCATACTGGTACAAACTTAGTTTGTCGGATTGTAGTTACGAACGCATCAAATAAGTCGACATTTACATGTAAGAATGTGATTTAATATTCATTAATTCTCACTTGCAGTAAATTCCAAATGTTAACTATATATACAGAAAGTATAGAAGTGAAAAAGCAATGTCCGTCATCGAGGGAATACCGTGCATCGAAAAGTTCCAACCAGAACGAAACGCGCGTCTGTGCGTTTCCTCCCGTTGATTGACTTGTTTTTTCAGCATTTCTTAATTCTTAATTAACCTAATCACCAGGAAGTTCGTTGTCGCGAAAGGGTGTGTTCTGCATACTGGTACAAACTTAGTTTGTCGGATTGTAGTTACGAACGCATCAAATAAGTCGACATTTACATGTAAGAATGTGATTTAATATTCATTAATTCTCACTTGCAGTAAATTCCAAATGTTAACTATATATACAGAAAGTATAGAAGTGAAAAAGCAATGTCCGTCATCGAGGGAATACCGTGCATCGAAAAGTTCCAACCAGAACGAAACGCGCGTCTGTACGTTTCCTCCCGTTGATTGACTTGTTTTTTCAGCATTTCTTAAGACTACCAGTTTAACAAAAAAGTTTTAAATTTCTATCCAGAGTATTCTTAAATTGTATATAATCTATTACAAAATGTGGAAACTCAACTTGAAATTCTACCATGCAATCTTGAACTGAATAAACCCATAAACCATCAATTTTATTACCACTTCGAAAATAAGCCTGGACTAAAAAAATTTTATATTCTAAAGTTAAAGCCATTTTAAAACTGATAAGCAATTTATTTAAACCGAATCGACGCACGATTATTTTATGCACTAACTGATATTTGTGATTGACATTATCAAATGTCATTTGGATTTACGTTTACGGAACAACAAACACATACTAATATATTTGCTTCTTATTCTATCAAAATTTCAAAGTAACCTAGATTGACTTTTCAAATGAACACTTGTTATGTAATTGCCATCAACAATAATACACTTGACCATTCTTTCCTTCTATAGTTCAAAAGCGTTCAGCCAGCTATCTTTAGGCGTACTATCAAAAAAACACTTAACGACGATATCAATCTCTTCTTCTGACTAGAACCTTTTCCCTATCGAATGTTTTTTTGAGTTAAAAAAATAGCCAGAAGTCACAAATCGCAAAATTCGGTGAATAAGGAGGATGTTCTATAACTTTGATTTTATTTTCAGCTAAATAATGAACAGTTATCCCTGCTGTATGGGACGACGCGTTATCATTATGTAACATAATTCCCTTTCTTGGCACTTTACTGAACGCAGTAGGCAAATTATTTTCAACGTACCATTTAGCGGTAACTGTCTTCTGATCTTATAATTTAATTGCGGCCACCAAACCCGTACTTCTAAAAAATACTGCGTACATTAATTTTTCATTGCTCGCTGTTTTTTCACCATCGTAGGGATTTCGGTATGTATGTTCCATCGCCAGTTACAATTTTAGAAATAAATTGATGGCCATCATATCCAAAGTTTGTTGACAAATTCTAACACGTTCTGATTTTTCTAAATCTGTCAGATGATGGGGTACAAACCGAGCTACAACCTTTGTCAAATGTAATTGTTCGTGCAATATTGATCTCACTTGCGAGGATCCAATCTTCAGTTGGGATTCTAGCATTGCATAGGTAATGCCGTTGTCCTCTTCCACCATTTTCTTCACTGCAGCAATATTTTTGCGATTAACAACAGTTGTATGAGGGCCAGCTTCTTTTCTGTGTACAACCGAGTTGCGACCTCGTTCAAATTATTTATATCATCTATAAACAGTAGCCAATGATGGTGCGAGATCCCCAAATGCCGATTTTAAACTTTCCTCACACTCATACGCGCTGAAGCCTTTCTTGTAATCATAGTAAATCATTATTCGAAAGTTCACTAATTTAATAATTCCATTTTTTCGATAACAGAAGCGCAATTCTACAGGTTATTTCTCAGACACTATTCAACCGAATTGCACGAAGCTTGAGTTTGAGAATGCTGAGTCTTCGAAAACTCAAAAACTGCTTTGCACACATAACCAACGTTTTTTCTCCAAGTGTAGTAATTTAAAGCTGTAGATTAATATAAATTAAAAAAATGTCACCTGCATAATTACGGCGGCTACGGCAATTGCGCTGAGTTGTCTTAGTTCCAAACGTAAATAGAAAAATGTCAAGAAGTTTGTACAAGTCGGTTAAAGTTTGATTGCAAAATTTGGGTCCCAATGGAATCTAGTGATGCAAGCGAAAACCTAAAAATGCATAAAATTGCAAATCAAGCAATTTCTAGTATTTTGCCCGTCAAATCGAGACCTCAATATGAAAAAATTTTCACAAGGTTTTTTAAACAGTGAAAAAAACTTTTTTTAACTGTTAAAAAATGACACACTCTGTATACTGAGATTCATGAAAAAAAGTGACTTTTTTGACAATTGGAGAAAAATATATATTTCTTAGTTTTATTTTTGAATTAACCAAGTAATTGACGTATCTAACTATATATTCATTATTTTCATTAATCATTATTCATTACTAGTTCCTATATCAATCACTCAAATAATTTAATTTAGCTGAGGTGTAAAACTATTTACTTTATTTTCTAAAAAAGAAATATTTGTAGGCAATTCAGAAAACCAATATTACATGACAAATTTTCGTGTTCTCATCTAATTCTTCTAAGCACATCAAGTGATGAAGATTTTTATATCAAATATAATTGAAATAGAATATGGCATTCATAACCACGAAATTCGTATTTTTAGACAATTTGAAACTTTGGACTAAAAATCATAAAATGTTCTTACAATATCAATACATACAACCAATTATTTGGTATATCTTTATTGTCTTACCAGAGTTATAGCAATACCTCTCACATAATTATTACAGTATTTCTCTTAAATATGAAAGGGTACTGACAAAAGACAAAAGAACGAATGAATATTGAAGATATACACGAGAATTTCTATTTCTAAGAATTACACTATTTCTTGTTATATTAATTTTGGTTCATCTACTTTTATTGAATAAATTAACTGAAGTCAGTTTCATTACATATTTTATGAAGGCTAACGTATTACTTTATTTTACACACAACTAATTGTAAGTAAGATCATGCAATAAATTTCCACTCATAATTAGTGAATTTATAAGTCATATCATAACTTCCAAGATGGAACATAAATTTTTAAATGTCACTATTTGATCACTACATAATAATAGCTATTAATATAACGAGAAAATTAAGCGATTTATAATACTCGAGGTGACGAGGCGCTAGCCGAGTCACCTCGTAACGTCCGAGAGAGTTTAAATCGCTGATGTTCGAGTTTATATTCAAAGCTTTATCGTATCATCAACGATATCAAGATTAAAACAAAATCAACAATTTGTCTGTCATACAAAATACTTACGTCAAAGCTTGCACGTTTTTGAAATAAATTAATAAATCGTGGAGAATTTGATGTTTCCGCAAATATTGTAGATGCTGCAAATAGTGCAAAATTAGATTTGTTGCCAGCGAAGTCAAAACTGCATTACGAAAACGAATATCGTTTGTTTTGTAAATGGGAAGATGAAGAACATGTTCAAGGTGCTGGGGAAACAGTCTTGCTCGCTTATTTCGTGAGACTGTCAAATTACTACGCTCCTTCATGTTTGTGGCCAAAATATTACATGTTGCGAGCTTGCTTGGAATTAAAACAAAGAGAGTAGAAATTGATAAGTATGGTGCTTTGATAAGATTTATCAAGAAAAAGAATGTTGGATATCGAGTTAAAAAATCCAAAATACTCACTAGAGAGCAAGTTGATGAATTTATGGGTACAGCTCCAGACGAGGTATTTTTGATGATAAAAGTAGCTTTTTTGATTGGTCTAGGAGGGGCTTGTAGAACCATTGAATTAGCGAGAATGTCTACGGACGGTTTTAGAGACTAAGGTAGTTGTTACCATTCCTGACACAAAAACTCACAAAAAAAGATTTTTTGTCCTTGTACCTGAAGGTGACATTAATTCCGTACTTTTATTTAAAAAATATGTAGCATTGCGACCGCGTCATGTTACGCATAAGAGACTGTTTATATCGTACAGAAATTGAAGGTGTACAATTCAGCCTTGTGGTTTTCATTTCTTTTCTAAAATACCTGAAAAAATCGCTACATACCTCAAACTAGAAAATCCAACTTTGTATACTGGTCATTGTATTAGAAGATCTTCAGCAACTTTTCTGGTTAACGCCGGCGGAGACATCTTAGATCTGCAAGAGCTGGGTGGGTGGGAGTCGAGCAAGGTTGCTAGGGGGTATTTAGAAGACAACGTAACGAAGAAAACTGCAATTGCGCAGAAGATTCAGATGGAAAAGGTTTTAATAAACAGTGTGTCAAACTCTGAACAATCAATTGAGTTTTCACGTAAAAATGAAAATTTGGAGGACGTAAGCGGCTTGAACATCATGTGTGTTGAATCATCCGAAAAAATATTGTTTGTGAAGCTGCAGAAGATCGCGGATTAAAGACAGATATGAAAGACATATCTTTCAAAATTGAGAACTGTCAAAATATTGAAATTCATGTTCGCAAATAATGTACTATTTGACGTATTATGGTTTTGTACCTAACGTATTATGGTGCTGTATCTAACGTGTTATTAATTCGCTACTAACGTATTATGAGTAACTAAAGTATTATTAAGATATTGTAATATTATGTTCCTAATAATTATCAATAAATGTTTAACATAAAGATGGCATAATAGTTGATGATACGATAAAGATAATAATAGTAACGTTATGGTAACATGTTTTGCGGTTATACTTTATAAATAGCATTAAATGTTAGATCACTCATACGTTTAAACCCTACCCGCCTACCTAAATTATAAATTTATTGAATGGACGTACAATATAAAAATTCTTTAGAATAGCAGAAGATTTAATCCACAGAATTATATTATTCTCGTTCATACAAATTCTGTTCAAAGTCTTAGTTGTTTACCACACTTTAATTTTGCTTCTGCTTCACTATTTTTATTGCTGATTTATAGTTTGCATGCGAAATGTGTTTATTTACATACATTTACAAATAATCACCATTTTGCCAAAAAGTATTCACCTGTTTTATATTTTATCAAAACCGTAAATAAACAG
Organism: Melolontha melolontha; assembly: GCA_935421215.2. Classification (NCBI taxonomy): domain Eukaryota; kingdom Metazoa; phylum Arthropoda; class Insecta; order Coleoptera; family Scarabaeidae; genus Melolontha; species Melolontha melolontha. Next base: position 195,116,104 of record OW285235.1, on the reverse strand, counting down.
AAACGTATTTAGATAAAAATGAGCCTTTAAAGTCAATCCAATACCAGCTATTTTAAGCGGGCGTATAACCCGTGAGTTAATTTGAACATCAGATAAGAACTAAACATTCGCTACACATGTTTCCATGAAGAGCAGTTTTATTAGTACATAACATTGTATTTTTTTATTGTCTTTATATGAAATTTAAATGCCATAGGTATCAGAATCCTAATTAAGCATGAGTCTAGATTAGATAATTCACACAAACATTTCGATCGAACACAGGTATATTCAATTTGCAACCGGAAAATAAAAGAACACATTAGTGCATAGAATTACAATTAATATACAATGAAGATCCAATATTTACAAAATATTTAAAAACATACCAATCAAAATTTAAGAACACGTGAAAAGAACTTCGTTTACCAGTTAATTAACGATCAGTTATTTTCTAACAGCATCATATTTACATAAATAGACAAGTAAATCCTTAAGAATTTTAAGAAAAATTCCGATTGGTATGGCCTCCATAAAACTGTTCCATTACAGGTTGAATGTTAAATAATTTAATGAAAAATATGAATGTTAAATTACTGGATCAAGTTAGCGTATCATTAAAATAAATACTAAAATTCCGGGCATAAACTTATACCGATTCAAGCTGGGTTACCCAAGAGGAAAATCTGCTGCCGTTCATGGCTCATTGAAAATGACGAAGCAGTGGACCAAACTTTTGTGCTTTCATACGTTCTGTAACAAAAAGATCACAGCAGAAGATCTATGGGAAGTAAGTATAATTTTATTAATAATAAAATTGTATTTTATTATATGTTGAAACATTTCCATATTCTATATGCTATTCTGTCACTTTAAAATTTGTAAGTATAAAAATAAGTTTGGTTGTATTATAATATGAGGTAGAAAAGTTATTTGTTGACTATATAATTTCCTTCCATAAGCTCCTAAATATGTTTAAAAAGAAGGATCTGTTTAAATACATTCGTCAGTTCGTTGTATATTTTTTATGATATTCTATATATTCCGAATCTTTTGCTCCATACAAAGTTACAGTAGTCTTATAGTCTATAAAGCCTATTATCGTAAAGGTAGAATTACTATTAAGTCAGAAAACTTCGAGTAGCATTTTAAATAATCATTTCTTGAAATGTAATATCGAGAAATAATGTTTTTCGTAAAAAGTCACATCTATCCTGAAACATGTGGATGCATTTTGCTCTTATTGGAAATTGTCAACACACAGTATCCCGGACAGACATGACTTTTCACTTCTATACTTCGCGTATAAACAGGATTATTCACGCTAAACTGCACGAAATATTGTGGCCAAACTACTTGACTTTCAAAAAGTTTCACTTTTGGGATATATGGGGGTATATCATGGTTACTTTTTAAAATTACACGCAGGACCTTAGGGCTTTTTGGAACACACAGGATGTTCCAAAAGCCCTAAAAGTATCAAAGTTGTATTTTTTTTAATGGATATTATTGCATTTTTGGATTCTCCGATCAAAATAAGTGCCTTTTTTAATTAGGTTTATAATACCTAAATCACAAGGTTTTTTTAAATAATTTGAATTTTGTCAAAATATAACCTAATTTTCATGTTTAAAATAATTGAGAAGTATTTAAGTTATGTAAGCGAAATTTACAGTGAAGCGTAACAATAGATCATATTTTATATCCAAATTATAATAAATTTGCCATCTTATACAATATGTACAAAAATTAAAACTAATCAAATAATAACTTTAAGTGCCTATAACTTGACTAATTTAAATAGAACTCCATATTTTTTAATTTACCAGCAAATACACTTTTTCATTACCTATCGAATGGTATTTATGTAAAGCTTTAAGCCTTCGCGTTTTTACAGAATATGCCTAATAATCGTTTTTCGCACCAGCGTTTTTTAAATGTGTTTTTTAAATAAAAATTCTAATGTATCTAGTTGCCTATTGCATTTAGAAATGTCAGATAATTTACAATTATTATTATTAACACAAAACAGAAGCAAGATATTTAGAGCAGATGTTCGAAATGTCCATCGTTCATTTCCAGACACTTACATATTCTTTTTTGAAAACCACTGCTAACTCTGGACAACATTTACGGAGTTACAGTTTTAAAAGCGTGTCTTATGAGTATTTTCATATCATGTGGTGTTGTTGGAGGCGTGTTGTAGACAATTTCTTTTATGTATTCCCATAAAAAGAAATCTCGTGGAGTTTAGTCAGGGAATCTAGAGGGCTAATTTTGAAATCCATTTCTTCCAATTTACCTGCTTTGAAAATTGGCATTTAAAAATTGCTAAACCTCGCGATGATAATCAGGTGGAGCTCCATCCAATTGAAGCCATATGTTTGTTCTGATGTGTATAGGGACTTTTGCTAATAATCCTGGAAGCTGGTGTAAAAGAAAATCGAGAAACATCATACCATTCAAAGATCCTTAAAAAAAATAAGGTCCAATTAAAAATGGGCCCAGTATTGCACCCCTCACATTAATGGACCACCTAGTTGTGTCTATTCCTGACACCACTGTTATGAAAATTACATTAAATCACTAAATAACACATTATCAACCATATACAAAATTCAATTCGATTGTCAAAATCATTTCCATAAAGTTCTTGACAAAACTTGATTTTATAAGGATGAAATCTGTTTTTCAAAAATTCTTGAAATAACTAATGTTAAGTATTAACTAATGTTAGTATTTTTGAATATCTGGTTTTGACTAATATTGGCATTTTCGATAACTGAACCAACTACAGTAAAAGCGTTTTCATCTTCAGTGACAAATTTCGTTGTAATGGGTTTCTTATAACTGACACTTCCACTTTCCCTAAACTGGTTTAATACTCTCTCAAAAATGGCTAATTTAAGGTGATTTCTTTCGGGAAACCTGTGAACATAAACCCGAGAAGCTAACAAACAATTTTGATGATACTCTCCAAGCATAAAAATCATATCAATACGCTCTTCTTTTGTGGAAATCATCATTTTGACCAAGCAATACAACAAAAATATTCAAATAATAACGATCTAAACCTCCACAATTACAAAAAATAATACCACTATAGCAAAAACAGCCTTTGTGGATTAAAATGTCAGATTAAATGAATTATCTGACATTTCTAAATAGGCAACTAGATACATTAGAATTTTTATTTAAGAAATACCAAATGGTGCGAAAAACGATTATTAGACGTATTCTGTAAAAACGCAAAGACTTAAAGCTTAACATATGAATGCCATTCGATAAGTAATTAAAAAGTGCATTTGCTAGTAAGTTAAAAAATATGGCGTTCTATTTAAATTAATGAAGTTATTGCCACTTAAAGTTCTTATTTGATTAGTTTAAATTTTTGTACAGCCTGTATAAGATGGCAAGTTTATTATAATTTGGATATAAAATATGATCTATTGTTACACTTCACTGTAAATTTCGCTTACATAACTTAAATACCTCTTAATTATTTGAAACATGAAAATTAGGTTAGATTTTGACAAAATTCAAAATATTTAAAAAACCTTAAGGTTTAGATGTTATAAACCTAATTAAAACGGACACTAATTTTAATCGAAGAATCAAAAAATGCAATAATACACAGGGATTCTATTTGAAAAAACACAGCTTTGATACTTTTAGAGCTTTTAGAACACGCTGTATAATATGAAAATAATTTAAAAAAGTAACCATAATCGACCCCCATATATCCAAATTTTTGAAAGTCAAGTATTTTGGCCACAATATTCCGTGCCGTAAAACTGAATAACCCTGAATATACTGAACTTACTGTAAATGTGAACTAATGAGTAGAGCAGACCAATTTACGTGCGCGCCATGAGCGCTGGTATGGGAGTGTAATTCGTAATATATTAGAATATGCGATAGAATAGGGACGCAACATGAGCTTGTTACCGATATAAGTATAGAAGTAGAGACATTTATTCTATCAGAAATAATTAAATATAGATTTGGTTTTCTGCTATTAAAGTAATATGCATAAACACACGAAAAATAAGAATAGTATATATTATAGCAGCGTTGTATGTACCTATAAATAAAATGGAAAATGTATGAAATCAGTGATTGTGTGCACGATAGAGGATTTAAAAAAACACTTACCGTTTTAAGCGTCTTCCAAGGATTGACAAAATGGAGAAACTCGATTGTATATTTTCAACATCAGGTGCGTTTCTAAGGTTATTTCTGAAAAACACGTCCTCCGCGAGGAAAAAATATGTTTATATTCGGAAAACGAGCCTTCTACATCTAGTGATGTTATATTCGCAAAATCAAAATACTTTTTTAAGCAACTTAACGAATCTGTAGACGTGCCCTCACAAATACGTGGTAAGGTGTCAAAATCTGCATTTCTGTCTAAAACACTTTCAAATTTAATTAGAACACTTTCACTTTTTGCGTCTTCTACAGCACACAGTTGTGCGTGAACATCTTTAACGATTTGCAGTGATTCCTCTAAAGACAGCGACGAATTTTCTAATTTTGTTATTGCTTCTTTTAGTCCCAAGTAATTCTCACGAATACTTTGTAAATCCATTTTAATCTGGGCATCTTGAAATTTTTTCTGGCTTGTATTGATAGCTGCACTTTCTTTCGGATCGAATGGTAAAACCACGCCCTTAATTTTTTTCAAAATGTTCATGATAGTAAAACCCCGCCCGTAACCATGTACCCCAACGTGTCAGAATCGGCTGTGGTGGCTCAAGGGATGGGGACACAATTCCTGAAATTTCCGAAACGTTTTGAAGATTTCAGGTAAAAGCATCTACCTCTGAATAACATCTACTAACCTGTTCTGCCACAAGGTGTTGAGCATGGGGTTTACAAGTAATACGTGACAAGTTAGCACAATATTCTCCAAGAGACCGGCCTACAGAACACATGGTTGCGGCACCATCGGTCATAAACATTAATACTTGGTCTTTCGAAAGTTTAAATTTTTCCAAAGTGTCTAATAGCACCTCTGAAATTTTTTCGGCATTACATTGTTCTAGTCGTCTGGATGCTAATAAAATTGAAGACGTTGGTTGATGTGGTTCCATATTACGCGCCAAAACATTAACTACAGATTGTTTTTTGCTGTCAGTTGTTTCGTCCACACATAACCACAGTTTTTTATTTTTCAGTTCGGCTTTGATTTTATTTTCAACCTGTTTACGCACCGATGGTAAATTCCTTCGTAACTTTGTCGTGCCCGGTAATGTTTGATTCGCGTATTTATTTCAATGAAATAAATAAATCATTACTTAACAAGGTAAACGGCAGTGTACACACAATCATAGTTACACATAGTTCATGTATAAACTGTTGTCGATTAATTTTGTTATTATTGTGCTTCAAACTGCTTACGTGTTCTTTACAATGTGTTTTTGACCAACACATTAGATATGTATTGCACACTAAACATTTAATTTTTGAGCCATCGTATATTAAGTCCGGGAAATCCATAATAAACTTATTCACTTCGTCTGACAACGGTCGTTTTCTCGATTTATGTGTCGACGACATTTTATTACGTATGCTTACACTTACATGCAGTCTAAGCAAGTACCAAACACATACTGAATGCTTTTTATTAGTTCTGATGCAATACAATCATCCTCACATCGCCGCACATGACGCGCACGGAAATTGGTTGGCTCTACTAATGAGTATTAAATCTCACTTTACATGCAAATGCTTAATGTGCTATACTAATATCTACATTTCGACAAATTAAGTTTGTACCAGTATGCAAAAACTCGTACTCATTAGTTCTCATTATTAGTAAGTTAATTATACTATCCATATATACGCGAAGTATAGAAGTCAAAAGTCATGTCTATCCGGAATACTGTGTGTTGATAAGCTCCAATAAGAGCTATAGATGTGACTTTTCACGAATTTTTTATTATCCTAACAACCAGGAAGGTGTTCTCACGACGTGTAGCGTTTCTGCATATTATTGCAAACTTAGTTTGTCAAAAGCACATTAAACGACATTTGCATGTAAAGTAAGATTTAATACTCGTTAGCTCATTTACAGTAAGTTCATTATATCGAGAAATAAGTTTTTCAAAATGGGTACCGAAATTGTTGATATACTGCTTGTACTAGCATTTTCCTACAAATTTATATTCAAACCGCAACCACAGCAGTTCTTCGCCAAAAATCGATTTGTCTTTGTTCGTTGTTATACGATTGTTCACCAGTCAAGTATCGATAAATAAAAATATATTTCTCTTTATGAGACTTTATAAGCATTTCTCAAAAATAATTGCAAAATCTCCATCGGCAAGACAACTCAATCGGTGTTATACAATGCATCGAAGCTACAAAGTATAAACTTTATCTATACCTTTAGGTAAGTATATATTTTTTAAACTTAATACTTGTTTTTATAGCCTTACAAATCATTATGAACTTTCAATCGCGAGTTATCTAACATAGTCATCAATCTTAGGTGTATAAGGATTACGTCTGAATCCAGCATAGCATTAGTGTACACTTCCCGTCATTTGAAATTTTCGATATAATTAATTAATTATCCTATAATCCAGTTAAAAATGTAGAAGTACATGATATACGAGGGTGGACTGATAAATAAGGTCTCCAACTCTATAAAATAAGAATAAGAAACAATATGGAAACCAGTCTTAAAGTGAAGTAAATTTATTGTACTACCAATGTACAGTTGCGAGCATGGAATTCCAGACATGTCAAGATACTGAAGAAATTTAATGTTTAAATAAGTATAGAATTGTATCAGTATTTTATTGAAGCATCATTATGATCTAATACAAATTGTAGTCGTCTCCTCATTGTTTGAATTAAGCTTCTTGTGTCATAATTTTCAGTAGCATCTTGCCAAGCACCTTGAACAGTTTGCCAAAGCTCGTTTCTATTCATCGGTCTAAAATTGTTTCTATTTAGCTTTTTGAGGATATATCCCCAAACATTCTCAATTCGGTTCAAGTCTGGACTCTTCACAGGTCATCTCAAAGCTTGAATATTGTGGGTAGCCAACCCTATACTAGCGGTTATGGCGGTATGACATGGGCAATTATCATATTAAAATGTAAAGTTACCATCTGGAAAACTTTCCACGACCGAAGGTAGCATTGCATTTTCCAATAAATTTCTATATACAAGTCTCGATAATCGTTCTTCAATTTGATAGCAAATCCCTAATCTTTCAGAAGTTGTCCATACCCAGACGTTAACGAAGAAACCGCCGCTCGATCGATCTTGCTGAACATATCTTTCTTGATACCGGGAATTTGGAGGTCTGTAATCACGTAATTCCCCATTATAACTAGAGCTAAAAACCTTTTCATCGCTGAAAACAATAGTACTCCAAAAATCTTCGTCACGATTTAAATAGAAATTAGCGAACTCTGAACTCTTATTTTATGCCACTCAAAAATAGTTTCTTGGCCGCAATTTTACATCTTAATCCATGCTTCTTTATTCTTCTCCGAACAGTTCACTTAGACCCAGGAAATTGTATTAGGGATTTCGCTCCAACAATTGTCTGAAAAGGGTATTCTCTCACATGGTTAATTACGTACATTAGGGTGCGCATCAACAACTCTTAAAGACCTTCTTTTCTCAAGTTTTGCTATTGCTCTTGATTTTTGCGCTTCATTAAGAAAAACTCTAGGCATATTTTTAAATGTCAATGAAGCATTAATAAATGTCTAATGTCAATAAAACTCTATATGAAAGTCATATTTACAGTAGTTATTTATGTCTGGAATGCCATGCTCCTGGCTGTACATAATTATTTTTCCACATAGTGTAACACTTTTCTTCTAACACTGAATCTATATCTTTATTCCACCCATGATTAAACTTTCTTGTTTGCTGTGGATTCAATTCCGAACAGCAGCCCGAACTTCAGTGTCTGATAATAATCAAATACATTTAAAAATATATATTTTCTTTTATTTCGTATTATAGAAACTTTTAATTTCAATAGAAAGAACCTAAGATCCTGAGATGATTATTTTGCTTATTGTATTTCTTTTTGACGAACCAACGAGTGGCTTACTACATTTTTGTGCTGCGGTTCCTAACATTTTTGGCACTGTCCAATATAGTGCTGCTTTCTAACAATATATAAAAAGTGTTCATTTGAAAAGTCAATCTAGTAGCACGTGATTTACTGAGAACATTTTGAAGTATGCCGTAAATTAAAATTTACTACTTAACCTACGAAGTCGTATGTTTTGACAGTTTCATACATACAAATAAATAACAAATAATAGGTATTTATTGAAAACTATAACAAATGTTGAAAATGTTGTCCTTCAAGATCAATGCACTTTAAAAGCCTCCATTCAAAATTTGTGATGATATTCTGCAATATTACTGGATTGCTATTAATTTCCATGCATTTCTGTTCGATTCTCTGTAGCATATCATTCAAATTTAATATAGGTGTTCGAAATATGTTATTTTTTTAGATAAGGCCACAAAAAGAAGTCGCAAGGTGTTAAATCGCATGAACGTGCAGGCCAGGCAATTTCAGTATTTCGACTAATTATACGCTCATCAAAAAATTCTCTTAATTAATCCAAAGATTCTGCAGTACAGTGACAAGGTGCTCCGTCTTGTTGGAAATATGCATTTTGAAGTTTATCATCATGCAACTGATTGACAAATGGTTGTAAAATTTCCGTACGGTACCTTTGAGCAGTTAACTTTCCCTGAAAAAATATTGGTCCAATGATTCGCCTTTGGCTTATCGCTGCCCAAACACCAATTTTCTCTGGATGTAGCGATTCTTCATTAATTACATGTGGATTTTCACTACTCCAAATTCTTGTATTTTGTTAATTTAGGTATCCCGTTTTATAAAACCATGCTTTATTAGTAAAGATGACTCTTTGCGAAAGCTCTCCATTATTGCTCATATTTACGAACCAATTACAAAACTGTAGTCTATGTGGGTAATCAATTTCTAACAATTCTTGTACTACTGTGACACGGTATGGATAAAGTTGCATATCTTTTTTTAATAACTTGTGAGATGTACCAACAGAAAGGTTTATTTGTTGACTCAAATGTCGAACAGATGTTTGTGGTTCATTTTCCATTATTTCTTCAACACGATTGACAAATTGAGGTGTACGTTTCTTAACTGCTCCGCTGCCTGATTTTCTTAAGAGACTACCAGTTTCAGAAAAATGTTTTAAAGTTCTATTCAAAGTATTCTTAAATTGTATATAATCTATTACAAAATGTGGAAACTCAACTTGAAATTCTACCATGCAATCTTGAACTGAATAAACCCATAAACCATCAATTTTATTACCACTTCGAAAATAAGCCTGGACTAAAAAAATTTTATGTTCTAAAGTGAAAGCCATTTTAAAACTGAGAAGCAATTTATTTAAACCAAAATCGACGCACGATTATTTTATGCACTAACTGATATTTGTGATTGACATTATCAAATGTCATTTGGATTTACGTTTACGGAACAACAAAAACATACTAATATATATGCATCTTATTCTATCAAAATAAGTCACCTAGATTGACTTTTCAAATGAACACACGTTATATGACAAAAATAGAAAATTGTGATATGAAGTTGTCAGTGTAAAAGAATGTGAAAAGTAATATTATCTAGTTATTCTTTACAAGTTCCTTTAAAATTATAATAAAATAAGATAGAGGAATCAGGTACTGTACTATCATGGTCTGGATCAAAAGAAATGTAAAGTATGAGATATATGATTGTTTCGGCCTTTACTTGATGAAATTCCATAATAACTATTAAGATAAAATAATAATAATAAAATAATTGTAAATAAGTTAGTTATATGTCTGACGAAGCCCAGGTTGGTGCGAAACGACTCGTTATAGTGATAATTAGAAAGTGAAGTTCATAAAATTTGTTTTATTTTATCTTAATAGTAAAGTATGAGAAATAGAAAAATGTAGTGGACGTCCCTGACAGAACAGTAGAAGATATATAAAACTGGTTAATCGTATACAGATTAAATTTTAAAGAGGGAAATAACTGCACCTTCTTCTACTGAAAAATAATTCGACAAGTCTTCGTGAAACTATTTCAAAACCACCGGATGAGGTCGCCATCAAAATAGACGATCGAGTTTTTACTGTGAACGATAGCAATTTCTTATTATTGCAATATATATATAAATCCAGTATCTTTTATTGTTTCCGGAAATCGTGTCGAATGTAATTGTAAAGGAGGATGTATCGAGGAAGTTTATAAACTAACAATGACACAGCTTTGAGAATAAAGATTCCAAATTTTATGTATTTCTCAAAAACAGAACATTCCAAATGTGCCGCATGACTAGTCTAGAAATTTTGATACTTATTAAAACAAGAAGCCTTTTCAATGCGTATATTAATTAAAAGATTTTAGTTGGAACTTCGCCAATAGTCCCCCGGAGAAAGGTCTTTAAAAGTAATATGAGAAGCAGAAGTCTGCAGAACCCGCCGTATAATAAAACCCCGTTCATTCTTTATATTTTTATAATATATTGTAGCATTATTCTTTTATTATTCAAATAATATTTGTATTGCTTTCTAGTCGCTGCACTCTCGGATATCGAATATACGAGGAAATATCAGAAAATAATGAGACTGGTGCTGTAGTACAAAAATGAAATATTTATTTAGAAAACTTCAACAACGATCCTTCAAAGTACTCTCCATGCTATGCAATTCACTTGTCCCATCGTTTTGTCCGCTTGTCATAAATATCTGAGAAATCATTTTTTGAGAGTCTATTTAGTATACTCATTGCCTAAGAGCTCTAAATTCGACTCAAATTTTCGACCTCCCAATTCTTTGTTGACTTCAGGAAACAAATAGAAGTCACATGTAACAAGGTCAGATGAATAGGGAAGGTGAACCATAATTTCCATCCCAATTCTTCAAGTGTTCGTTGACAAATCGCTGATCTGTGGACCGGAGCATTATCCCAACCGCTGTCTTGATAAAGCGGACGTATTTTCTTTAATTTTGCCTTTAGGGTTCTTCGAAGTACATTAGAATACTACTCTCCAATTACTGTATGTTCTCTAGGTACAATATGATCATAAATGACGCCCCATTTATTAAAAAAAAGTGCATCACTTTACCGGCGCTTTTCACAGTTTTCGCCTTCTGCGGATTTGGACTGCCTTTGTGCTTCCATTGCATACTTTGAGACTTTAGTTCAGGGTCGTAATGGTAAAACCAACTCTCGTTATATGTAACGACATTGTTTAAAAACTGTGGATTATGTTGCAGTTGCCTTTTCCACTGCCGACAAATTGTCACTCGATTGGCTTTTTGTACATCAATCATCACTTTTGGAATCCATTTTGCCGCGACCTTTTAGTACCCTAAATCTTCATGAATAATTTTTTGAGTGGAACCATGTCAGAAATTCGATATATGCCAATTCGACGATCAGTTTAGATCAAGTCGTTAATTTCTGCAATTTTTTAATCAAAGCGTGCAGTTGGTGGTCGCCCGCGTTGAGGGTCATCTTCATAATCGTCTTTGAATTTCTTATGCCACTCAAACACTCTACATCGTGATAAACTATCATCTGGGTATGCAGTTTTAATCATTTCAAAAATTTCAGTTGGAGTTTTATCCAACCGAACACAAAATCTTATCGCATGTCTTTGCTCCACTCTATTTGCAACATACTGACAATCCAGTAATTAATTTGTAATAAACATCAAATGTTAAATCAAAGCCTACTTGAGGATAACTACATTAGAGATGGGGGTTGCATGTTCCATTCTTTGTATTATAAAATTCTAGTTTATTATAAAGTTCTAGTGAAAGGAGTTTGCAACCACCATCAGTCTCGTTATATTTTGATATACCCCCGTATAGAAATATGAAAATCAAATAAATTTGAAAATTAATTTATTTATTATTATTAATTGTGTTAAATAAGAAAACTTAGTATAAAGTGTTGTACATAAAACCAACGGTGGCTATGCCCATATCGAATTGATTAAAAATTCAAATAAATGAAACGTTTCGATATTAAACATAAACCCTATTCAGTCATAAATTTGTTATAGCAAGTTCTTTCCCGTATAAAAAACCAACGTCAAAACATTATTAAAAAGATATCTAATTAAGAAGAGAAATTTTCATTTATATGTCGAATTTTGCTTTTTTTTCTATTCTAAATTAACTTCTTTTAGTCAAAAATATTCCAAAAATGAAACATTGATTCGTTAAAAGTAACTATTCAAGATTGCTTCTGAGATTTCGGGCTGCAACCACGTCTTTGGCCCTCTTTCCTTCTTGGTCGACGCTCCATCCACGGGTGTAAGGGAGATCTTCAGGGCTGTTACTGCGGTTGCTGCACTGACACATAATAGCAGCCCTAAAGATGTACCCCGCAACAGTGTCCGAAACATCGACCAAGAAGGAAGTAGTGCTAAGGACGCGATTTCAGCCCAAAACCCAGAAGCAATCGTGAAAAAACGCCCGCGAAAGCCTACAAGCCAGAGTAACTATTCAAGTTTTAATAATCTAAATATATCAAAATATCCATTCAAATTCTTCTACCTGAAAACTTTATATCAAACTTATGACTTATTAAAATATACTGAAAATAAAAACAGACATGTAATATACATATCTGTAACTGTACACATGGACAATACACCTCGTATTTTCAGAATTTACTTCTGCTTAAGACACGTGTTTCTGCCATCTAGGCGTCATGAGTCAAGCTAGTGAAGCAATGTATACAAAATAATACAGATCTGTTAAACAACAGATTTGTATCTGTATATACATTTACACTGAAATCGCCTACAAGATAAAGCAAGTTTCGTCCTATAGGGTGTCACTATTTAATAAGTGACATCTGACGGACGAAAGAGACTATGTCGGAAAAGGCGACCTTTTGTTCGACCAGCTATGCTGGTACAAAAAACGAAAAAATACGTATATCGGTGTAGTCCATTAACAACGAGCCAGATGGCAGTAAATATACAAAAAGGTTTTAAGTATATCAATACGTTATGCACGTATAACGCTTAATACAGATCTGTTAAACAACAGATTTGTATCTGTATATACATTTACACTGAAATCGCCTACAAGATAGAGCAAGTTTCGTCCTATAAGGTGGCACTATTTAATAAGTGACATCTGACGGACGAAAGAGACTATGTCGGAAAAGGCGACCTTTCGTTCGACCAGCTATGCTGGTACAAAAAAACGAAAAAATACGGAAAAAATAGGCGATTTCAGTGTAAATGTATATACAGATACAAATCTGTTGTTTAACAGATCTGGATTATTTTGTATGCATTGCTTCACTAGCTTGACTGATGACGCCTAGATGGCAGAAACACGTGTCTTAAGCAGAAGTAAATGCTGAAAATACGAGGTGTATTGTCCATGTGTACAGTTACAGATATGTATATTACATGTCTGTTTCAATTGGAACAAAAGCGTTATACGTGCATAACGTATTGATATATTTAAAACCTTTTTGTATACTGAAAATAAAGTTAATAATTTCATCAAATCTATGATACAATTTCGTATAATAATTAGAAGAAGTGATATGCAAATATTCAAAAAACAATTTTAATCTATTGCTAATTACACTATAATTAGCAACTGTTTTTAGTCATCAAAAATAAAATATACTTCTTTAAAGTTACTTTTTAGTTAGTGTGTACCAAATTATATTACTGCTACTTATATTACTGCTACGGCCTCTTTCTAGAGAATATGTAACGATTGAGTCAAACAGGAATTGAACTCTTTTTTATTTTAAATCACCTAAAAAGAAGTAACATTGTCACTAATTCCAAAACACAGTCTTTTAACTCCATGAATTTGCTTCGACTGACTCTCTCACTGCGTGTAGCGCTCAAGCGATTATATAGGAACCGTCAGGGAATGCAATATTTGTGCAATTTCTCTCTACGAGAAATAAACATTTTTACTTATAATTGCACAACTTTATGTAATTTTTTATAATGTTTGAAAATGTTATTGACATTGCGAAGTACCGCCTTTACGAATTCGATATATGGGGTTATAGGAGAAATATTGATCAAATTTGTAATTGGCATCCCAAAAATAAACTAATCCATACAAAATTGTTTCCCATAATTTTTCCTTGTAGACTAAGTCCTGGATATTCCTAATCACCTTTACTTTACCATTTAGTTTACGCATACGTAATTTTCTCTCTTCAACTTAATTAGACATTAATAAAACTAGATCGTTATCCAAAATTGAACGATGCGTTAGTATACTGGAATAAAAACTTCGACCTTCTAATATTGCAAGTGTATCAAGATCATTGTGTAATGTCACCTGGCAAACTTGCGGCAGTACGTAAATCAAACTTTTCGGCCATATTGTTAGACTCTATACTTATACTACTACTTAATCTATTATTTAGAATTTCTAAAGCTTCATTTAGATTAATATTTATAGATTTAATACAATTTTTGGTAGATTCTACGATAACTGAGCTGTATGACAAGCTATTAAAACTGTCTTTGAGCTCTTTTAACCTATTTTTGAAACTGTCTATGAGTGCGAGTTTGCGCTCGATTATAGTTCTGTCACTTCTAGCACTTGAATTGTCTTTTCTTAAGTTTGTACGAAATACCTGTGTTTCTTCGAGTTGGAGAAACGGTTCCGGGGCAGACATGTGGGTGACTTAGACCTTCTCCTGGCTTCGGCTGAACTCCCTTTGAACCTGAGCTGATAGGGCCTTCGTCATTCTTCGGTTTACGTGCCTGTAAACCCCGTAGCAGCAGCAGAAGATCACCATAAGCACGACTCCCGCAAATGCCAGTACGGCGAGGATGTCGACCGTGTCCACGCTGTTTGTAACGTACGCATTGTTGGCTGCTATGATGACTTCTTTTGTTGCGTAGTTCCGCATGTTTTATCGGCTTACCATGTGTTCGATGATTCGTTCCAGTTTCCACTTACTTTGTACACAGTATTAAGTGGCTGGCAGGATCGCCATGTGATATCACCTGGTCCCGGAGGTCACATTGTTGCTTATGCACCGAGGGTTTACAGTAATAAATAAAAGGCGGGACAACGAATAAATAACAACATATAATTAAGTAAAGATAATAACAACGTTTAACAATAAAATACACTACATTATACTTATGAGGCACTAGTCTAGCAGGGACTCTAACTCACTGTCTCAGACTGTGACTCTATGTGTGTCGAGACCTCTGAGTGTCTCGTTATATACTAGAGTATGTCCCCTTAGCCTAGTTACCTGTTTATAAGATAAACATGATGTGGTGAAAGATCATAACTCACCGAGGCCGTGTTGTCGTAAGAGATGTAAATACATACATGACCTGGTTTAGTTACTGCAATTGGAATGAGTACCACGATGTCGCAAGGGTCCAAAAGGAATTCCTAGATTCTTCTTCGTATTCGATGATTTTAAAAAATGAACGTAAATACTTCAAATGGAAACAGCATTTCTCGAGAATGCCTCACATTCGCTTGCGAATCTGTGTCGCTTATTGGGAACGATCGCAGTTTAAAAGTTAAGGAATTAGTAGCACTGTCTAATATTTCGAACGCGACCGTTTCCAACAAAGTCCAACAAATTATCTATTAATAGCAGAGATAAGCAAGAAAAATCCCTAATCGCAATATAAATTAATACCTACTTCGACAATTAAGTTGCCATCATCAGTATAAAAATCTGAAAAATAGTGTTAAACGTAGCGTTTATTATTAAGGTACCACCTGTGAAGATATGCTCTTCATTAAATCGTCAGGCTGTGAAAAAATAACAATTAACAATTGACAGCCCGTATATAGAAAGATTTTCAAGAGTGTCATAAAAGATTGGTGTCCGTAAAGAATATTAAAAAACATCGATAAAATAAAGTTTACGTACTAAAAAAAGGAACATCAAAGTGTTTCAAACAAATTTAGGATATTGATGTAAAAGAAAAACCGTTACCGAGACTGAATTTTTAGATTATAGTGCCCAGATCGTACCACCTGGCCTTTTTTTCAAATTGGGAACACATCACCAGAACCTTCAAGGATCCAATTCCTGTGTCTCGTTTACTCATGCTTCGAATATCTACAAAGTAACAAGTATATGTTAACATAACGCCATAAAGTTACAGTAAGTGTCCTCTTTTCGAAACACTACATACAATCAAGAAAAATTAGTTGGTGAAGCGATAATTATATACTCACCGACACAAAATTCGATCCACATACTTCTTTTTCGTTTATTTTTTTTTTCGGTTCATCCATAAATTTGAAGATTCTTGTTATATCATAAATATTATGTCAACTACGCTTTGTTGAAATTTTTTGGAACTGCTTAAAACTTTTACAATAAAGGAATGCTTATTCCGTTGTTAGTTAATGTTAGTTAAATTTAAACCGTTTTTTGTTTTAATTTGGTTTATTTTATAATCGTTCGTTTTGCTTTTTTTTAAATTCGTGCTCAACAAAATTGGTTTAATGTTTTTTTAATTTAAATACGGTCTTAAATCTAACAGACACTGCTAGAGCAATAGCTTTGATACGAGATTGGCGACCACAATATTACCTGGCTCGAGTCCTAGGTGTTTCTAGGTGTCCTGTTCAAAGAGCAGTAGAACGGTTCCGTGTAACTAGTGACTACTCTAGACGAGTCGGTTCTGGCAGAAGAAGTTGTACAAGTGCAAAGGATGGCCTTTTCTTACATTGAGAGTCCTGAGAAACAGGGAGACTACTGCAATTTGTGTCAGAAATGATTTAGAAGAGGTATGTGGTGTAGCAGTTAGTGAAAGAACAGTAAGAAGAAGGTTGCAGGAATATGGATTAACTGCTAGAAGACTTGCACAAGGCCCACAGTTGACCAGAGAATATCGCGTAGAGCGGCTATGCTTTGGTCGTCAACATCAGAACTGGAGAATGAGGAATGGAGCCATATCCTTTTTACAGAAGAGTCAAGATTTAATTTCAGCTCTCCTGATGGCCGTCAAAGAGTATGGAGGAAAAATTGGTGAAAGGTTTGCCCAATGTAATATTGTCCCAAAGTTTAGTTTAGGCGGTGGATTAGTTTGAGGGCGGATTAATATGGAAGTTGGTACGGATTTATCAGTGGTCAATAGAGAAGCTCTGACTGCAGATAGATACATTAGGGATATTCTAGAACCACATATGGTATCTTTTGCTCCATTTGTTGACGACAATTTTATGCTAATGCATGTTAACGCCCGCCCTCACGTTGCTCGAATTGTTAATGAATATTTGGAAGAAGTTGGAATCTATCGGATGATTTGGTCAGCAAAAAGTCCAGACCCAAATCCGATCGGACATGTGTGGAACATGATCGGAAGGCGACCTCGAGCTCAAATTCCAGCACCAAGAAACATACAAGAGTTAAGCGCGGCAATAGTACAAAAATGGGATAACATTGACCAAAATTACATTCGACTCCTTATTAAATGACTACCAAGATGAATGGAAAGTGTAATTCAAACACGAGGAGACAATACACGCTATTAATCCCCATTATTTATCATTTGTAAAAAAATATATTTTGTTGATTTAATTACAATTCCATTGTTTAAATTATTTTTGTTATTCCGGTTATATTTTTTTTTTATTGATTTAATTTATTACGATTATTTGCTTTACCTTTAAGCCAACCAAAAAAAAACAACTACAATTTAAAAACTAAGAAAAAATAACCAAATTATTACGTGGATCAAATTTTGTGCCGATGAATGTATATTTACTTACATTTATATTGTCATAATAATTATTTACGTCAATTATAGGCTTCAAACTAACAAACAAACTCATATATAACATTTATAAATTATAAATATAATACATCTGTTAGATGTATGTGCTTGGAATATATGTAACGCTTTGGGGTATTGTTTAGCCAACTCAGTGACTACAATAATAGAGAATAAATTTACACTTTCTATTAAAAAACTCGTTGTTTTATTATTTAATTAATCAAAATTTGGTTGTCATATTTATTTATAACATAACTGCAGTATTTGTAGAAGAACCGACCTTAACCCAGCATATAATCATCCTGAGCTAGCCCAAAAAAGCATAATTAAGCATTCTTAATAATATGAAAAGAGACACCGTAGTATACCTATTATTATATTATTCATTTTTATTTTCAAGCAAAACCTTTTAGTACCTTTTAGATCTCCTTTCAAAACAGACATCTACTTTCAAAGCTGACATTTGCTTTCATGACAGGCATCTGCTTTGAAAACAGGCATCTGCTTTCAATAACTGACATTTGCTTTCATTAATTGACAACTGCTATCAAAGCTGACATCTGCTTTCAAAACTGACTTCTGCTTTCAAACTTGACATATACATTCAATAACTGACATCTGAATCATTAACACTGATACTTTATATATGAATTTCTAAATAGCTTGAACCAAGGTCTATCGTGGCTGAAGTGGTAAAGCAACGGTCCGGCAAACCGTAGACTTGGGTTCAAGTCCCAACGCAGACAATATTTTTTCAATTAAAAATTTCGTATGATTTGCTTTGTAATTTGTAGACAGCAATGTTTACATCTTCAGTTACTTTGCAATTACATACTAATTAGATATTTGCAAATATTTCATATAAAAGCCGAAAAACTCCAAGAATTTATGAATTGATATATTTAGTGTGTGTGTGTGTGTGTGTGTGTGTGTGTGTGTGTGTGTGTGTGTGTGTGTGTGTGTGTGTGTGTGTGTGTGTGTGTGTGTGTGTGTGTGTGTGTTGTGTGTGTTGTGTGTGTGTGTGTGTGTGTGTGTGTGTGTGTGTGTGTGTGTGTGTGTGTGTGTGTGTGTGTGTGTGTGTGTGTGTGTGTGTGTGTGTGTGTGTGTGTGTGTGTGTGTGTGTGTGTGTGTGTGTGTGTTTTTTCTTTTTCTTTCATAATTGTATTGGAAATTTATGGCGTTTACTATGAATGTAAACACGGCTGGAAGTAAATTAAAGCGGGAATTTCAGCTTTAAATTAAATTAAGAAATTAGCCTTTGTTTTCGAAAATTTAATGTTTTCAATTTTTGACATAGTAAAATACTTTTTCCCACTCCCCTTATAGTAAGCATACCATTAATACATTGTTTCTATGGACGTAAGTTGGTTTTACTGTAATGACTGTGATTGTTATACAACGGGGCGTAAGTAATTTACTTACGTCCTCTAGGGAAAAAAAGTGCATCAAAACACGTGTTCTATTAATTTATATTTATGGTAATACTACAGTTTGTACAATTAGTAACATTATTAACAAAATTGGGATATTTATTTATATTTCTTGATAATTAAATGTTATTATCACCTACTTTATCAGCAACACTTAATTCCGTGGTTTCATTTGACACTATTGAATTGTCAAATTTCGTTTTATTTGTGTTTATAATCAATTGTATGTAGGAACTGCCTAGTAACGTTTCAGATGTGTCTAATTTATTAAAGTCCGAGGTTGTTCACCGTTACTGTTTATCATGATTACATTTAATTTTTGAGGATTTTATTGTCTGGGGAGTGGGAAAAATGTTATAAGCAATTCGGGAGGTAACATTTACCAGTCTCGAACTCTATTGCAAGTCCTCGGGCAAGCCCTCGGACGCAAACTCGTCCTCGACTGGTAAATCTTACTCACCTCCCTTATTACTTAAATAACTATTTCCCACTCCCCTTATAGTAAGCATACCATTAATACATTGTTTCTATAGACGTAAGTTGGTTTTACTGAAATGACTGTGGTTGTTATGACAACGGGGCGTAAGTAATGTCCTTTAGGGAAAAAAAGTGCATCAAAACACGTGCTCTATTAATTTATATTTATGGTAATATTACAGTTTGTACAATTAGTAACATTATTAACAAAATTGGGATATTTATTTATATTTCTTGATAATTCAATGTTATTATCACCTACTTTATCAGCAACACTTAATGTCTAATTTATTAAATTCCGAGGTTGTTCACCGTTACTGTTTATCGTGATTACATTTAATTTTTGAGGATTTTTTTGTCTGGGGAGTGGGAAAAATGTTATAAGCAATTCGGGAGGTAACATTTACCAGTCTCGAACTCTATTGCAAGTCCTCGGGCAAGCCCTCGGACGCAAACTAGTCCTCGACTAGTAAATGTTACTTACCTCCCTTATTACTTAAATAACTATTTCGTCACACCTACTGCGTAAGTAAACAATTATGACACCTTTTTTTGAAACGTAAGTGACATTTTACATACCGTATTGATAGTTGCTATGGTAGCGGGCTGTAATATTTATTACGACCCTAGGGAAATAATAGCAATATTAGAAAATTTATGACAAATTTATTTCAAACATGATTAATTAACATAACTAGGAAAAATAGAATCTTGTACAAAAACTTATGATTTTGTAATATTAAATGTAAACGAACAATTAGAACAATTAGCTATCTGAACAATAGAGTCTTCTTTCTTACTAGGCAAGTTTATATTTTCAATAATGTCAACATTATTAATGGTTGTATTCCTAATGGAATCATCAACTTTCTTCTCATTTTTCTGTATCACAGTTGAGCAAACAGCCTCTGTAATATTTTGTTTATATAAAATTCGGTCAGCTATCTGTACTTTATTTATCATTGAATCGGAAACATAGCCTTCTGTCACGGTAGAAGATTTCCATCCGCCGTGTCTTTTCAGACCAAGAACATCAATTCCTGAATCGGCTAATAATGTTGCCGAGGTCCTTCGAAAGGAATGTCCGGTGTAGGTAGTGGGGTTCTCCAACGACAAGTATTTTGCTATTTGGCTAGGAATTTTTGCGAGAGTGTTTTTTCCTACAGGCTGATTTCGACATTTACCAAAACTGTACTTTAAGAAAAATCTATCATTGGTAATATTTTCTAATCTCAGACCAATGTATTTTTTAATAATTAGCATAAAATTAATTGGATATTCTTCCTTCGCAATAATTGTAAAAGAAAGTTTTAATCCATTTTTAGTATCCGGTATTTGAATTATTATTACATCATTTTTATTTTCCACATCTTGAATTTTCATTTTAACTAGTTCATCTTTCCTACAAGCCCCAGCAATTCCCATAATCATAACAACCTGCAAAAAATTAGTATAGAATGAATACGAATTAAAAGGAATCATTCTATAAACTTACCTTCATCAACAAATATGTATCGTCGGAAGCTTCAATAAGAAATTTATTAATTTCCTCTCTTGAAAAGATACTAGACTTTTTAGTCTTAAAACCATCATTTTTACGCTTCAAAAATCCTTTCAATTTAGGATATTTTGAAATATCTTCATTTTCGTTAATGAATATGGTAGTTTTTAACATGGAGTATTCACACCATAAACTGTTTGGTGATTTTAACTTCATAGATCTATCAAGAAAATATTCCAGCATTGCACTTTCTGAAATACTCTCCACATATAGCAAACGCCAATTAAGTTGGCGCGAGGAGGGGGTGCGCAGAAGCCGTTTTTAAAAACGTCCACCCCCACTACTCAAGTAATTGTCAGAATACATTTGTCATTGACGTTTGACAGAACATATTTTGAAATGTCTTTGCTAGAGGATCATACACGCTCAGAGGTTAGAATTATCTGACATTTGATGTAAAACCAAATACAAATCTCCCCACTACTTCTAATCCTGCGCGAACTTACCCCTTCTCGCGCCAACTTAATTGGCGTTTGCTATACCTCTGGTGACACCAATCTTTGAACATTTTATAGGTTTCATTGTATCTGTTTTTAGATTTCTCCGGCAAAATCTCAGTACAAGCTATAATAGCATCCATCTCTATTTGATTCATGTTTATAAATTTTATTTAGAAAGAAAAACTTTTGAAAATCTATTGCATATACTTTGACATTTATCAAAAATATAAATTTATATCGACACAAACATGGTTACCCTAGATACGACAAATATTCCTGACTTGGTGTTACTAATAATGTGTATACATATAGTAAAAGTAATCTGGAAAATCATTCAAATTCGTCTATTTAAAAAGACGTAGGTATGACGAAAAATCTCATATGCACCACGGTTCGTACAGTATACACTTTCATGATCTCGAATACATGCAAACCTCGACCCTACGGGTCTCGGTTTGCAATCGTATTCTCGACCATAAAACTGTACTTACGAACCTAGGTACATAAATAACTATTCTACTACCTTTAATTATTCAAAGAATTGAAAGTTGTAGTTCGGTAATTAATAAATTCTAAATTTTATTTAGCTCTAAGAAAGTAATTTCATATAAATACGGTGTACTACTACGCTTTTCTATATGTTAAGAGCGTGTATACTATATATGTATATTTGACATAACAATAGAACATGAAACCATAATTGGGGGCTTTCGAATCTGCAATGCAGAACAATCGCAAGTACCGACTTTTACGTAAAGATTCAAAATAATTTCTCAATAAATTTCCTACGTATGCTCATCGTGTATTGCTTATTTGTGCAGATAAAAGAACTTGCATTGAGTTCCTAAGATATGCATTAAAGATTTATATATATGCTTCGGACAAGAAATAATATGGAAAAATAGTTTTCGTGCTTCAGTATGAAAACTAGAAAGTACTTTCAAAGCTTTTTTTTTAATTACTGTGCTCCTATCATTTATAAAAGATATCGATTGACAGAATTAAAAATAAATAAGGTGATTTTTCGAAATAAGTAATAACTCCTTGTAAGTAAATAATAGACTATTACTCTTAAATTTTTCAATATTTTACCTAAGTATAGTAGAGAGATCGAAAGAAAAAACATTAAATTCCATGGATATTAAAAGGTTCTTTCCTACATTAACTTTCAATATTCACTTTGTATGAAAGTTGCTGCTAAAATTTCAAGGTGGAAGAAGACAAAAATATTTAAAATTTAAAAAAATACTTTTGTTCTTTTCAATATGGCCCCTTCACAATATACAGCGTGTCCACGAACAATCCCTAAAGAATGAAAAGGGTGATTCTACATACAAAAGTAGGAAAAAAAGTCTCTGTCAACTTGGGTCCGGAAATGGTTCTTAAAGGAGCTACCGCACTTTAGAGATGGCGTCACAAAACTGGTATGGCAATAACAATTTTTGACATTGATACAATTTTCAACGATACTATGCTGTATTGTTGTTTTTTGTTTAAGCCGTAATGTAACAAAATCTTTCCATCTAGTTTTTTACATTTGTACTAAACATGAAATAAGAAAAAATAAGACCGCTCCACATCGAACGTATTTTCTTGAAAACGGTTGGTTTTCCGATGTTTAGCAAGAGAACCTTTTTAACATTAAAAATATCATAGAATTATAATCTTGCAAAAAAGTTATAATTAATCTCAAAGGAAAAAAGTTAGTGTCAAGAATATATAGCGCCTCTGATTTGTAAATCATGTATCAAATTTGAATCGTAAATTAAATGTAGCTCAAGACTAATTGACCAAAAACCAGTTTGGTAACTCCATCTCTAAAGTGCGGTAGCTTCCTTAGAAAGCACTTCTGGACCCAAGTTGATAGTAACTTTTTTTCATAATTTTGTATGTACAATCAGCCCTTTCATTCTTTAGGGATTGTTCGTGGACACGTTGTATACATTTTATAATTCCAATAAACAATTTTCATAAATTTTTTTCCATGCAATATGTATTTTTAATTCAAAATTTAATTTTTAAATACCTCGACTGCATCTCCTGTTGTTCAAAATCGTTTACCACGTAATGAATTTTTATTTTTGGGAAAGTAAAGAAGTTATTAGGACTTGAGTCAGAATTATATAAAGGTTGAGATACTAATTCCATATTTTGTCTGGTCAAATAATTCCTTATTTTTTGGGTTTGTAGTTTGTATTGCCTTGATGAAGAATGATTCGACGACCTCATTTTCTTTTCATGTTTCAGAGAAAGCTTCTGACAAGCAGATAGCTATATACCAACCTCAACTAACAACAAGTGTAAAATACAGTAAAAAGCATTTCATAGGAAAATGTAATTATGTAAAAACTTAATAAAGGTATAAAAACCTCTTACCACTATTAGTAATCGTACCCTAAATACGTATTTCGACAACCACAACTCCTTGTAAGTAAATAATAGACTATTACTCTTAAATTTTTCAATATTTTACCTAAGTATAGTAGAGAGATCGAAAGAAAAAACATTAAATTCCATGGATATTAAAAGGTTCTTTCCTACATTAACTTTTAATATTCACTTTGTATAAAAGTTGCTGCTAAAATTTCAAGGTGGAAGAAGACAAAAATATTTTAAATTAAAAAAAATATACTTTTGTTCTTTTCAATATAGTCCCCTTCACAATATACAGCGTGTCCACGAACAATCCCTAAAGAATGAAAAGGGTGATTCTACATACAAAAGTATGAAAAAAAGTCTCTGTCAACTTGGGTCCGGAAATGGTTCTTAAAGGAGCTACCGCACTTTAGAGGTAGCGTCACAAAACTGGTATGGCAATAACAATTTTTGACATTGATAATTTTCAACGATACTACGCTGTATTGCTGTTTTTTGTTTAAGCCATAATGTAACAAAATCTTTCCATCTAGTTTTTTACATTTGTACAAAATATGAAATAAGAAAAAATAAGACCGCTCCACATCGAACGTATTTTCTTGAAAATGGTTGGTTTTCCGATGTTTAGCAAGAGAACCTTTTTAACATTAAAAATATCATAGAATTATAATCTTGCAAAAAAGTTATAATTAATCTCAAAGGAAAAAAGTTAGTGTCAAGAATATATAGCGCCTCTGATTTGTAAATCATGTATCAAATTTGAATCGTAAATTAAATGTAACTCAAGACTAATTGACCAAAAACCAGTTTGGTGACGCCATCTCTAAAGTACGGTAGCTTCCTTAGAAAGCACTTCCGGACCGAAGTTGATAGTAACTTTTTTTCACAATTTTGTATGTACAATCAGCCCTTTCATTCCTTAGGGATTGTTCGTGGACACGTTGTATACATTTTATAATTCCAATAAACAATTTTCATAAATTTTTTTCCATGCAATATGTATTTTTAATTCAAAATTTAATTTTTAAATACCTCGACTGCATCTTCTGTTGTTTAAAATCGTTTGCCACGTAATGAATTTTTATTTTTGGGAAAGTAAAGAAGTTATTAGGACTTGAGTCAGAATTATATAAAGGTTGAGACACTAATTCCATATTTTGTCTGGTCAAATAATTCCTTATTTTTTGGGTTTGTATTGCCTTGATGAAGAATGATTCGACGAGCTTATTTTGTTTTCGTGTTTCAGAGAAAGCTTCTGACAAACAGATAGCTATATACCAACCTCAACTAACAACAAGTGTAAAATACAGTAAAAAGCATTTCATAGGAGAATGTAATTATGTAAAAACTTAATAAAGGTATAAAAACCTCTTACCACTATTAGTAATCGTACCCTAAATACGTATTTCGACAACAAAGTTGTCATCCTCAGTAGTTAAAACCACTAATCACAGTATTGACTGTGGAGTACAGTAAAGCTAACAAAGAGAATCGCGAAACGCTTTAAAAGCCGTCCGCGTATACGTGGTACCACAGGGTATACGTGGTCGCCTTCTAAAGTGTAAGGTATACGATTATAATTATTAATTGTGGTAAGGGGTTTTATATCAAATTAGCCACAAAATTTGTATCCTAGGTAGGCCGTGAATGACTGAGATAGACATATAAGTCACGTCTGAGCCTAGGGGATTGCCGAAGTGTCATATGTAAATAATCATAAGTCAAATTGACAAGTTACGATTTAACCTGTTACTAATAGAACGAAATGTAGGTTAGATCACTTAATCAAGCTAAGACATAACTGATTTAATCCATGGCATACTCTGAAAACTTTTTTTGTGGCCCACTCCTTACCTTTATTAAGTAAAATATAGTAATACAAAAATGTTTAAAGAACATATCTGTATATGTTCACATGAATATACGCATTTCGTATTGGTGAGACATCTACGTACCTAGACGCGTTTCGAACCTATCCTAGTCCCCGTCAGTGTACGAAGAGAAGAACAACAAATGCTTGCATTGCTGCTAATTATAAGCACATTCTTTTACACATCATATGTCAGGAGAAATCATCTCAGTACATCTGACGGCCAAGAGAGGTACGCCAGCAATAGTTTCCGTGGGTAGCTAAGATACTAGAAGGAAACTATACGTTTAAATGTGTAACCCACTACTCGTAGACTAAGTGGTATATCGATGTTTGACTAACATCAAGTGTAAATAAAGTAATTTAGTAACATTTTTGTATTACTGTATGTTACAGGTGATACTAGTTAAACATCGATACGAGTCTTTTTAGTGTTGCATATATCCATAAAATCAAACAGTGTATCAACTCAAAGTACTTTATGGTCTTTCAAATATTTTCCACAAAAATTTATGCACTTCTGCATTCGTTCAAACCAATTGTTAAAGCAGTTATTCCAGTTTCAGTTGGGGCAATCCAAATTGCTGCTTTGAAGGCATCTGCTTCCTCCGGCGACTGAAATCGCCGACCACGCATTCCATTCTTGATCTTTGGGGACGTAGAAAAATCGTTGGGATTTAGGTCGGGACTATACGGGGGTTGGTCTAATAATTCGATATTTTGCTACTCCGAAAACTCAATTGTTTTTCAAGTTGTATGGTCATAATGTAAGATGATTCGCCGTTGTGGGTTTATTTCTCGGATCACGGCGAACATTCTGGCAAACAAACGGTTGTCTATCAATCCCCATTAACTGTTATTCAATCTAGCAAAGGAATTGTATCTATATGATCTAATTTTGAGACAAACGTTGCGACCATCTTTTTGGTTGGCGAACGGATAGCTTTTGCCGGATTCTCTTCATTTCGAAACACCCAAACAGCAAACTGACGTCTATTTTCGTATTCATAGGAATAAATCCATGATTAGCCGCCACTCACAATGCTATAGACTTTTGTTCTTTGGTTAAAAGATGCGTAATCCAACGGGAAACTTACTGTCTCACACTCGACTCATCATGTACAATCGTTTGGATTGAGATCATTCAAATACACATAGATGTATCAATTTCACGATATGTCACATGTCTATCTTCCTTAGTCAGATGGCGTACAGCATCCATGTTTTTCTGTATGACTGATGTTTTTAACGGACCTGTCATGAGATCGTCGATACTGGTAAATCCATGTTGAAATTGATAGCACCAACATGAAACTGTCGATTGACGTGGTGCTTCATCTTCAAAAACAGAAACCAACTCAACAAGATATTGTTATTGAGTTAATCCTCTGAAAAAGTTGTAAAACGTTATTTCGTGAAATTTTTCTTGACTGAATTATATTTTTCGCCCAACTTATAAACTTTAATAATTTACTCAATCACTTGCCGTGTCTTGATCAAACTTTAGATTTCGATTAACAAAACATTGAGATTAATTTTGATACCTGATGTTTTATTACTGACGCCCTCTATAAAGTTATATACAACACTAAGACAACATCCTTCGTATGCTATCTTTTACATGGTATATTGGCAACGTATAGTTTCCTTCTGGTAGCTTAGCTACCCATAGAAATAGTTGTCAGTGTGCCTCTTTTGACCATTAAATCTCCTGAGATGGCTTTCTTATTACACGTGACGTACAAGATTGTGCTTATAATTAGCAGCGACCCAACCACGTACACTGATGAGAACTAGGATGACTTCCAAACACGTGTCTTATTGTGTACATCCAAGTGTTTTTTAACATTTTTGCATCACTGTATTTTACAATATTTGAAATCTTCTAAAGGAATAGTAACCGCAGTCTACGACATAAAACAACTAATTCTTTTGTTTGAAACACTGCAACAAGGAATAACTATCATTACCTCAAAGCATCTAAACAATCAATTTTTGTTTACTTATAAATTTCATAACTACTGATGATGTCGTGTATCACATTCCATGTACCTGAGTTAAGCCTTTTAAGTATTTCTTTACATCCGTTGATGGTTGCCAGCTTGTCTTTGACGTTCAGTGAAATTGTGTGGAATCCATCATGAATATGATTTTTTACGTTTTAGTAATCATGTGAAATTTTATTTACGTGTTTCACGCCAATGGCCAGGAATAGCTTAATTTTCCTTACCAATAATTTCTCGTGCAGCAAATTATATTTCACAGCTCTCGTTACGTCTTTTTAAAAAGCTTTATTTTAGTTTATTTAAAAATTAAAACATTTAGTTTCTTTAATATAGTTTATTATAAAAAATACATAACAACGTGAAGCGTATGATATTCTCAAGAACAGTACTGGATTGCACGTTAAGCGTTATAATGAATGTTATAATGAGCAGAACAAACAGTGGAAAAATACGATATATATAAAGAAGAAA
The DNA here is from genome assembly GCA_935421215.2 of Melolontha melolontha. NCBI lineage: Eukaryota > Metazoa > Arthropoda > Insecta > Coleoptera > Scarabaeidae > Melolontha > Melolontha melolontha. Next base: position 195,087,684 of record OW285235.1, on the reverse strand, counting down.
GAAAAAAAGTGAAACATTTAGTAGTACAAGCAAAAAAGGAGTCATGGAAAGAATTTGTGGAAAAGATGGAAAAAAACAGTAAAGAGAACCAAAAATTATTTTATAGAGTCTTGAAATCAGTAAGGAATGAAGAAAGGTCACAATCTACACATTATATACAAAATAAGAAGGGAGAGATCCTAAGCGATAGAATGAAGATTATAGAAAGGTGGAAAGAATACTTTCAGGAATTGTTAAGCGGAGGAGTGGAAAACAGAATACTAGTGAACAACAAATAATAGGAGAAGAAGAGACTGAAGAAATAATTACCATGGACGATCTGGAAGAAGTAATACAAAAACAGAAAAATGGAAAAGCGCCAGGCTGTGACAAAATTACAGCAGAAATGATAAAATATATAGGTCAAAAAGGAAGAGAATTAATATTGAAAATATATAACAGAATATGGAGAGAAGAGGAAATACCAAACGATTGGAAGAAGTCATTGATAGTACCAATATACAAGAATAAAGGAAATAAGAAAGAATGCAATAATTACAGAGGAATATCCCTTCTAAGTACTGCAATGAAGATTCTCGAGCAAATAATAGATAAAAGACTAAGAACAAAACTCGAAAATACGTTACATGAGTCACAAAGTGGGTTTAGAAAAGGAAGGAGCATACAAGACCAAATATTCTCTGTGAAACAAATAATACAAAAAGCCTCTAGAGAACAGAAGAAAGTATTCTTAGCATTTATAGACTTAGAAAAAGCATTCGATAAAGTACCAAGAGAAAGATTATGGAATATATTAAGAGCAAGAGGTGTTAATGGCAAAATAAGACGATTAATACAGAAAATATATAACCACAATACTAATGCTGTAATAGCTAACAATTTAGAAACGGAGATATACGATATATAGATATATAGCACGAAAATACGTTACATGAGTCACAAAGTGGGTTTAAAAAAGGAAGGAGCATACAAGACCAAATATTCTCTGTGAAACAAATAATACAAAAAGCCTCTAGAGAACAGAAGAAAGTATTCTTAGCATTTATAGACTTGGAAAAAGCATTCGATAAAGTACCAAGAGAAAGATTATGGAATATATTAAGAGAAAGAGGTGTTAATGGCAAAATAAGACGATTAATACAGAAAATATATAACCACAATACTAATGCTGTAATAGCTAACAATTTAGAATCGGAGATATTTAAAACAAACGAGGGACTGCGCCAAGGGGGAAGTCTGAGCCCAATGCTGTTCATTGTTTATATGGATGACATTATCAAAAAGTGTACAAGCAAAAGTAAAAAGTTCAGGTTTGGACACCTTAACTTGAATGCAGTCGAAATTTCGGAAGGGGCATTCGCAGACGATATAGTAGTTATAGCCGACAATGAAGAAGATCTCAAACGTAACTTAATAACATGGAATATGACACTAAAAGACAGTGGAATGACGATGAGTAAGAGCAAAACTAAAGTAATGGTGGTGGGAGATGAACAGGTAGATACGAAAATTGTAATAGAAGGAACTGAAATAGAACATGTGAGAACATTTCAGTACTTGGGAGTAAGAATTGATGGAAAAGGGACCGAGGACGCTGAGATTAATCAAAGAATAGAAAAAACAACAAAGCTGTACCACAGTATGAGGATTAATTTCATTAACAAAAAAGAGATATCCCGAGAAACAAAACTAAAACTATATAAGGCAATTTACCGACCGATATTAACATATGGCTGTGAATCCTGGATATTAAATAGAAAACAAAAGAATAAATTACAGGCAGTAGAAATGAAGTATTTAAGAAGAGTTAGAGGAGTTACAAGGATGGACAGAATAAGAAACTCGGAAATACGAAAAGATTTAAAAATGCAGTCAGTGCTAGAATACATTGAACAAAGACAGTTAGGATGGTGGGGACATTTATATAGAATGGAAAATACAAGACAAACAAGACGGATATGGGAAGCAAGGATAATGAAAAATAAAAGAAGAGGAAGGCCAAGGACAACATGGAATGATGTCATAGCTGAAATACTGGGAAGGAAAGGCAAAACATGGACAGAAGCGAAGAACATGACAAGGAATAGAAATGAATGGAAAACGTTTATAAAAGGCTGGAAGAAGATAAACGCCCTACACCATTGTTATGGTAGAAGGGATTATTGGATTATATATATATATATATATATATATATATATATAATGAGTTAATAAATTGTACTTGACGGCTAAGATGTGTAGCGTAATAATGAATAATATTGTGTCTTACATTTAGTTTTTAATACTTCTCGTCCTTATCTTAATTCTAGGTATCACACGTGTAAGGCTTGCGTTGCATTCACACGGTGACTCTAATACACAAGGACCGTTCTATAACAAGCATCAATGTGTTCTGTTGTTTTTTATGTTATCGATCGACCTTCACAATATTCATCACTTAGCCTACTGCTACCAAATTTATATTCTTAATTACCTTCAAAAAATAGTTGTTCTTGATGGTATCTTATCGCCAAAAGCAGTTCTTAGATCAGCGATATACTCATTCTTGCTTTATTTAATCGGCAATAAAAAAAATCGCTGCTTGAAGTTGTTCACGACTTAAAAGAACTTCCTTCGATTATTGTTTGCTTTAATTATATAATCAAACTGATCAATATTTTTTTCCAATTTGTTTCTTTTATTTAACATAAAATATACTGACTTTCAAAAAAATCCGAACACCCAGTAGAAATTGACCAATCTTAAAAACATTTATGTAATCAAACTTAAGAAATTATTACATTTTCGAACTAAAATATTGAACAATAACAATGTAATTTAATAATGAGTCTGCCGCGATTCCTTATGCATTCGATAACTTTTCGAGGCATGCTTGAAATTAAATGATTTATGGTATCTTAGGGAATGTCATCCCAGGCTTGTTGAATTCGGTGACGAAAGTCAAGTAGGTTATTTGGCGGTTGGGGTAAATTACTTAGTCGAGTACCAACCATATCCCACACACGTTCGATGGGTGACAAATTTGGGGAGCGAGAAGGCCATGGTAGCAGTCATGTTATTTTCTTGTAAGAATCTTATATATTAGACTACCCATTTTATATTTCGAATAAAATCCTTGTAAGTAGAGTAAAAAAACCTTTTAATATACTAATGTACAAGTAATTCTCTTGGATTTATATTTAACTTAAACTTTTCTTCATTATTTAAAAATCGTGTCTTGTAAATGTCCTCCATCAACTTGAATACAATTTTCAATCCTGAATGCTAAATTCTGCATCACCCGGCGAAGCAAGCCTATGATTTCTTCTCGAATGCGTTTTTTTTTTAGTTCCTCAATTATTGCAAGCCGACCTGCATAGACATTTGTCCTCAAATACCCCCATAGAAAAAAATCGGGTGCCATTAAGACGGGGGACCTAGGTAGCCAAGGCAAATTTCCAAATCGCGAAATTATACGGCCGTTAGAAAATCCTCTCACAATCCTCATGGAGTATCTGGCTGTGTGAGCTGTTGCTCCATATTGTTGGAATAATAGAGCATTATTTAGTAATCTCCGTCTAAACAGTTCTGGGATGAGAAACGTTTGTAACATGTTTATGTAACGTTCGGAATTGACCGTTACAGAACGGTTATTTTCATCCTTAAGACCAATGATACCAAATAATCCTACACCACACCAAACAACGACATTTGGACTATGGAGATTCTTTGCAAACAATTAGCGAGGATTTACAGCTTCCCAATATCTAAAATTCTGTTTTTTGACAACGCCATCCAAATGAAAATTTGCGTCGTCAGTCATTCATTAACAAATTGTGTATTGATTCTCGATACCGATTTAAAAATTATTGACAAAATGTTAACCTCGCTTCCTTATCTCGACTAAGGTGCTGTGCCATTTGCTATTTGTACGGATGAAATTTTAAATTGTGAAGAATTCTGTAAAGACTTGGAAATTCGTAGAGCAAGTGACTGCCGATTAGCAGATCACAAATACGCAATGTCCTACTTATTCATTTCATCAACATAGTTGTTATTATCTTTCACCATGTTGATAAACACCATGTTGTAACCAGGTCAATAGGCTAATTGAACACACTCAGACGATATATAAACCACAGACTAAGAAGTTTGTTCAGTGGGAGTCACTGTCGGGGCCTGAGTGAGTACCTGTCTAGTGCATCATATTACTATGTACTATTTTCTATTGCTATATTCGTTATTGAATTAAATGTTATTATTTAATCGTTCCATTGCATATTATTTATACCACCGAAAAACCTGATGTCTAAATTGAACTGCCTCGGCAACAATGTTACCTCTTGGACCAGGTGAGATTACATGGCGATCCTGCCATCACATCATCGGATATTACATGGCGATCCTGCCTTTAGATAGATGGTCAGATATTACATGGCGATCCTGCCATCCCACTTCTGACATTACATGGCGATCCTGCCTTTAGTTAGATGGTCAGACATTACACGGCGTTCCTGCCATCACATCATCGGATATTACATCTCGTGAAAGCTGCTCTCACTCGTTCAATATTTGCAAGCGTAGGAACAGTTCTTCGAGGTCCAGGTTTTTTAATGTTCTACACAGAACCATTTTTGCGTCTTTGATGAACTGATGCCATAACTGTTTTGCGCATTGGCGCATTAGCCCTATTATTGCGACAAACTGCCCTCGAAATGCACGCCGAAATTCTTCTGCTGAACCAGTTCTAATGTCGATTTCCCCGGAAAACACACGTTGTTGCACTGAATAATCCATATTATTGAAAAATTTTATAAAATTTGACACAAATTGTAACACTTTGTTTGTGACACTGACGCGAATTTATGTCTAGTAATTATTCGACTGGTTTGAGACAGACGCCTACTAGATAAAATGTAATCCCGAAGCCTACTTCGTTTAGATTTAAATCGCATATCAAAATGGATAGTCTAACATGGGGAATTCTGTAGTAACCCTTGCTGTATGAGGACGGGCGATAACATATAGTAGCAGGTCATCTTTAGTTTTTATTGGCAGAAATTTGAATGCAAATTATTACATACGAAACGTACTGCAGCTTGTTACGCTACCATACCTACGAAGGAGGTCTGGTGGTGACCAAAAAGAGAACATAAAAGGAAACGGAAACTAACGGAAGGTCAACTCCATACTAAAACACTACTAAGGGAGCTTGACTCTAGGCTTTCAGCTAACCTAATTCGTAGTAACTAAAATTAAATTAAAATTATTACCTACTTAATAACCGGACATTGTCCTTTAAGAAAGCATCTGTACAGCATAGGCTTGGTTATCGAGCCCTGGTGTAGGAGATGTGAACAACAGGAGGAAACTAGCCTTCATGTAATATGCACTTGTGGGGAAAGAAAGGCCTCAAACAGAAACATTTCGGAAGAGATCTATTTGATCCTGCGAGGATACTCGAACTTCCACTGAGCAGGATAGTACCTTTTATCGAGGACACAAGACAAACAGAGTGTAACTGAGTGATCTATTGGGGATGGTACAAAAAGCTGTGCTCAAGTGCCTAGACGTCCTGACGCCCAAGTCGAAACTAGAAGAAGAAGAGAGAAGAAGATACACCACATCCTGAGCTATGATTTTTCGCGTCCGCCCCTGAAACCGAGAAAATCACCGCTGCCTTCGAGCCGTCTCCGAGGGCTGTATATAAATTCTGACGGGGTCGAATTTCACCAACTATGAATTTTTGCGGCGATCGGGCTACTTTTAAAAAGCTAACTTTGACACCCTATATATTGAAAAAAAGGGTTCAAATTGAAAGTGGCATAAAAAAGTCGCATTATTTAAGCCCAAATAAAGTACGGTTAACGGATTGACCTACTTTTTTGTAATACTCTGTATAAGTAAGTGCATCGGTTATAAAAACAAATTAAATGAGGTTAACGTTAAGTTAAGAAACATATAAGAAGAGCACTAGAAAAGCTTTTCTAAATGTGTCAAATGGGATTTATGTATGGAAAACAAGAGATGCAGTGCAAACAAACAAAATAAAAGTAGAAGAATGAAAGCGTTATTTTAAGCCAGTTCAAATAATGCATTAGAAACTTACGCTACTATTGCATTATGAATTTAAATGAACTCTCTACATTCGAACTATAGATTAAAACATTAAATATTTAAACTCCATTACTGTAGGAAAACATCGATGCATAAAATTGTAATGTTTCACATATATTTTAAACATACTTTCCTATTTTTCATGCAGATAACGGAGACATGAGTACAGGTACCGCGATCACGCTATGCACGCTCTAGCTATCTAACATGTGTAATATAATACAATTAAAGTAAATAATAAAATAAAGAAATTATTTCACATTTTTAATTTTTGTTACAATCCTGAGTGTTCTCTTTTCGTTGATCCAGTAAACAAAATACATTTCCATATAATTCTTTTAAGTGCTTTTTTCTTGAACCATTAAATGCCGGATCTACACTATAGAGCGCACAGTGGGACAGAATCCCAAAAAGCTGGCCAAAACCTCAAAATGTGGTCTAACGGCTTCGAAATTCTCAACTTGGGGATTTTCGGCGTCGCTGATAACGAATCCAATATCAGTTTTGGCAAAAAAATGGCGAATCCAATATGGCGACCGAGTATATTATAAAATTCTTACTTTTCGGTAAAATTTTGTATCTGGGGGTTTTACATTGCGCTAATTACGAATATGATGTTTATTTTTAAACAAACAAAATATTTTAATCATAATTACATTGGCAATGTATACGAATCAGAAATATTCCGGCAGGAACTTGCTACAAATGAATTGAACATGAAAATTAGATAAGAAAATATATTTTTTTTTAATTTGTACACTACATCTACATTGGATTAATCTAGTCACATTCACTATCATTAGATTCACTATCGGAATGTATAGTGGACATGTCAGTGTCGTCTTCAGTGCCAGTGCCATCGGGTACAGTTAAATGTAGAGCTTTAAGCGACATTTGTTTTTTTTTTCTTTTTCGGCAGTTTTCGTACACTTGAAATGTATGGAATCTAATTAACAAACGGCAAAATACATCTTGCATTGTCAAAGAACGGCTACTTTTACGCGAGAAATCCTGTCGACATTTTTTGATATATTTGTGGCATGTTTCCTTTGCTTTCTCAGACATCTGGCCGATTGGCAGTAAAGCCGAAGCAATGATTTGCGGACCATGAATAAACAGTTTATAGATCGATGGTTGCATGCAGAACCATGAGTACAATTCAATAAATAATTTCGCAGTTTCCCAAGCATAATCTCTAAATCTCGGAGTATCAACTGTTCGACCTGACGAAATCACTTGTAAAATAGAGTGGAATCTTGTGATTAAACGAATGTCTACTCCAGTAATTTCGGCTAAAATTGCAACGTTTTCGAAAAAGTGACGAGCTGTGTTACCATCATTCGTGCTCCCATACCCTGGCTTCGGCTGGTCAACAATAAGGACTAAATTTTTCTTGAAAGATTCCTGAGTGGCTTTTTTTTCAATTCTTAACAATCGTTTTTATCTTCCGCAGTTCGCGCTTGCCATTTTTTAATATCTAGTTTATAAGATAAGTGAAAACAACATTCAAAGCAGCGTATCCATGAATGCAACGAAAAAATACCTAAGTTCAAATAATTTAATGTAGCTTTGCAAAGGTAGCAGCGTTGTGTCGCTGCATTGTCCGCCACTGCATTACACACTTTCCCGTCTACCATGGTCAAGGCAAGGTTATAATTTACTTTTAAACCTTTTCCCTTAAATATGTCTGAAAATGGAACAAAATTTTCAACTTGATCGGCTTTCGTTGTATTCACAGTTTCTTTCAGAAATTCTATTTTAATTGGTCTACAGTACCGCGGAGATGAAGGCACAGGGTTTTGCCAGACAACATATTTTTTGTTTTGTTCACTTACACTTGAAAGTTGCAGTGGAACTAATGACGTAAAGAAAATACTCGCGTCTGTAAATGTGCCATCATCACCGGTGAATTTTGGCTTATATTCACCCTGACATGAAGTTCCATCACAACCCCACTTACAAATAAGAGTTATTTTACCCTAATCAACGTTTGATATATTTTGAATGCTATTTCTTACGCTAAAACGATTCGTTTCACTGTAAAGTCTAATAATGCTTGAAGTTCTATGGCTGCTCGTTTCTCTGTGTATGTAATTGTTTTTATCGGTGGCTAACAAGAATTTTTAGCTTCTCGAAGTACGTTATACGACGAAAAAGCTCGACTATTAACCAATTTGCAGCCTGCTCTTACCACTAAATATTGATTTTTCGAAAATCTACTTTCTACAAAAACCGACAATGCTTCTTCAGGCGTCATTGTTCTTTCTCTAACGGTGTTCGAAGACGACAGGTAAGATGATGCTTTGGAGGGACTCCCCATTGTAACGTTCTTCAATACGTGCGCAGCGTGAACTTACAGCTTGCGCGGAGGCTCATTTGCGTAGCAAAGGCGAGTTCCTCTGAACTATATTCTTCGCGCAGTTTTTCCGTTTTTCGCCATTTTTATCTGCCACTACTATCCCAAAAACTTGTAGAAGATCGACCATCGATCGCTTTTGACTCCGAAGTACTTTGAGAAGATCCGTTCTGAGATAAGATGAATTGAATGCTTAACCATCCCGCATTCTCCTCGAATAACCTCTCTTCCTTCCGGGAGGCCTTTTTCCACATATGACGTAGTTTGTAGAATATATAAGAGAAATTTTTTTCACTTCTTCAGTCATAAAGAATGCATGGCGCAATTTTCACGAAACGTGCGCTTCAATAATGAGAGCTGCATCGTCCACAGTTTGGGAAGCAAGAGTATTCTTAATTATGTGGAATATCTCTTTCCTTGACAATTGCTGTGCTTCTCTGATGTCTGCAGTTCCTGAAATCAGTGAATAATATGGGATTACTCGGAGCCGAAATTAGCCCGTGAATAGAATCAACACCGAGCGAAAACAAAAGATCTCACTATACTGTGACACTACTATATTGTGAAATATTTTACTATGTTTTATTCAATGTACACAATAATTTATTGAAGAGATATGTTCATTCATCCTTAACGAATAACAAATAATTATAGAAGTTAAGAAATAATATGTAAACCAGCGACCCCGAACACCCCTTTGTACCAAAATACCACGTCGAAACTTGCACGGCTTCAGAAAAAAATCATATATAAGTTCGTCGACCACGCATTTTTTTCGTTAGGATATAAGCAATTCTATAATAAATATTCCAAAAATACACCCTCGATTCAAAACGAATATCTTTTTTCATAATAACAATTTTGCAATTATGAAAATTGTATTCCATTCTGCATACCTTCACTAAGAGAATCCATTTTACACATTTCCAATAGCACTAGTTTTCACGAGTATATTTTCTGTAGCGTATAGCGCGCGTCAAATTCGGTAGTTCCATGAGACTCGTGTAACGGTCACATTTGTACTGATCCTGCAGTGACAAGAAACATACCTGCGCCTTGGGAACGGTTGTTTGGGGACCCTTAGTACCCCACTTCACATTCTGCAACAAAAGAAACCCGAAATAAAACCTTGGGTTTTGAGGTTTTGGCCAGCTTCTTGGGATTCTGTCCCACTGTGCAGTGAATGAAACATTATCTCAATGTTTCAATATTCATTTTAATCATTTTAGGAACAATCCCGAGAGTTACCGTGATATAAGATGATCCTTCCTCTTAAACGACTTTCGCGGACACTTTGGAGAATCTGTGGAACATTAGGGTACACCTTAGCTATATGAGGAAACCTTCTTTTATGTCGTATAGAGTATAACTCCCCCCAAAAATTTCGCTATGGTATAAAAACATGTTATGGAAAAAATTGGTGATCGGATAAGAGGAAGATGTGCCTCATCGAAGGTACAGTTCATACATGTGCCAACATACATGTGCCAAATTCCTACAAACAGTGATACGGTCCGGCAAACAAGATATAAATTTGACTATTATCGTATTGTTCCTAACGTATTTTTGTCCACTGAATCGAAATTTGATCCTAAAAGTGGCAATCTCAACAAGATTCTGAGATATCCATCTATTTTGTGTAGGTCTGTACTTTTCTGCAGCTTTTAAAAGCAGAAAATAAAAAAACCCAGCGATTATACTGTTGACTAAATCAAATGTTTGTCAAATACCATAGACGTATATTTTTTATTGTAAAAGATCAACCTCAAATATACGTCCTTAAAAAGTTGATTGAAAATAGATGGCATATATAAAAACAATTTTAAAAATCCTAAATCACTTTGTGTTTAGTTTATTTGTTCAGTATTTTCGTACTCTTGTAAAATGAAAACATATTTTTTGATAAACAAAATATATATACTATTATTGTGAGAGAGTAGATTTTTTACGTCGGGATACTGTCTTCTATAATCTGCTTTAATTGCGTTTCTTCTTTATTTTTTGATAAGACATTATTGAAGTCCCTCATGAGCTTAACTGTTCTTTCAGCCGACTCACTAACAAGTCAATTAACTATCTGGTGTACTACTATGGTATATTCACTGACACAAACATGATGAGTAAAGCTGGGAATTATATCCACACGGAAACTGTATTATATGCACATATATGTTTCCAAAATTCGATGAAAATATGCAGAACTTTTATAAAAATATGCAAAAATATGTAAAGTTTAAGTGATAGTTGCAAAACTAAATTATTGTCAAAATATTAAATAACGCCAATATGAGTTTAAGGATACCACATATATGTACTATATCAATATTGTATTCGAACTTTTACAAAATACATGTATAATAATAATAATAAGAAGAATAGGTAAGCCAAACAATGTAATTCTTTGTATTTATATTTGCCTTTGTATAGTATTATAAACTAAAATAAAATAAAACAATAACTTTGTTATATATACCGCTTTATTCACATATAATCGTGACCGCGGTTTCGACATACAATGTCATTATCAAACTGCAAAAGTTACAGGCCTACATAGAACTTATAAATGACACAAAAATATATGGGGGTGGTTTATGATGTTATTTAAAATTACTACTATATACTTAACTATTATATACAACATTGGAAAAGAGGTGTATATATAAGGTCCAACTGTTCGTTTAAAACGATATCTATTGTGTTGTGTCGGCTTTTAAAAATCTCTAGGGCCTCTAAAATATTTAATTTACGACCTTTCTCGGCCAAATGCAATATTTTACGGTGACCAAATGTATGCCTTTCTGTAATAAGATGGTTTGCGAATGTTGAATCTGTCTTCTTTAGTTTATATGACCTCCTGTGTTCTTTTTCCCGTATAATAAAACTTCGACCAGTCTGACCTATATATACACTTTTACAATCGTTACAATATAATTTGTACACTCCTGATTTATTATTAATATCTGTTTTAGGTTTTGCGTTAAAAATGAAATTACTTGTTTTTACATATGGTTTGTAAGCTATACTAACATTACTATTATTTTTTGAAATTATATTTCCAATTTGCTCGCTTACTTTACCGAAGTAAGTTAACGAGACAAATTGTTTCAAATTAGCACTATCTTTAGGATATACTAAACTAAGGGCCACTTGTAACTGTTTTTTCTTTAGTATACTGTCAATTACGCTACTGTTTACCGCTATTTGCTTTATAGTATTGATTTCACGAACAAAAGATTCATTAGACAAAGGAATATTTAATGCTCATACAATTAAAAAATGAATGTTTGTGTGTATTAAGGTGTAGTGAATCTTTGGGAATAATGCAATCAGTGAAAGTAGATTTACGATATATATCAAATTTTAAGCTCAGATCTAATTTGTTTAATTTTAAATCCAGGAAGTTAATACTGTTATTCTCTTCTATTTCTACTGTAAAATTGATATTAGAATGGATTGAATTTATGTAGTTCAGAAATGTTTGTAGTTGTCTATGAGTACCCTTAAAGCAAGCTAGGATGTCGTCTACATACCGATACCAAAATTTAATGTTTTTTACCTAGTTGTGATGAAAGATTTTTTCTGTAATATGCTTCATGAAAATTTCAGCTAATAGAGGACTTAGAGGTGAGCCCATTGCCAGACCTTCTGCTTGTTTGTAGAATTTGTTGTTAAATGTAAAGTAACTTTGGTTGGTGACTAACTCCGTTAGAGATATGATTTCGTGTATAACAACCGGGTTTGTATTTTTCTTTACTAATATGTTTTCTATTAACCTTAAGCATTCCTTATGTGGTATTTTTGAATACATGTTGGAAACATCAAATGATACCAGGATTTCGGTCTTTTGTATATTACAATCTTTTAATTTAGCTGTTAACTGTATTGCGGTTTTTATGGAAGAGCTATCTGTAAATTCGGTATATTGTCTAATTATTATGTTTAATTTTTCGGCTAATTTTTTATTGGGCCAAGAAATAAACGAAACAACTGGTCTGATGGGTGCTTCCTCTTTGTGAATTTTTACTAAACCGTATAATTTAGGGGGGGAAGGATTCATATGGAAAAGTTTGTACTTATCTGTGTTTGAGATTACTGCATTACAATTTTTGACACATTCTTTAATTTCTGCCTGATACTGTTTAGTGGGGTCCTTTTTCAATTCTATGATAGTATTGTCGTCTATAAATTTCTTAACTGTATTTTCATAATCACCTTTAGTTAATATTACAGACGAATTTCCTTTATCTGCTTTTGTTATCGTGAGGTTATTTTCTATGACTTTGTGATTAATACTTTGCAATGCTCGTCTGTCTGACGAAAATAAGCGAGCAAATTGGAAATATAATTTCAAAAAATAATAGTAATGTTAGTATAGCTTACAAACCATATGTAAAAACAAGTAATTTCATTTTTAACGCAAAACCTAAAACAGATATTAATAATAAATCAGGAGTGTACAAATTATATTGTAACGATTATAAAAGTGTATATATAGGTCAGACTGGTCGAAGTTTTATTATACGGGAAAAAGAACACAGGAGGTCATATAAACTAAAGAAGACAGATTCAACATTCGCAAACCATCTTATTACAGAAAGGCATACATTTGGTCACCGTAAAATATTGCATTTGGCCAAGAAAGGTCGTAAATTAAATATTTTAGTGGCCCTAGAGATTTTGAAAAGCCGACACAACACAATAGATATCGTTTTAAACGAACAGTTGGACCTTATATATACACCTCTTTTCCAATGTTGTATATAATAGTTAAGTATATAGTAGTAATTTTAAATAACATCATAAACCACCCCCATATATTTTTGTGTCATTTATAAGTTCCATGTAGGCCTGTAACTTTTGCAGTTTGATAATGACATTGTATGTCGAAACCGCGGTCACGATTATATGTGAATAAAGTGGTATATATAACAAAGTTATTGTTTTATTTTATTTTATTTTCAAAATGAATTACCACAAAGTTACGGCTACCAGTATTAGTATTATAAACTTTTACAATTAAATGCTTTTCTACATTCTCAACTAAAAATGATCTGCGATCCGTCAATAATAGATTGTATGCTGAAAAGCTTCGCTCAACGTCAACTGATGTAATTAGCGCATACTTATATTTGCAGATAATTGATAGACTCATCTCAATAGTTTAATCGTAGTTTTCTTGCAACACACCGGATATTCTACTAAGCTGATTAAAGCCGTTGTCTTTCTCTAAAACATGTATTAATTTTTTTCTTGAAACTTTGAATCACTTCTATCGATTCACTGAGTTCAACACATTGAGTTTCATGTTTTCGTAGTGTTTCACTAGTAAAACCATAGTTTGCTTGATAAAAGCTAACTCTTGGCGCATTTGCGGTTTATTTAGTATATCTTTGCAATCTGCAATTGCTATCGAGTCGTTTGAAAAAGAGAGAATGAATTTTCTCATCTGTTCAGAAGTATCTGCATAAAATACAGCGGCATCAAGCCACGCGTGCCATCTTGTTATTATGGGTTGTGGTGGCAATACCAGACCAGGTAACTTATTTATGTATGCTTGAATCTTCGGCGGTGCTTGAATAAATACTTTTTTGTCAAACTGATCAATAAATTAATATCTGGAAATGTGTAACGTATTTCTTCTGCTACTCTGTTAACGGCATGGGCCAAACATGTTACATGCTTTAAATTCGAATAAAAAATTTTCACCATATATGTCGCAATATCCAATAACATCAGTAATACCTTGTCACTTGGAACGGAATTCGGCAAATAAAACCTCGCTAAACTATCGTTTATAGACCTTGATACAATTGTTATTTGTTTTCTCCAACTCTTCTGTACCAATTAAACAAGATTTACCGGCACGATTTTCAATTAAAATACCAATCTCAACTGTCTGTTGTCTCATAGACTACGAAATAAATACAATTTTCACCTATTGTTTTCTTAATTTTCATCATAATTTCCTCAGACAATAGATTTGTATACTTTTTTCTTGTAGTTGAGCGACTAGGAGCTGACAGTTTCGTATACCTCTATAAAAAAAACATTGAATTATCCAACTTTAAAAGTGGAATGTTTGCACTTAAGTCATAATGGAATATATTCTATTCTATATTTTTACTTGTTGAAGTAAACGATTGATTCAGAGTAGCTTGTGGTGCATTTTTAAATCTTGTGATATTTCCTTTATGCAAATCAGTTCCCACATGCTGCGTTAATTGATATTTTTGTCGCATCGAATCTACAATAATTAATTGCAGGTATTAAAATATGAAATTAAACGTAAACAAATGTAAACTTACAATTTAATTGGTATACTTACAAAACAATCTGCCTTTATCTACACAAAATTTAGGATAATCTTTTATGCAGAGTGACACATGTGAATATAATTTCAACATATCAAAAATAACAAGGTAAAATTACGTGTACGTATACTTTTGAGAACTAACTAAAAACAAATGGCGATATGACTGACCTATGGGTCAACCTCATTGCTCGTAGATTCACCGGAACTTCCCCCAGTTGATAAACACAAATCTGGGAATTCCCGCTGTACGGAAATGTTCATGCGGACTGTTAGTGTAATCTTGATATATTATGAATAAATTGTTGGATATATTTTTTGCGGTGCACGTTAGAAATAAATTACACAGGCCTGCATTTTTCAACTCTTTGAATGTTGATTTAAAAATTTTAACTGTTTTCTAGTAATTGGGTAGCGCCGATTTCGAACCTGCTTTTATTTTTTTGTATCACGTAAGGTTATTTTTCAAATCAAAAAATATAGAAAAAACACGATTTATTTCATTTATAAGCTAGTTTTATATTATATTTAAAAAAATACAAAAATATGCACATAGAAACTATTAGAAATAGTTATTTATTCTTTATGCTTCTTAAAAAACGTTTTCGTTTTTCAGAAAAGCTTCGTTTGGTTGTTTTTCTGTCATATTCAGCTAAAGGAAGATCTGAAGGTAGTTTCTGGGGCAAGGAAATTTTTTTGTTTCAACCTAGACCCCAGTAGTTCAGAAAGATCTTTTGAAAGTCCCAAATCTCTTACTAAATCATTGAGTTCGGCTTGTGAAAATAGCTGAGGTTGGTTTTGACCTGAGGTTGATGGTTCAAAATCACTATCCATCTGTACGGAGCCGGAAGTTGAAGAGGTTTCAATATCTTCTTGTATTACTTTGGGGGGTATAGGTATAGGTACATGATCACTGTGAGGAACTGGTCTGATAGCTGATTTAATATTGTTTGGGTACAAAATATGTTTCAAAGTTTTTCTATTATGCCCCTTAATATCACAAAGAGCATCTTCAATGCAATCTTCATGATGATTTTGCGGTTCTCTCCAAACCATCGGTATTCCAAAAGGAAGGCTTTTTCTATTCCCTTTGGTCCAATGTCTTAAAACCTTCTTCACATACCTTACAAACAACGTGCGGTGCCCAATCTTTATCTTGATCTCCTAATTTTATTTTGAAATAAGCATAATATGCATTTTTCACAAATTCACCAATTGGTCTCTTAAACTTTTTCAAGACATAATATCCACATATATAACAGAAATCATCTGGTTTGTTTTTGCAACACCGGCTAGACATATTTTTAAGCAATGTTTATATATCAAATACCACGCACAACACTAAAGACGAATTAATTTTTGCTTGTTTACTGATCGACACTCAGAGCTATAATGAAGTAAATGACATTAAA
The DNA here is from genome assembly GCA_935421215.2 of Melolontha melolontha. Classification (NCBI taxonomy): domain Eukaryota; kingdom Metazoa; phylum Arthropoda; class Insecta; order Coleoptera; family Scarabaeidae; genus Melolontha; species Melolontha melolontha. The sequence continues at coordinate 195,071,510 of OW285235.1, read as the reverse complement.
ATATACATTTTGTTTGGAGTGATAAACTTGAAATCCTTCTTAGCAGTACTAATAAAGTGAAAGCATAATAAATAGGATTTAGCAGGTAAAATTCCCGGAAATCTTCTCCAAAATTAATACATGTAATAAAAGATTTACATCAGGTAATGAGAGCCTATTTAACAAATTTCTTTAAAACCACAACAGAAAATCATTTTTGGGTTAATACCTAAAATTTGAAGTAGTACATTCATTTTAAAATATATTAAAACGCCTATTATAAGATTTTTTTTATATTTTTTTCTTTTTCTTTTGTGCAAAAAAAAAATCTGTGGGTGGTAGAGACCAACTGTATTTTAATTAGTTATTGCTATATAAAAACTGAGCTTAACAAACAAAAATCACGTCATCACAAATTTTATGCAGGCCTGTGTTATTAAAAATGAACAAATATGCAATTTAAATCAAAGATGCTCCAACCAGTATTTATCTGCAGTATATGCAAAACAAAAGTAGTGCAAGAATTTTGGTAAATATGTCATAAATAAAAAATATGCATTTTTATATAATCCCAGCGTTAATGATGAGTTTGGCCATTAAAGCGACAACAGATTGTCAAGCGATAAAATTTATAATACGCGTTGAAAATATATTCGCGTTACACAATGCTAAATTCAAAATGTGTGTAATTTTATAATTTACCCTGTAAATTGGCTATATGTATGTATACTCTTCGCACCTACGTTTTTCTGCATCTCCTCGAGGGATTGCCTTTTTTCTTTTTCAAATAGAACGCGGTCAGAACTCATGATTGACCCAAGCCCTTTCTTTCTTTTGTTTGTCAGAAATAATTTATCTCCCTAAATGCTAATCGTATTTAAAGCATCAACGTCTGCAACATCAAACAGCTCGTCGAATTTCGCAATAAAATCTTGTTCCTTCTTCTCCTACCTTAGTGATCGGTGTTTAGAATTCTTCTGCTCTGCAACTGCCTCCATTCCTGATGTAAGGCTTCAAGCTTTAAAATATTTTTATCAACGCTCTTAGTTGAAATTGCGGCTTTACTCCAAATAACGTCCATTACGTCCACTTCTTTCAGGGCGAGGTAAACATCGGATCGAAGATTTAGCTTCAATTTGCGCAGATTATAAAATAGTACACGTTAAATTTGCTCGTTAAACGGCAACTCAGCACCGATAATTTCCCTTTAATCATGATCAAGATGAAAGAATCTTTCTTGTTCTCTTGTTTCCATTTTATTATTTTCTTCGGAAGTTAAAGCACTTTAAACACCCGAATACCGAATACCCGAACACGAAATCACGACTGCCTTTACTCGACTGAATTTTCATATTAAAACGATTTTATGTATAATTTTCTCAGTAAAAATTTACATGAAAACAACGCCTGCTTCGACCAAAGCACAGGTGTTCAATTTAAATAGTGGTCTTGTTGGCAGCCTGTAACAGGTATGTATGTGGACTTAAATAAATCAAGAAGCGTGCCACAATTTCTGATAAAAATCAGCTGTATTTCAAAATTTAGACATGCTACAGACTTTTTGGGATCAAGTTTCGATTCAATGGACAAAAAAACATTAGGAACAATAAAATAATAATCAACTTTATGTCTTGTTTGCCAGCCCGTGTCACCGTTTGTAGGAATTTGGTACATGTAGGAATTTCATCCTCGATGAAGCACGTCTTCCCTTTATTCGATCACCCTCATTTTTTGCATAACATGTTTCTACAGTGTAACAAAAATTTCTAGGGGTAGTTATGTCCCGTAGTAGCAAGTCAAAAAATAAGGTGCATCCTAGTGGAACACACCGTCAAATTATTAATTTTGTTCCGAACCCATCTTGTTTTCAGTAAGTTGTTTTTGCCTTAATAATTCAAAAAGTGTCAAAAATGTTTTAAATATGTCTATACGTTATATGCACGTATAAAGCTTTTGTTTCATTATGAAACAGACATGTAAATAAATTTACATATCTGTAAATGTATACTTGGACAATACCTCGTATTTTCGGCATTTACTTCTGCTTAAGACATATGTTTCTGCCATTTATAGGCGTCGTAAGCTAAGCTAATGAAGCAATGTATACAAATGATACAAATCTTTATAAATCTGTATCTATATATGACATTAAGCCGAACCGCTCATTAGATATAGCAAGTTTCATTCTATAAGGTGGCACTTATTTACGAGTGACATCTTACGGACGAAAGAGACTATACTAAAGAAAAGTGTCACATAAAGATAGTCGGCCACGTTAAAATCCACTGTACAATCATTTTACAGTAAAATTTTTCCAAAATACCTGATTTATTTACTCAAATCATCCGTTACAGCTTAAGCCACGTTCGACATTGTAAAAAGCCACAGCTCGATCATGTAATAGTACATATAATACAGGGTCATCGAAGAAGGTGTCCAGGATTTTTGAGCGAAATAAAAATCTTAATATAAATGGTAGAATATTTATTTGTACATCAAAAGACGCAGTAAACCTTAAATTTAATTAGTAAAGTCAGTAGGCGCATGCACAAACGCCATCTTGCTGCGCGCCGCCATTTCACTGCGGCTGGACCTGATCAGATGATTCACAGCCATCATGACTACCGTACAGCAGGAAGCGCAGTGTGTTTTGTGGTACGCTGAGTTCAAATCAGTTGTGTTAGTGCAGCGTCATTTTCGGCGTAGTTGTAGACAAAATCCGTCCACAGACAAAACCATTGTTCATTGGTTTAATCAGTTCGAGGAAACTGGAAATGTTGACATCAAGAAATCTCCAAGACGGCCACGCACATCGGAAGACGATGTTGAGCGTGTAAGGCAGTCATGTGTCCGAAGTCCATTGCCAGACACACTTTAGAACTTAGTATGGCTAAAACAACTATTCAGAATATTCTTTAGCGCCTTAAATTACATGCTTACAAAATTCAACTAAGACATGAAATAAACCCAGCAGATAAGCCTAGGCGCACTGACTTTGCCGTACAGATGCTACGTAACATTGACGACGATGGAAAACTGTGCCTTAACAACATTTTATTCAGCGATGAGGCATATTAATGGTCGTGTAAACAGCCATAACTGTCTTATATGAGGAGAACAGCAACCAAATGAAGATCTCCAATGTGTCCGTGATTCACCAAAAGTTAACATTTTGTGTAGACTTATGCAGGATCGTGTTATCGGCCCTTTCATGTTTGTAGAAAACACGATCACAAACATTATTTATTTGGACATGTTAGAAATGTATGTGTTTCCTCAAGTTGAATAAACTGAAAGAGAAAAGGGCATTAATGTCATTTTCCAGCAGGACGGAGCTCCATGTCACTACAACCTAATCGTCCAAGAACTTCTCAACAACAGACTTCCTGACTGTTGGATTGGGAGGAATGGTCCTGCTTTGTGGCCACCTAGAAGTTCCGATTTGACGCCATTAGATTTTCTTTTTAGGAGATACGTTAAGAACCTTGTTTATTCTAAAAAATTCGTGACCTACAGCATCTGAGAGAAAGAATCGTAGCAATTTCAACTGTGACTCATGAAATGCTTCAGAACACCTGACGGGAGGTAAACTATGGCCAGATGTCTGCGGTGCGACAGAGTTAGCTCATATTGAAACTTTTAGGTGTGATAAAAAAATTTAAGATTTGCTGCGTCTTTGGATGTAAAAATAAATATTCTACCATTTATATTAAGATTTTTATTTCGCTTCAAAATCCCGGACACCTTTTTCGATGAACGTGTATCCGAAAACAGGGAAAAAATAAATACAAATTTCTTTAAATACGAGTATGCCATTTATTTACCTTGGATTACAAGGTTATTTTTTAAAACTACGTAAGGCAGATGGCCTCCGTATGCATCAATGCATTGTTGCAAACGTTTCTCAAAGTTGTGGTAGACGCACCGCCGTAGGTCCTCAACAATGGCTTACTTGAGTTCTTGAATAGTCATGATACGCCTCTGGAACACACTGTCTTTCAGAAATCCCCACAGTAAGAAGTCTGTTACTACACTGATTTCGGGCGACCGATCTGGCCAAGCGATTTCCTCGAAACGAGAGATAACAGTTAAAAACTACGGCCATACTGTTTCGCTCGGTGTGGACTGTTACTCGATTCTGTTGGAAATATAGGTTGTAGAGTCGATGCCAAGCTGTCGTAATATGGGTTCAACAAAGCATTCCAACATAATCACATAACGGTCACTTTTCACAACGGTGCTCTTTGTTCATTGTCATTTTCAAAAAAATACGGGCCTACAATTCCGAAAGCACTGGCTCCACACCAAACCGTCACTTTAGGAAAGTGCAAGGGCATTTCATGCAGTTCCTTAGGGTTCAGTGCTTACGTCGCCAGACACATGAAAATGAGCTTCGTCGGTTATCAGCAAATTATTCAAAATGTCTGGGTTTTCCCGCAACAACCCACATGGTGGTGCAAAAGGCATGTCTTGCTTCCTTGTCTCTTTCCTTAATTTGTTGCAGAGTTTGCCGTTTTTAAGGGTGAAATTTTATCTCTTTTTGCATTCGAAATAGACATCCTCTACTGAGCGCCCTCATTGTCTGCAGGTTCTCTGGCGTCCATACTGTTCGTGGGGCATGCTGCAAGTCTAATACGCTGCCAGTTTCTTCAAATTTCTTCGCCCAAGCCAATATGGTATTGCGAGACGGTACGTGGCCATGTCGACTCAATATTGTGCTGTTATCGATAGACCCGCTGCACTTCCGTCACAGAATTTAAGAAAGAGAGAATCCAGGGCTTCATTGCGACTGACAACATGAAATGGAGTCCTCCTATCTACCATTCCCCTTCCCGCCAACCACGAGAATCCATCACGCTGGCGCACTATTCACCTTTGAAATGTATAAGTTGGCTCCACGGCACTCTGTATAATGTAAAATAGATTTATACGTCGCAATAAATTCTTAATATTAATCTAAATCATAAACAAAGAAATGAAAGATTAATACAACACACTTATCTCCAAAGGTATAGTTGTAGGAAGGCCTTAGTCCAGCGGTTCTCAACCTGTGGGGCGCCCCCCCCCTAGGGGGCGTGATAAAACTAAAACGTGAGGCGCGAGTATTTCGAAAAAAAATCAGAAAAATATATTGACAAAAAATATTATAAAAAAATGTATTTAATTTACTGAAAACATTCTGACATAATAAAAAATAAAATACACGTTTACACTGATATACAATATAATACATTTATAAATAGGATTGTGCCTGTACTGCACAATATATTTAATAATAACTTATCAATAATAAATTCAAAACAGGATTAATACTTATTAGTGACTCTATTGGGCTTGTCTTGTAGAGCAACATTTTTCGAAAGAGGGTTTAATATTATAAATTGCCACTCTAAGCTCTTTTTCTATGATTAGCTGAGATTTATATTTTGTCTTCAGAGCAGCCACCGCAAAAAATCCGGTTTCGCAAAGGTAGCTTGTTGAAAATGGTAATAGTATTCGAAATGCTCTTGTTTTCAGTGCAGAAAGCTAATCATCCAACCATGCCCAAAATTCAAAGAGTAATGTATAGGTAATTTGTCTTTTTATTTCGCCACTTGCCGTGAAGTCTATAAAGATTTCTTCTTAATCGGCATTTGAGACCCTCGGGAGTATTTTGAAATGGGTCTCTAGCCCACTCATAACTTGCTATCAAGTTGAAATCAGCAACAAAATACTTTTCAAAATTCTTTTACAGCATGGTTAAATGATTTTCAATTCCTACAAAAACAAATTCCATTTGTTGTTCTTCAGTCTTGTAAGTTTTAATACATTCATCCACATTTGCAAACATTTTTAGTTTTTTTTTGCTTTAAATTTCTGTTCCACAATTCTAGCTTTCTAAAAAAAGCACTAACTTTAGCACTCGTATCCAACATATGTGTGTTTGCGAATATGTCATCTCGAAACATCTCGGCTCCCGGTTGGCTTTTCTATTCTAGAAAAATGTTGATTCCATCTCTTAATACATAAACACGTAGCAAAAATCTCCCACGTGTTAACCATCTTGCCTCGCAATACAGTAGTAACGCTGAATGTACTGCAACCATGTCTTTACAAAGTGCGGAAAAGATTCTTGATTTTAGGAGTCTCATTTTTATATAATTTACTACGTTTATCACCGTCGTTAGCACAAGATTCAGACCAGAACTCATTTCTTTGGAAGACAGAGCTTCTCTGTGGATCATGCAATGTGTCCAAATACACTCTGGAGAATCGAGTTGGGAAGAGACAAGGGTGTGCTACAAAAGGGTCTATTTTTCGGCCGTTCTGCGCATGACGTCAATCTCGACGCCCAAGATCTGGCCTAACACTTCTCGCCCCTTACTCCTTCACTGAATGTCACTTTATAAGGCAATCTAGATTTAATGTCTATGCATTAATATTTTGAATATTTATAAGTAGAAATGATATATACTTTATGACATTATGTGATTATGTAAACTACATTAAATAGAAACTAATACACAATTTCAGTTAAAATTATTGTATGTGAGGGAAGGGGGAGGCGCGATAAGAATTGTGATTCAAAATTATATCGCAAATACTAAAAGGTTGAGAACCGCTGCCTTAGTCCAACCTTGCCCTACGTTAATTCGCACTTGCGCTCTACTACTGCGTAACAAGTGCAACAGTTCCTACTTCTTCAGATCGGTATTATTTCTCTAATGAGCTTTCCTAATTTTTTCGCTAAATCACAATGAGCATTAGTGAAGACTTTTAACGTGAATAAACATACTAAAACAATGGCTGCTTACCGTTTACGGTGGACACGGGTACAGACGACTTGTAATTTGAACACCAAGTGTATTTAGATCAACGATAAGGTATGCTATATATTATTAGCGGCAGGCAAGACGATTCAACTCCCTCGAACGAGGTTCTTTTATACAAAAGAGTCACAATAACACCAATAATATATATTCTATCTTGTGGCACAAACACAGTCCAACGAAAAGTGCCTCAATTATCTTTAGACCGCAACATATACCGATAGGACCAGCTCTGAACGGGCCATAACCAGCAAGTGGCAACAGCGAATCCCCTCTACGCGCAGTAGCTTAAATCGTCGCACATTGCAGTTATGAATTTAGTAAGACTTAAACCGCGCAAGGATGTAGTCGTTTGCATATTCGTTCTGTATACGTAATTTGCCCATTTGCTTCAGACATAACAAGGTCCAATTTATTATTATTATTGTATTCTTAGCTGCTACGGAAAAGTAATTTTAAGTAATAAAAAAACAATAACGTTTTCTAAAAGATAAAAGTAAAAACATCAATAATTCTGCAAAATAAATTTGAATTTTAAGAAAGTCACTAAATATAGGATTCGAAAATACCGGCCTCTCTTCCCAAACAATAGCCGAGCCTATTGTAAAACTCCCGCCTCAATCCCTCGAGATTTCTAGGGGTTATTGTCTCGAAAATTCTAAACAGTTTAACTTGCAACTGTTGCAAGTTCGGTATTGTTAGAAGACCGTAAAGATTTTCTTTGACATAACCCCACAGAAAAAAATCGCAGGGATTGAGGTCGGGGGATCGAGGTGGCCATATTATCGTACCCCTCCCGGAAATAACACGATTAGAAAAAGTGTTTTCTAAAAACCCTCTTACTAATCTGCTGTTATGCGCGGGACAACCGTCTTGCATAAATCAAATTGCATCAAAATCGACGTTCAGTTGACGGACAGCAGGAATTCGTGTTCGCAGCAAATCTAAATATTTTACTGCATTCAAATTGCCGTCGATAACAAATGGCCCTATAATGTTATCACCCAAGATACCCGCCCAAACGTTAAGTTTTTCGGGGTATTGAGTTTTAACATTACGAGCTAGATGTTTATTTTCTCGAGACCAATATCGCACGACTGGGGGATTATGCTTGCCATGACGTGGAAAAGAAGACTCGTCGGTAAACAGAATATTTTTTATAAAATATTCGTCCCCGTTAGCCTTTTCCATCACGGACTCACAAAACTCCATTCTTGCAAAATTGTCCTCGGGAAAAATCTCCTGGCACTTTCGAACTTTGTAACTTTTATATTTGTTGCGTTTTAGAATCCGCTTTACTGTACTTCTACTAACACCGATTTCGTCTGCAATTTGCCGTGTACACTTAAGGTCGCCCATTTCAACTAACGAACAAACCCTCACGTCTCTCTCCTCCCGATCGGCAGGTATTAGAGGGATATGAGGCTGTTCGTCAATTTGTTGGCATTTGCGGCAATTTCCGACTACACAGCCATATTTCCTAAACGCATTTACGATCTTTTCAATCGCCGAATGCGAAGGAATAGACCGATTTACGTACTCTACAGCAAATAAATCAGCGGTTGTTCGACAGGAATTGCCGGCAAGATGCCACGAAACTATTTGTACCTTCACTGCGGTTGTATACACTGACATGATAACTACCTTTACGTTTGCACAGCTAAATACGAATGAGGAGCAATCTGTTGCTCTCGATCATCGGACTTATGTATGCGCACGCGGAGTGGCATCGTACACACGTTGCCACATCGCATTACGTTCCATACGTATATTGTTGCGTATGGCCCGTGGCGGGCTGAACCTATCGGTATATGCATGTATGTAGAGTCTAGAGTCACTTATCGGCGTTTCCACTGGCTGACTACACACACGATATCAGGGTAAGCAAACTCCGATATATAGAAATACACTTGAACAGAATGGAGGCAATAAAAGAAAAATAATAATGTAACAATACAATAGTGCGATGTGGACGATATCCTTCTAACATAGCGAACTGTTTACACTGCTACAGCTCAGAAATAACTAACAGAAAAAAACCGAGTCGCCGGCTACAGCAAGTGTCAATCTACACTAAACTTGTCACAGAGTGCAACAATCAGTCGCTCCATATCGCTCGAAAACTTTTAACAAACTTTCCCTTTGGACATCACATTTCTAAAAACCTTGAGCGTATTAAAAATAACAAATACACATCAATAAATTTTAACCCCCGAATATAAATATTGCACCATGTTTTACAAAAACCATTCATAAACTGAAACCGTATATCATTTACTCGTTCGGCGATGATGCTTCCACACTATCATTATAAATAATATTTTTATTCTCTTGCAATAATACATCTATTAATATTAAAGTTAATTACATGTCAGCTTCACATTATAATTCCTTTGTTGTTGCTTCTCTAGTTGCTATTTTCTTGATATTTTACGCTTATTTTAAGAACTTATATATCGTCTTCTGTATTCATATAGTTATGCAATGGAAAACATATTAATAGAGTACGTTGTTTGAAAACTCTTCAGCACTTTTCCAAACTGCATATATATTTTTCCTTTTCTTATAATTGCGAAAAAGTTTTTATTTCTTCTGTAGCTTCTATATGATACTCCTTTCGATAGCATCCTTTTTTATCGCCACTCAGAATTAGTTCAAAGATATTAATTCTATTATACCTACTCTAAATATACCTTACGCTTATTTTCTCGCATTAATATTTCTTATTATACGACGGAGATATATTTAATAGAGTCCGTTGCTTCATAATATCTCTAATCTATTTACATATGATGTTTGCATAATTCTCTATTACAAAGCTTTAATGATTTTCAAAGGCACGCCAACAAACAATATATTTTCATCAATAATGGAATAAAATGGTCTAGTGTAGTGTTTGGTCATTCCACAGTATAATAATAATAATAATATGCACTTGTTACATTACGAGAGTGACTTCAGCAATAAACATTGATAGAAGTGGGACAAATTTCTATAAAGACAAACGGAAAGTGGCTAAATAGTTGAGGCTTTATTTACAACAAGGAAAATATTAATAAAGATTTTTTTGATATAATCCTTTGTTCGTTTTTGCTTAATATATTCGTTATAGAAGGGACGATTTTTATGTAATATACCTAGACATGAAATACCGTAAATAGTACTCTCAGAACCGATTTGTATCGTACATTTATCCATTGAAAAATGCTAAATTTCCTTTCCAATAATCCATTAGGTATTGATCCTGAACATATCCTCATGCTCAAAACCTAACCCGAACGCAGCACCCTTAAAAACCACCCTTGGAATAATAAACGATAGACTTATTTGCCCATTCTTTATTGACGGTAACCTCACTGCAGCAAAATATCTGAATCTCTTGCAAGATCACGTCATTTCATCAATTGAGATGCCAAATGTGGATGAATATTGGTTCCAAATGGATGGAGCTCCAGCAGATTCAACTAACGACGTCAGGAATTTTTTTTATAACGCATTTTAAAGACATTGACACATTTGGCCCCACACAATGACCCCCAAGATCAGCCAATTTATCTCCAAATGATTATTTTCTTTGGGGTTACCTGAAAAGTAAAATTTATAATAACGTGCAAATACGTAACTTGGACAATACAAAGGTATTTTTAATAATATAAAATATTATTAAAAATCTGGTGTGAAGAACACAAATACAGGTTGACTATTAATATTTTTTGTGAACGTTTCCGAACATATCCCTCCCCAGAGGCGTAGATACGTATTTCGCCTTTCTACAGGCTCATCGGTACGGCCCTGCTGGAGGAAGGATATCCCCATCGCCATATCATAGAAATTATCCAGACCGAGCGTAGAAGTAAATTCAGCGCTGCCTGTTGTCAGACAGCCGAAGTACCTCGCCCTGTCCACATAACCAATGTGAACCAACGACGCCCTTCCAAAGATGGCACAGCCGTCTTTCTAGAAACTGCATTTTGTTTGTGTCTTCACTCATACTACGGATTAACCGCATGTGTAATGTATCAGAATAATTGAAACATACATGAGTGGGTAAAACCCCACCAGTTTTGTATAATACAAAGGTATTTTTAATAATATAAAATATTATTAAAAATCTGGTGTGAAGAACACAAATATAGGTTCACTATTAATATTTTTTTGTGAACGTTTCCGAACATATCCCTCGTCGTTGGTTCGCATTGGTTATGTGGACAGGGCGAAGTACTTCGGCTGTCTGACAACAGGCACCGCTGAATTTACTTCTACGCTGGGTCTGGATAATTTCTGTGATATGGCGATGTGGTTCTTTTTGTGAATATGTCTGAAGATATCCTTTCTCCAGCAGGGGCGTACCGATGAGCCTGTAGAAAGGCGAAATACGTATCTGCGTCTCTGGGGAGGGATATGTTCGGAAACATTCGCAAAAAATATTAATAGTGAACCTGTATTTGTGTTCTTCACACCAGATTTTTAATAATATTGAATATTATTAAAAATACCTTTGTATTATACAAAACTGGTGGGGTTTTACCCACTCATGTATGTTTCAATTATTCTAACTTGGACGAACTGAAAGTCTATATACGTACTGCATATGATGGAATAAACCCAGAATTTTTTCGAAATACCCGGCATTACTTTCCTTATTACCTTGAAATAACTTCAAAAACGTAACCTAATTCTTCGTGGCTTTATTTTGCTCTGTATTACCTACTGTTGTTAGTACAAGTATTATTGCCGAACTAGATTCTACTATACTTTCGCGATAGAAGGTTTAATTTTTCAATACAAAAAAAAATAATAGTAGATCTCTTGAACTAAGAGTAGCAGATTTACGGAATAGTTTATTTGAAATAAAATAAATCTGTAGTAGCACTGGCAACGCTGGTTTTGCTAGAAGCACATGGTTCTCGCTAGTCGAAACATAAATGTATGACTGTTGCTAATTCATTGACAATTTTCTTTTTAAAGTTACACATAAAATAAACCCGGCATATTTATAAGTCTAAATTTTGTTTTCAATGTCTTCTGTAATTTTTAGGTTTTTTTTAATAGAAAATATAATATAAGTTCGCGTTACATTATAGATAAATTCTTCTGTTTTTAAAATACAACAACTAAGGACAATTGATACAGCAATTTGTAAACAAGCAGCAAAGGAGCATTAATGTAATAATCGCGAGAGCAACGACGAAGTAATTTACATGTCACCATTCGAGATATATAAATAATTATTATCTAATGTTATAATAGCGAGAATTGGGTACTTCAGCGTTAATCATGTTTTTTCCAATAAAGGATTAACTATTTTGAAAAAGTACAATATAATTTGTTTGAATTTATATTACGGACTAACACCATAGGAAGTAAAAATTTGGCTTACTAGTTAGCTGTAAGAAAGGTAATAAATTCCCAGCGATGTATCATAACAATCGACAGGACAGTTTTGAATCCGAAACTCTATGAAGAACTAATTATGCGCTTTGAGTTTTGAACAGGAATAGGCAAACAAAGTAGGTAAAGAATGTAACAGACCTTAAACACTGGCATATATTAATAATATCCCGTGTCTCGAGGGATTCGAGGTTGCTATTAACAATTGATAAATTTGGTGCTGAAATAACTAAATGCCGCAGTTACCCTAAATATTGAGATATAGATTAAAAAGTTGAAAAATAAGTAATTGATTTTTCAATTACTTCTTAGTTGGGCGCCAAGAAGATTTACCCCTTCTAAGGTATATAATTGAATTTATTAAAATGCCGGTTAGCTAAATAGCCAGCGGAGAGATTAAGAAAAAGAAACTCTAAATAAAAGCGGGTAAGCCGAAATGGGACTTACGTCTTTCTTTCTCAAAGCGTGTATGAAAACGTACGTGAAATGAAATGAATCCCTCTTTTTTACTTATTAATTGTTTCAATCAATTCCTTTTGATTAATATGCTCTTTCAATGAAGTTTATATTACATGATTTGAATAAAACAAAATGATTATAAACTATACTTATATATTGATAAATGAGCTTTTTAATTTACATATAATTTACTACAAAATTATTTATGGTTATTCTGAAATGTTACTTAGATTCTATACATACATATTGGCGAGATACGGTAACTTTTACATATAATTGAACTGTTTAGTCTGATCAGATTAAAAAACAGTATTAATAATGACTAACCTTAATATCGTTACACTAATGGCCATAGCACTTGTTCACTGAATTAGAACTCTTTCTTCACGCCTCAAGGTGCCCGTGATTCCAGACAACAGCCTTGATGTAGTAAGCGTGGGAATTCACGTTTTAAACAAATAACTTCACTTTTAGGCAAGAAATACCTCTTGCTACTATATGTACTTTTCTTATTTAAGTACAATGGATTGCGGTAAACCCTCTCTTACTGTTACTTTAAGGGGTCCGCACGTCCGACTTGGTCGGCTACTTCGGACCTCGTCTATTGCGGTAAACCCTCTCTTACTCTTACTTTTAGGGTCCGCACGTTTGACCGGCTTCGCGACTTGGAAACCTGTGTCTTGTTTCGTTCTCCTTGATCCGTTCTAACTTTTCTTTTCTCTCGGTGAATCCCCAGCTTCCTTGTCAAGTTCTCGATCATTCTGGTTACGTGGATGATGTAATACAGTCATTCTATCGATTCGTATATGTGATACAAAGCTATTCTAATTGAGTTTATACATGACTAGCTTTACAAAGTGAACTACAGAAAATGTTGATTGTGCATAAAAGGATCTGAGTGAAATACGCATTTAATATTATTGCGAAATGTTTCGCAATAATACCCAATGGCGGGAAACGCATTAATATTTATATAATTTTAAATTTTAATTTCATACAAATTAAGTTTTGATATTCTATAAAATTATAACAGATTGAATTAATGTCTTGAAATAAGAAGGTCGTAATGTGTCCCATTACAAGAAACATTTTTTACAGTTACGAAAGATAATGGTAAAGCCAAACAATTAGAAAGAGCAGGCCAAAAAAACAAAAACCGTTATTATGCTTCAAACGAAAATAAATGTTTGTGTCTAGTTTAGTTAGAACCTTAGAGCAAAAGCTGAAGGAGAAGCGGGTTCTTAAATTGTGAGGGTTGGTCCTACAAAAGGTGATGATTACTAGATATACCATAACTGTAATTCGGAGTGATTTAAACTTTATTTATATTTTGTTACTTTAATGATGCAGATAAAAGAATCATTTTTGGTTCCTTTTAAACAGAAAAAGAAAAATTATACTTGTTTCGATTATTTCGATAATAAAATTTATCCTGTAGTGATACATACATCATCAATGTATGTTACCTTTGTGCCAAGTTCCTAGGATGAAATAGCTTACTTGCAGAAAGTACTTGCAGAAAGTCAATATACTTCATAAAATATCTCTCATGTGATACCTAATTCTAGGTGTATTGAGAGATAAACGAAGGCATTTCAAAATACAGAAATTAACAGAATAATTGAAACATACATGAGTGGGTAAAACGTCACCAGTTTTGTATAATACAAAACTATTTTTAATAATATAAAATATAATTAAAAATCTGGTGTGAAGAACACAAATACAAGTTCAATATTAATATTTTTTGTGAATGTGTCCAAACATATCCCTCCCCAGAGACGCAGATACGTATTTCATCTTTCTACAGATTCATCAGTACGTCCCTGCTGGAGAAAGGATATCTTCAGACACATTCACAAAAAAAGAACTACTTCGCTATTTCACAGAAATGATTAAGACCGAGTGTTGTCAGACTGCCGAAGTACCGCTTTGTCTACATAACCAATGCAGAATTAACGAAGTTTTTCCGGAGGTGGCACTGCCTTGTCTCTAGAAAATGTATTTTGTTTGTGTCTTCATTCATACTTACGGAAGCAGGGGCGTACTGATAAATCTGTAGAAAGATGAAATACGTGTCTGCGTCTCTGGGGAAGGATATGTTTGGACACATTCACAAAAAAAAACTTTTGTATTATATAGAAATTATTTTGTTGATTTTTATATTTTTTTGTTGATAATTAACAACCGAGTCGAAGACTATTGTATAAAATAACAGGTAAAATATTGGTACCAATTTTTTTAATAAATATTTCAAAGCTTACAATTATTTTATTTTAAAAATACGCCATTTAAAAAATACTCTCCAACAGACTTGACATTTATGAATTCGATTAACTTCAAAAGCGCAAGAACCAATCATATTTTTTACATTAGATCCGTTAACTAATTGCTATCTTTTATAGGTCGCTGAAAGTGGCAATCTGGAAATGTTTAAACGTTTGTTTTTCGAAGAGCCAGCAAAACTAACGATCAGAGATAGTCGTGGAAGGAGCGCAGTTCATCAAGCAGCTGCTAAAAATAGAGTCAATATCCTACAATTCATTTTATCTCAAGGAGGAGGTAAGAGCAATTCCTTTTATAGTTTTAGTACTAAGAAAATCAGTTATTAAAACGAAAATGCATTATCAAAGTTTATACTGTATTATTTTCAAGTATCCATCGTTTTTGTACATAATCAATTTAATTCTATCAAAGAAATTTTCTGTTCGGTTCAATGTTTGTGTATATGATCTTATAAATTTTACAAGTGAAATTGAGTACTACGAGTATATTTGTTATTCATACGCTGAGTTACACTAACGTTAATCGATAGTATCAAATAGGAGAGTTCGAGTAAATCGTAATTGTAAATATAAGGCAACCCAACCCAGAGGCAGCCTTTTCCCTCTACTTGGAAGACGTTATAATCTTGTTCTTGTGGTAGATTAGTCGCCGCTCTTCAGCTGGTTACATTTGTATCGTTTTTTTCTGCAATGCTTATCCCTTCCTTTCTAGAGTTGATCTTCTCTTTCCAATAGGTTATTCTCACTCCTTTTATATCTTCCTCTACTTCATCCTGCCATCTTGTTTTTTAGTCTATCTCTTCATCTTCTATTTACTGGTTTCCATTTCGTTATTGTTCGTATGTTACTTCCAGATTCCACCCTACAAACATGGCCCAGCCATTTTACCCTCTTTGATTTCATATACTTTACTACCAGCCGGTAGCCTAATGGTAAGGCACTGGCTTATTATGCTTAGGGTCTTGAGATCGAATAAGATGCTGGATTGTTCGAAAAGGATTTTCTTTTTTGTTTAAGGTGAACGCCGACAGCTAAAGATCGCTTCAACTACACTTTATCTATGTTAGTCTCTTTGCGTCAGTGATATCGTTTTCGCGGTGTCTTATTATTGTTTTATAGGTTTTAATTTTTGTTCTGGTGTTTATTGATTTGCTGGTCGACACTTTTTTATTTGCTTAATAGGCTCTTCTTGCAGCTTGTATTTCTTTATTTACTTCTTCTACCTTTTCTCCATCATTTGTTATTGTGCTCCCCAGGTATTTTAACTTAACAACTTCCCCAAAATTTTCAATTTTAATTTTCGCTTTCTTTGTCTCAATACAAAATCTCATAATTTTCGTTTTCTCGGTGTTTATTGCCAGTCACATTTTTCACCCTTCTTCTTCGTTTTCTTTTAGGATTTTTTTCCATCAATTCTCTTTGTTTCGTTATAATTACGATGTCGTATACATGCCCAATAACCTGTGAGTCTCCTTAGTGTACTATTTTTGCCAATGTTTCTAAATATATAATCCAACTTCAAGTTGAAAAGCGTAGGAGACGAAGCATCACCTTGTCTAACTCCTTTGTAAACATTTAGTTCGATTGTTTTCCCTCCTTCTGTTTGTATAATAACTCGTGTATTATCTAATAGTAATTTAGATAATATTTTAAATTCTTTTAGGGTTATCATTAATCGTTTCCTCTTTTTGCGTCAAAAGCTTGTTTAAAATCAACGAACACCATTTCTATATTTATTTTTTACCCAGAAACTTTTTCCACTATTTGCTTCACGGTGTGTACCGCGTCTACTCCTGATTTGCCATATAGATACCCGTCAACTAATCTGTTAGAGCATTTACAGAGGCTTTTGTGGATTACTATTTATAGAATTTTATATGCACTTTTAAGAGTGTAATGCTCCTGTAATTTTTGCATAAGGTTTGATTACCTTTTTTTATGAATTAGTCATTATTCATTTTCCAAGTCTTCAGACATGTTTTCATGCATTTTCTCCTGTAGCTTTTGGCCTCCATATTTTATAATGTCATTTACAGAGTCTTTTGTGGATTACTATTTATAGAATTTTATATGCACTTTTAAGAGTGTAATGCTCCTTTAATTTTTGCATAAAGTTTGATTACCTTATTATGAATTAGTCATTATTCATTTTCCAAGTCTTCAGACATGTTTTCATGCATTTTCTCCTGTAGCTTTTGTCCTCCATATTTTATAACATCTATTTTCTGTATATGTATGTTATTACACCCAAAATGTATCGAAGCCTTATTTTGGATATTTTGCCGTGTATATGTTCCCATAAATGTTCTATAAATGAAAAACAAAACATATAAATAAGAAACAAAAGAGATTTTTAAAATATCTATCTATCCCATGTTCTATATTTCAAGGAAGTTATTAAGAGAACTGTGCAAAATGTTATTCTAGAAAAGAAAGGTACAGTTCGCGTTACGCTCCGATAATTGGTTAAATATACTTGTTTATCGTGTCAAAAGATAATTCTTGATTTTTTCTTCTAAATAAGTAAAGACTGCAAGTAAATAGACTGAGGTGCAAAATTAACCGGACACTTGATTTTATCAAAATTTTTTTGATCCACCAAAATAAAAATCATATGTTTGGTGATTAAAAGCTTTATTAACACATTACAAATAAAATCTAAGCCAAAATAAAAAATAAATTAAACAACTTTGGAAACAGAGAATAAAGTTGCTATAAATTGGAAATAAAAAAATTATAATTTGATGATGGCATTGAACTTGGTTCCATTTCGAGTTAGGGCTTCTTCTAACCTGTCCAACATCGGAAACTCCACATGGCTGCGGTGAACACGTCGTCCGAACATGTACCATGCATATTCCATGCGATTCAAGTCAGGGCTTCCTGGTGGCCATGGCAACAACGCAATCCCAACGTGGCACGGTCATTATCTTACATGAAATGAAAATTTTCCCCAACAAATGGCGCAAAAGATATTACATGTTCCTCTAAGCATTGTTGAATGTAGTCGTCGGCAGTAATTTTTCCACTCCGGATTCTCACAAGCTCTATATTAGCAGTCAATGAAATGTCCTCCCGCATCATTACACCACCTCCACCAAATGGCACTCTTGGCGACAAGCAGGCTTCAGCAAAACGCTCACCTGTCCTTCTCCACACCCTATCATAACCATTTGATTGATACGTATGGGATGACTCTGAACCTGTCAGTAAAGAGGACAGCGAACAATTCTTCGAGACCCCAATCAACAAGTTCCCGTGCGAATTGCAAACACTGTCACCGATGCCCTACGGTTAAATGTTGGAACCAAACACTTATAAGTAGTTCCCCAACTTCCCCAATATTAGGAACAACCTGTCACGCAAAACATCTAAATATCTCTCTCTAGTTAGCGTACCATGAATGAAAAAAGCACCAATAATACGATTCCTGAAAATACCAGCCCTAACGTTTAATTTCTGCGGATGTTGTGTATGCGTTTCTAGCATCTAATAAAGGTTATTTATTGACCAATATCGATAATTATGGGGATTAACGATACCATTCAAACAAAACGTAATTTTTGCAAATCTCCATCACTCCTTCGCAAAATTTAATTCTACGATCCATCCAATAATTCTTAAATGTGGTTTATACCGATGATATTTTTCGTGCTTCAATATTCTGGCTTCTGGCTACTGATAAGCAATTTACATCATAGTTTAGAGTGAGAAATGTAGTAGAAGTTGGTTTTAATTCTTCTAATGCTATAGCAATGTCTTAAGCAATAACTTCATTAGTTGTGACTTTTGATTGTCCGCTTTTCGGTAAATTTCTAACATTTCCGATCAAGATATACCTTCTCAAAGTTTTACAAACGACAGCTCGCGATATTGGGCACCGATCTTGATGCAAATTGTTAAATAAATCGCACACTGCTTCATGAGTTCTGACGCGATCACCAAAACCAACATCGTTTTATTATTAATATTTTGATGTCTACAACGTTAATTCTGACAGTTTAAGTCAAGTACTGAATTTTAATTCCATGGCTTACTAAACATAACCATGATTTCTAAATAATTGATTTTAATTAAATATCTTCGTCGTTGTTGAACAAAAGGGTGCCACACCTTATTATGGCTTAACTCCTTACAGGCAGAGCTCTACTGAAACTCATAAAAAGCCGGAAGCGATGTTAACTTTTTTTATTAAATAAAGTACCCTGTATAGTACTTTATTTAAAATAAAAAAGTTAACATCATTTCCGGCTAAACCGGAAGTCGTATTCGGATACAAATATACTCGTCGAACACCCGATTTGCATTTAAGTAATTTTGGAAAGTCTCTTTGAAATCTAAGTAGCCATATTAGAGATATTCGAATGGATTCATACATTAGCCTAACCCTGTATACAAAAATTTAAAAACGTGATTAAAAAAATTCTTAATATCCGCAAAACGTAACAAAGCCTCCGTGAATCTCTGTTAGTGATGCAATATCATTAATTACTAGTGCAAATGTGCATTCGTAGAACCAAATGTTGCATTGTATAACCAACAATGGGATCGTCAAGGACCATGTATAAATTTTGTGTTTGACCCACCGCTCACAGGACGTAATTTCTGTATAAGCTGGTTGTTTATTTTGGTTGGTGGCGCTTATATTGAAAGTTGATGTGTTTCTTGATTATTTTATTTATTTTACAAAAAAAAAATTAAACCTAATTTCTTACGATAAATCTCGCAATTGACCACTTAATGTAACTTAAACTTAAATTCTTTACTATTTGTGTTAAGATTGTATGTCTCGTTATCTACTGTCTTGTGTTAAGAGACCACTACCCCTACTATTACATTATTAAAATGTGCGTATATGTTTGACGTCATAATGGGGAATTTACCTATACATTACTTCTTAGAAATTGTACTTACGTGCAACAATACCCAATGTTTACGATAGTTTTAAAGATTTTACTAATAAATAAATATAATAATAAAATTTCTGATTAATTATTAGTAGGTCTCATAAATCTAAGTATGTATTTCTGTCTGTTCCATTCTTCAATAGATTTTTATGGTACATACATATTTAGGAATCGTGAGCCTATTATGCATATTTAACAAACAATGGGATCATTATCACTGATAATCCCAGGCAATAAAGAAACGGTCTAACAGTCTAACCAATAAAGTAAGTAAAATTCTTAGAATCTAAGGAAAATATTATAATTTTGAATATGCTAATAAAAGTTCATTTTACAGTGGTTTACAGTTGAAGATGCACGTCGAATATTTATAAAATTTGAAATGTTATACTTTAATCCTTTTATATATCTAACATATATAAATATATACAATATAAAAATTTCGTTTTATAACGAAACAACTAGTATCGTATATTTCAAGAAAACTTTCCTAAAATACAATGTGTCATCAAAATGATTTATTGTTCCTTGAAATATATAACTTCAATATCTCTACCTAATTTTATCTATGAAGACATCGTAACAAATACTGGCTCTTTGCCAATATAACCAACTCGGCAAATTCAATAATAAGGACTACGACAATAGCATAGGAACAGATTTGAATTTTAAGAACGAATTACTGTTTAAAATTCTCAATACAATCTATTCGTAAGCATGTATCCAATATACAAAATTTATTTTAAGACATTTCTTAAAAAATGGGAAAGAGTTGTGTTAGGGTCGCTTGACATTTTTTCTCTTCCTCTATATATACAGCTACGGACTTATAATTAGCACATCCTCTCTATAACTGAAAAAAATACTGTATATTTGTTGTTTTTGGAAAATTTTAAATACAAAATGTCATTGAATTGTTTCCATTATTTGACTGAATCCTGTGAACATCTAATCCGATACCTTTTCAAGGCAATTTCCTGAAAAGTAACGACAAAATCATTCTTAAAATTCCACCTGTACTGGATACGCATAGTATATAGGAAAATAAAATTAATTTAAATTTATTGTTACACAGCATTAGCAGCAATATCTCGAAAGTATGTCGAAAAACAAGAACTACTTATTTATTTACTAAAAGGATCCACACAATCCCTATTAGCGTTTTTGGCCATATAGATCATTGGAGCTTTAGCCAAAATACTAGTTCTCACATGAGGAACCATAAATGTAGGCGACGAACAATTTGGTACAAAAAATTGTACTTCGCCAAGTAACGATGGAAAATCAAACTTGTTTGTAACAATTTTAATCAAAATGTTGCCACTAGAAACATTCCTCCGTTTCGAGAAGGACTTCAGGCCACTCTCGCTCAAAAGACTATCACATCGAGGATATATTCCATTAGTTCTGAAAGAAATATATTTCAAGAACCTCCTTTGAATTTTCTCCAAGCCAAGCTACTAGTGAGTATATATAGGATACCATACGACAAAGGCATATTCAAGTTTAGAACGGACCAAACTAAAATATAAAGTTTTTAGTGCAAACAAGCTAGAGAATCATCTGCACGTTGTTATAAGAAAACTTAACGATCGAGAAACGAGGTTTCAGATTGCTTCTATGTGCTCAATAAATTTTAGGTGTGCATCAAATAAAACACCTAGACCTTTAACTACTAGCTTCCTTGGAATAGTAACGTGTTCAGCAACATAATTGTAAGAAATAAGTTGCTCGCTCCTAAAATAAGTGACAATAACACACTTGCTAATACTTAATTTAAATTTGTTTACAGTAATAGTATTGATGTTTCTTTGCAATGTTTCACAGTCGGAAATGGTAGCGACTTTTGAAAATACTTTTAGATCATCGGCGTACGCAAGAACTCAGCAATCAATTGAGGTTAAAAGATCGTTTTACTACCTGCTTCGTGCAAGCAATAAAACTCGCAAAAACTGGTCTCTTTAAATTTTACTTAAACTAAATAGCCCTTGGACTTACTTTACCTGGGCGGGTTGCTCTTAAAAGTACAAGCCAGCAGACCTGTACCACGGCTACAGCTCGAGTGAAGACGGATGGGTTCCTTGACGAAACGTTGTTAACTTTACTGATCTAAATTTGAAAAGGGCGCCACCACGTTAAGGAGGCTGCTTGTATAAGTGAATATACGTTACGAGAGGAGGGGGGGTTACGTTAGATGCGATAACGTATCCACGCTGATCCGGGTGGTACCCAAGGAAACTAAATTTGCTAAATACTTTCCAAATTTCGGACAAAAGCAAAGAAAACGAAACAACAAACAAATAAAAGTAACAATATTTATTATAAACATTTAAGTTGAAAATTAAAAAAATATATAAACACGTGAAAAATATATCAAGCGTCAAAATAGAATATTGGATGAAGCCCTGTAATATATTTAAATGATGATATATAAACAAATGCAAAAAATAGAAAATTGTAAGTTAAAATTTTGATTAAAGTACGGTCCAAACGTTTTGTCTGTGCCTATATATTACATACTTAAACATAATTCACAACAATAAAAGAATATATTTACGTTTACGAGATCTCAGAAGCGTTTACAAAAATATATAATAAATTTTAGCACAATAGAACTTAATATCCCAACTAGAATATGACGCTAAATAAATTTCAGAAAAACGGTATACTAATTAATATTGATAATTAAAGGTTCCAAAATGAAATAACAGTTAATGAGATTGAAACTGACTAATTAATATTTCGAAATATACTCTTAAATGTAACGTAAATGAAGATATTAAACCAGTAGCTCTTTCTTTCTTCGTTATCTTACGCTATGTTCGACGGCCAACAGTTGTTAGTCACGGCATCAGTAATTAATCGCCGGAGATAAGGACCTTACTATATCTTCTCATTACCAAACATTGAAAATAATGAATATAAATGCCGGATAAAGGAAAAAGGATTAGTGTCACCTCTCTTACCTTTTAGATGGTCAAGGGTATATCAAATCACGATCCCAAACAACGTGTAATAATCCAAGTTCCTTTCTTGGTGATTACAACAACAATCCAAGTGTGGTCGCATCATCCAGCGAATCAAAACTCACAAAACTTGCGATACTAAAAGTGACTCTACACAAACAAGTGCTCTCTGATCGGAATACCAAATCTTAGTGTCCTAAAGCAGATGTGACCCATCGATGGGTTTAGAGGGGAGAAGAGTTTTAACTATGCTCTTATGTTCGCACGTTTACGTCATCTACCTGCTGTCCTGATATACAATCGGAAAGCGAAAACGTAAGTACAGCACTGAGCAAAATACTCAATTACTCAAGATTATAAATAGTAGAGGCCCTAGATTGGACCCTTGCGGTACACCAGTAGACGGAGTGAATATGTTGGAATTATATCCATTGTAACAAACATAGACCGAACTATTATCCAAATAAGAATCAATTAGCTTTACAGTATCAGAAGAAAAGCCGAAGGAGGATATTTTTGTGACCAATATATTGTAGTCAATCGTACCAAACGCTTTAACGAAATCTGTATGTATCTCATCTATCTACTCTCTTTTGTCCAAGCATTGACTAATATACTGCGTAATTACAATCAAGTTCGCTACAGTTGATTTTCCCAAGCATCATAGAGGAAATGTAAGATGATACCCAAGCATATATTTTCAAGTAGATAAGTTGTTCAAAAACTTTGGAGCAGGTAAATAAAATACTTATGAATTGATAATTGTTCGTAAAGCTCTTATCTTCATGTTTAAAAATTGGTATAATACGACTTACTTTCCAAAAATCTGGAAAAGTAGACGTACCTATGCTTAAATTAAGAACGTCTAGCTTAATTTAAGCTGGAGGTTCACTTAGTATTCGTGCATAATCTCTAATGATAAAGATGGGATTCCTTCGTAGCCAGAGAGGTTATTAGCCTTTATTTGCATTAAAACAGACAAAACTTCGGCAGTCGAAACCGCGAGAATATAAATACTGTCTAATGAAAGAATATTTGCAAGAAAAATATCAGGTACAGTTGAACGTGGTACAAATGTAGTGGAACACATGTGTACAAAGCCTCAAAAATTTCATCCGAATCAGTATATATTGACTCCTAAATTCAAGCAGGAAGAAATCCGAGTTTACCACTCTTTTGTCTCACTTATCGCCAATACTATGATGGATAACTCACTAATTAAATCTAATTAAAGAAAACGACAATTTTCACTAATATAAATTGGCTTCTTTCTTTCTAGAACTAGGACTAATTTTCAAGTTTCATAATTTTAAAAAAAAACGAAAAATTTACTGATATACTAAAAAAAAATCTCTACGGTCTTCAAGACGTTTTAAAAGTTATTTTACAAGCCCTTAACTATGCCAACTTTTCACAAAGTGGTAAATCCACTCTTATAACCTTATAATTGAAAACAAAAAAGGGATTCCATAATTAAAATTTAAAAACAAAAATCGTAATAGTTTTTCCTTAGAAACTCAGCACTTTCCTGAAGTTACTGAAATGCATTTATTAAAGAACAACACGAATTTAATGGAAGTATTAAAATTGAAACGTATTGATATACACTTTGTGCGTGATATTCACTCAATTCTTAAATTGTATAATGCACGTATTCATCAGGTAATTTCAAACGAACTACGAGGGCGGATTATTAATTAGTAAATTAAAAGAGTTTTTAATTTTATTTATATACATAATTGGAAAACAAACGGGTGGTAATCTATAAAATACGAAATACATTTTATTTGTTCATTTTGTGTAAAGGAGTATTAATACCCGCGGTATACATTTTGCAGTGCGCATTGTTTGTCAAAAATTCATTATCCTGATTTTTTTGCTAGATATGAACTCAAGCAAAGTTATATTACAAGGGGGACTTCTGAGTCATATTTGTGTCCTCCACGATTTCATTTAACAAAAAATACAAAGAAATGTACTCTACCAGTGTATCAAAATATACAACCACTTGCCTGGGACTTTCAAATACCAACTCAAAGAACTATTAATAAACATTTCGTATACATTTTGTGTGTCTTAACGAATAAAGGTACATTATTATAATATTAACTAGCAATACTTTCTCAAAGTTCTCTTCTGTAAAATTTGTTCTCTTTGAATGAAATACATTCTTATAAATAGAAACTGTCCTTTCTATATCGCAACTGGTTATAGATGAATACCGGAAATATTCTTTTATTTCAGCGTATTTAGCAGTTGGATTTTGAGGCATTGTCCTCATTCACAATTGCCGCAATGATATTAAATCTGGATTTCTATTAAGAACTGCGTCTAACTTTTGCCGAAGGCCACATCCGAAGTCACTTGAAATATTTTTCAAATTATTAATAGCCACATCTAATGTGGTTAATCCATCATTTAATTTGAGATTTTTAATTTTCAAAATAAGTGATTAGTTTTGGCAAATTTCCAAAGTGTTCCTAAAGAAAGTACAACTGATCTTTTAAATTTGAAATTTGTATTAGTTCCTTGCACTCAGAAATACTTCAAGCATCGTCATTTAAACATGTAACGAAATTTTGTAAACTGCTTGCTTTACATTATGCTTTAGAGCTAATATATATTAGTATATTACTAATATTACATACAAAATTAAAGTACAATAAAGCAGTTAGAAAATTTTAATATGAGGGCGATTTTTGAAGTAAGTTCCGTTTGGTTATTAAGAAAAACACCAATAAATGGAGAGGTTTTATATACAACTTAAGGCTACTACTTTTAACTATTTTTCTACATAGTTGCCATTAAGATTGAAACATTTGTCATAGCGATGAACCAGCTTTTTAGTGCCCACTTCAAAGAACTTTACCGCCTGCGAATTAAACCATGTCGTCACTCGTTCTATAAAGTCTACAAAAACGACGCCTTTCTTGTTGCAAAAGACAGTGACGATGACTTTTCTCGCAGAAAAAATTTGACGGCACTTTAAAGGTTTCCTCATAGACGAGCTCTCTGCATTGACTGTATTTTCGTCTCAACATACATAGGCGACCAAAGTCTCATTATCTGTTACGATATGCCTGAGGAAATATTCACCTTCAACAACTTAACGTGTCAGAAAAGTTAGTGCCGATCCCATTCTCTTCGCTTTATGGTCTCCGGTAAGAAGTTTTGGCACCCATCATGAACAAAATTTATGAAAACTTTACTGCTGAGTAACAACTTCGTACAAAACCGTGAAATTTGAGAGAAAAATACTCTCAGTTCTACGATTTTTTATACGACATTTCCCACAAGTTCGTTGATCATAACAGTTAGTCTTCCACTCCGCTCTTCATCATAGACATTAGTTCGTCATTCCCAAAAGATGCGGCACCATCTTCAAACCATACTGGCACTCGTGACATGACCATGAGCAGAACAAAGTTCACTATGAATCTCAGCAGCCTTCATGTTCTTTCCACACAAATTTTATATAACAGCATGCAATTTACAATCGGCGGGATTTTCAATTACAACAAATTTAAACGATCAAAATAGCACGACAGAATGTCCAAACGATTCTCTCACTAGCACTGCTAGACTCACTCTGAACCAGACTATACCGCCGCGGAGATTGAACTTACTTTACGAATCGCCCTCGTATATTCGACTATTTAGACATATTATAACATAACCTTATGTGCGCTAATAAAAGGCGTTTTTAAATGTGTACTTAATGCTTCAATAAAGAAAATACAGAATAATACAAAAGTATTTTTAATAATATAAAATATTATTAAAAATGGGGTGTGAAGAACACAATACAAGTTATATATTTGTGAATGTATCTCCTCTCCAGAGAGGCAGATACGTATTTCACCTTTCTACAGGATCGTCGGTACGCCCCTGCTGGAGAAGAGATACATTCAACCAAACATAACTACCTTGCTATCAAACAGAAATTATTAAGACAGAGCGTGAAAGAATATTCAGCGCTGTCTACATAATAACTGCCGAACTAAGCAACGTGTTTCTATAGACGGTAACAACCATATCTATAAAAAACTGTATTATCGTGTCTTCACTACTTGTCGGGCGAACCGAATGCGTATATAACAAAATAATTTGAAACATACATCAGTGGGTAAAACCACACCAATTTGTATAATACAAAAATATTTTTAATAATATAAAATATTATTAAAAATGGGTTGTGAAGAATACAAGTAGTGAAGACACGATAATACAGTTTTTTATAGATATGGTTGTTACCGTCTATAGAAACACGTTGCTTAGTTCGGCAGTTATTATGTAGACAGCGCTGAATATTCTTTCACGCTCTGTCTTAATAATTTCTGTTTGTTAGCAAGGTAGTTATGTTTGGTTGAATGTATCTCTTCTCCAGCAGAGGCGTACCGACGATCCTGTAGAAAGGTGAAATACGTATCTGCGTCTCTGGAGAGGAGATACATTCACAAATATATAACTTGTATTGTGTTCTTCACAACCCATTTTTAATAATATTTTATATTATTAAAAATACTTTTGTATTATACAAATTGGTGTGGTTTTACCCACTCATGTATGTTTCAAATTATTTTGTAAAATACAGAATATATTTGACGGTAACGTCTATTATACTTTCTTTTCGGTTCAACGAGTATACTTGACAGTATAAATAAAAGCCCTTCCTAGTTTAAAAGAGAAAATGCGTTCGGCTTCTAATAGTCACTGTTTTAAAAGGAAAATGAAATTCAATCTGTATATTGTTAACCTATTTTTATGAATCGTCCCACATATGGTTCAATATCTAAACGACAAAAGTTCTTGTTCTGTAAAAACCTATGTTACAATATCGACACAGCTTAGCATTTATAACCACTAATAAAGCAAGAGTTCATATTTTTCACAATTTATTAAAATATGCTCAGTGAGACATATGCACGTGTTTGACAATTGGTTACGATCCTTTCTTTAGTTGACATAGTTCTTTAGATGACATAATTTAATACTGAGTGGAATATTCATACCATTTACGAAACCAGGTGTTTTCTCAATGTAATTGATTATATAATTATGTTACATTTGTAAACAGTTATGTACAAACACGCATAGTAGGGTGAAAACAAATATAAAATGGACCTATACTAATTTCGTTAATTTATAAGGGAGTTAGTATTACAGAACAAGTTAAATGTGATGCCAAATATAAGCAATGAGAAGGAGAAGGAAATTTTCACAATATAGCAAATTGATTACAACAATAAAATTGATGAATAAAATATCCTACCTATTTTGTGCTTACACTAACAGTAATAATAATATCATCTACAACAGTGACCATTTACAGGGTATAATAAAAATGTAACTGTAAATGTATGTACGTAAATATGTATGTAAATACACAAAACACATTACAAAAACATAAGTAACCAAAATTACAGTTGATACATAATATAAAATATCCAAATTAAGTAATAAAAGAAAAAGAGAAAGAAAAACGAAGAAAGACAAGCATAAATAACTAATGTAATAAGCACCACCAATGCCGACACTTACATGACCAAGTCGTCATTAGTGCTATTAGCAGATAGGCTCATTCTGTAAAGAGGCGAGTTAAGCTGGTTCTGGGAGTCGGATGGTTGAGAGTATTAACAAATCTGGAGGAGCGGCTCGGGACATAGAATTTTAATTGCGATAACAGTGGTGTACAGTCAATAAACCCATGAAGAATCTTCCAAACAAACCACGCACCATGCCTGTGCCTTTCAAGCAAGGAATCATAATCGATTCCCCTTGGTGGGTAGGTACGTCCCGTCGAGTTTATAAGACAAAAATTTATTAGGAATTTCCGTAGCAGGCGTTCAATACAAAGCTGATGACAAACGTAGTAAGGAGACCAGACGGGAGAAGCATATTCCAAAGTACATACCAGCAACGAATGCAAAGAAGAGCGATTTAAGAATGTCAGGATTAGTGAAATAAATTTAATTGAATCGGCCGATACTTGCTGGAAATCCATTATATGTAAATGGGATTTAAGTAAAAACACTTATACTAATTTCCAGTATATATTACACTTTATTATATATATTAATAAATAGATGACATGTTTCGCTACGATGTAGCTTCTTCGGATCTTATATTACTACTGAACATGCTCTTCACAAATGTATGGCTTTTTTCTAAACTATTTCAATGAGTTGCACTTGTCTACATTAGAATCGTCTCTTACCGATATATCGTCTAAAGTTATTGTTATTTTAATATTTAATGAAACCAGTTTAAAAGTGGGGAATTATTAAGGTCTAATTGGTCATTTAACAATATATCTGCATATTTAAGTTTATTTATTTCTAAGGATTCCAGATTCCGAGAAGAAGCTACATCGTAGCGAAACATGTCATCTATTTATTAATATATATAATAAAGTGTAATATATACTGGAAATTAGTATAAGTGTTTTACTTAAATCCCATTTACATTAGTGAAATACTTAACAGCACGCATAATAAATCCCAATTTTCTGTAGGTGGAGCTGCAAAGTTGTTCGATGTGGAAGGTAAATCTACGTTCGCTATCAAAATGTACACCAAGATCCTTGAAGGTATCGGATTGTATTATGAATTCATTATTTTAATACAAAATCGAGTTAGTTACACCATTTATAACTCAAGAACGGCTGGACCGATTTTAATGATCTCTGATTTATTGGATTCGTCTCCGCCCCGAATAGCAGAATAACTATTAAAATATCGGAAAAATTCACACAAGAAAAGTTATACATAAAATTAATTTTGAAATAAATTAGGTTAGGAACTCCGCCATCTTCCGCAATTGACAGCTTACGTCATCCTCGCTTATAGCTTATTCGTAATAATTGATGTCCATTGCAAATCAGTGACACAAAAGTGTATTTTTTTTTGTTTCATATTGTCTGTGATTTGTTTAAAAAAAAGCATATAAAGGTTATCGGTCGATTTTTTTTTGTACGAGTGTTATTAATAAATCTTATTGTGCGAGTATTATTATTAACGATGCCGCGACCCAGAAGATCTAATCTTTCCCAACAAAGCCGTAATGCAATTAGGCTTCGGAATATTGCGAATCAATCCACTGAAGACGAACGAAAAATCGCATGAGAAGAGCGCCGCGTTAGTATGGCCCGACTTCCTGCATCTGAAACACAAGAGCAAAGAGAGGCAGCGCGTGAAACGGCTGAGTTGGCAATGAGAAATCGTCGAGCTTATTGCACAGATCAACAACGAGATAATCTTCGACGCGCAAGAAGAAATGTTTCAAGTGTTTAGTTGAATCGAGCAGCGCTTCTATACGATTGCACAATTGATTACAGCTCACATTCCTCCATGCGCATTGGTCCAATGGACATTGTTTGCCAGCATTGTGGTGCATTGAAGTTTGGTGGAGAAATGCCTGGATTGTGTTTCCTTAATGGCAAAGTGAAATTGCCATTATCGACTCCGCCACCCGAGCCATTACACTCATTGCTAAGTGACGAAACACCAGAATCACGACATTTTCTAGCGAACACTCTAAAATACAATGGCTGTTTTCAAATGACATCATTTGGGGCAGACATTATCGAAGAACACGGATTTAATCCGACATTCAAGGTAATTTATGTTGAACGACATTTATTGACTGTTAGGCGGTACGAAGTTACAGCTAGTATATTACATAAGTAGAAGGGGTTGAATTTTGCTTTCGCGTAAATGAAATAGGGCAACATTTGGCAACATTAATTTTTAATTTGTTAGAGAAAAACCAATGAGGCAAACGATCAAGATTTTGTTGAATAATTACAAGATCATGCTCAGACGTGACGGAAGTATAAATTTTAACATAGTCAGCATATGCAAGTACATTACACTCAATACAATCAAGAAGGTCATTAGTGTACGTCAAGAAGAGCAGAGGGCCGAGAGTAGATCCTTGAAGAACGCCAGATGTAGAGACGAACTCATAATTATAGTAATATAGTGTAGTAATATACTAATTAATGTTTGTTTCGATTATTAAACCACCCTCGTATGCATGGTATTGCTGTATATTTAGGTCATTTTTGGCCAATTTTAGACACGGATTATGCTTAGCTCTGAGAGCGTGTGTATTGGAATTTTGGGTGATCGAACAAAGAAATTGCGTCCGTTTGACTTCACTTCCGAGATATCGAACAACTTGTTCGATAAATCGGGAGAACGTGGGGACCAAAAACCTTTAGAGATGATCGCTCACCCAAAAACTGGCGCAACTGAAAGTTGTCGTCAAACGACTAAGCATCAGATTTAAAACAGCAATCCACCACAAAAGATGACTTCAATTGCAAGTTAGCACGATACAGTACACAAAATACAAAAGATTTAAGACCATTTTGTATACTGTATCGTCCTAAGTTGCAATTGAAATCACCTTTTGTGGTAGATTGCCGTCTTAAACCTGATGTTGAGTCTTTTGACGACAACTTTCACTTGCGCCAGTTTTTGAGTGAGCGTATCATCTCTAAAGGTTTACGGCCCCTACGTTCTCCAGATTTAACTTCTCCAAACTATTTTCTTTGAGATTCTTACTGGATGAAATGAAGATGAACATAACAACTGAGATTAACAGCATAAGTGTAAGGGCGCTGCATAGAATGGCCTCAGACAAGGTACGGGCATTCATAACTAAATAAGATAGCTATTTTGAGCATATGATGTGAAACATGTAAAATGCTAATAATAAATGTATACAATATAAGGCTATAAAAAGTTATTATAATTACAAAAAGTTATAAAATACGTGTGTATATTATTTTATTATTTACGTGCGTGACTTTTCGATCGTACTGTACTTCAGAAAAAAATCTGTACCGCTATAAGAAAATTTTCTGGACCCATTTCAGAAAACAAGTAACGTGATGCTTTTCATCCACAGAAAATTTCGCCTATTATTACTCCAGGAAATGACTTTTGACACAATATTTAAATAATAAGCCCACTAAAATACACATACATATTTATCGTTCACGTGTATGTCGTCCAATATTATTCATTGTTTCTACTCCATTGCATACATCGCCTCGTACATTAAGAAAGCAAACAAGCGTTGAGCTGAACATCTGCGACCATTCCTGTGTATTTGTGTATGCCATTCAAATCGGTCCGCAAGGAGATGAACATTCTGCAAAACAACAGCTACAGATACATATATATGATGTAAATATTTTATTAAAATAAATTAATAACAACATAATGTATCGCTGACTATTCACGATACATGCATACTTCCTAATTCACTTAATAAAATCATAATTCCTTAAAACGTACTTTACGCGAAGGTCATGCTTCTCATAATTCGAAGAAACATGTATTTATTAATTGTTTAAAACGAAAACTCTCTAAAAAATTAAGTAAAATATTGCAATAACCCTAAATTTTTCGATTGCTCGAAAAGCAGATTATCTAATTGTTGCCAATAAAATAATTTAAATACTGATAATAACTTATAAATAACCACTTAATTATTCTGTGCTTATATGTACGAGGATTGCTTGAAAAATTTCTGAAATTTAGTAGTTTAAGTAGTTACCGCGTTTCTCAACTGTCATGTTCGTAAAATTTGACATTTCTAACCAACAATTCAACTGACAGTGTGAGATAACACTCTGTTATCCCACTGGGAATTTCATATCTTCAGAGATTGTACCCTAGCCAAAGATGCTACGTTTTAACACTATTTTTCAGATGGTCCTACTGAAGATGGAAACTTAGTTCCAGAAATACATATTTAGAGTTTATTGATTTATATTGTAGGGATTTTTCTAGTTTCTGCCTGTGTCAGATTTCAAGTCACAGTTTCCACTTATTCGGAATATGAGTTATTAGCGCACGCGTTATGTTCATCTGGCATGCTATGAGCTTGTGTTTTCGAACCGAACTACCAGTACCTTCAAAACACAACTAAAAACACAAATTTGCCGATAATTTTCGGTATTTTGTTAATTCTTATTAGAATATATACTCTGAGTATATATTAAATAGTGTGGGGGACAACACGCACCCCTATCTCACACCTCTACAAATGTCAATGTTTCTTGAAGACAAGTTAGTCTCGACTCTTATTCTTGCGGACTGGTGACAATACAAGTTTCTGAGAAGTCTCAAATCCCCATCATCCAACCCGATTTCCTCCAGGAACTCGAAAAGTTTATCTTGGTTTACTCGTTCAAACGCTTTCTCAAAATCGACGAAACAAATATGTATGTCTCTTTGTTGGTCGTGGCACTTCTGTGCAAGGACTTGTAGGCTGAATAAAGCTTCTCTCGTACCTAGCCCATTTCGGAATCCGAATTGTTCCGAGCCGATGTTAGATTCGCATTTGTTATATATCCTCTTGTGTATAATTTTTAATAGGATCTTGAGAACATGACTCATCAGACTTATGAGTCTGTAGTCGTTACATTTCCTTGCACTATACTTTTTTGGTACAAAAGGGTACAAAAGTTGATTCGAGCCAATCCTGGGGAATTTTGCCTGTCTTATATATGTTGTTAAACAGAAGTAGAAGTAGATCTATGTTTTCCTCATTTATGAGTTTAAGTATCTTTGAGTTTATTTGATCAGGGCCCGGACTTTTATTATTTTTCAGCTGGTTAATAGCATATACAATCTCACTCTTTAGAATATGAGGTCCTCCTATATGTTCAGCATTGATGTCTAGCTGCTGTCTTTCGTCCGCGAACATCTCGTGAATGTACTTTTCCCATTGTTGTAGCTTCTCTTCTCCATCAATTATTATTCTGCCATCTGAGTCTTCTAGCATATTATATATTCTTTTGTTATTGTGTGTTATCTTTTTTATTTCCTTATGTAAGTTGCGCATGTCGTTTTTGTGCTGGCGCTCCTCAATTTTCTCACATTTTTGTCTCATCCAGTTCTCTTTTGCATTTCTTATTTTGTTTCTTATTTCCTTATTTACTTTCTTATAGTCTGCTTCATTATTCTTAACTTCTCGCCTTTTCCCCATTAGATTTAGAATTTCTTCAGTCATCCATTCTGTTTTCTTTTCTACATAGATTGACTTTAAATTGTTATTTGTTACTTCTAAAACTATATTTTTGAAGTTGTTCCAAATGTTATCCATGTCGGTTATACTATTATTGTCTATTCTAGTTCTTAAGGTTTCGAGTTGTATGTTTAGTTGTTCAGATGTGTTTGTTTTAACCGTTTATTCCTTTAGAACTCCCAAGTCAATTCTATTTTTCATCCTTCTTCTTTCCATCATTTTTAGCTTGAGACGCATATTAACCACAACCGGGTTGTGATCCGATCCGATATCGGCCCCGGGATAAGTTTTTGCACTAAGTATTGTGCTGCGGAACCTACGGTTAATAAGCACATAGTCTATTTGATTCCTTACGATTCTATTTTTGTTGTGTTGTGGGGATGTCCATGTATATAGTCGTCTTGGGTGGAGTTTAAATAAGGTGTTTGTAGTGACCATATTGTGTTCTTGGCAGAATTCTATCAATCTATCTCCGCGATCATTTCGTTCTCCCAAGCCATACTCCCACACGATGTTCTCAACTTTTCCCTGTCCAACTTTGGCGTTCATATCACCCATTATTATAGTCACGTCCTGTGGTTTTGTGCTTTTTAGTAGGGTTACTAGTTCATTGTACCATGATTCTATTTCTTTTTCATCCTTACCAGCTGTTGGAGCATACGTCTGAATTAAGTTTATATTCACTGGATTCCCTGATATTTGAATTAATATGTTTCTGTCCGAGTAAGGAACAAAATTTTTCACTGCTTGGCTGACACTTCTGTTAAGTATTATGCCTACTCCATTTCGGTGTTCTCTTCATTATTTCCTGAGTAGTAAAAAGTTTTCCCCATTGATTCCGTCCTACCCGATCCTGGCCATCTCGTCTCACTGATACCCAGTATGTCAAGCTGCAGTCTATTCATTTCGTGGCAGGCATTGGCTAGTTTTCCTGCCTCAAACAAGGTCCTCACGTTCCATGTTTCTGTTCTCAAATTGTTTCTTGAGTTTATTGTTTTCTTACCTCCACTCAAAGCCATCCTCCCCGGAGATCCGATCGGAGGATGAGTTTTACCTCCGGAATTTTTAACATCGAGCGATTGCATCTTTCTTCTATTTGAGATCATGTGATTCTCTTGGGAATAGTTTATGGTTGAGGTAGTTTCCCTTTGCTTTCCTCAACTACAGGGATTTAATCCTGTTTTTATACATTATGGTTATCCCGCCAATGTTCGGTCGTCAGAGCCTCGTTCGTTATCTAGCAGGGTGTACCGGGTGGCGTCTGCCACCACTCTTGCAGGTGAGGTTGACATTTGGGTAGCTTTGTTGTTCAGATGTATCGCGCTACCCCTTACTACCCCTTACATAACCTAATCGTTTGAAATATAACCTCATTTTACTCATTTAATAAAGAGCTGTAATTATGGAAAAACAAGAGTTTTTGCTAATGCAACTATTCTGAAGTGTTACGCTTTTATCACAAAAAAAACTTAAAAAACTAGTAAAAAACGCACTTCTTCAAAATTGTCGTTTCTTTTTTTCAATTATTTTTGTATTTCCACACGACATTGCGTAATACTTTTTATCAATTTGTATGATACAAATTGATAAAATATACATTGTGATGCACGTTACTTACTTAAAACATAACCTAAAGAAATTTTTGTTGATATACAACTTTATCTCCCATTTTAAAAATGATTTGAAGTTAGGTACAAGGAACATTTTATATTAAATTCGTTTTGCCTATCGTGTTTATGTCGGCATTTGTTGGTTGTCCAAACGGATCGGCAAATTCAATCTCATAAATTTAGCGGATTGAATTAAGAGACTTTATCCGATCGAATTTTCAATTCAACGCGTATATGTCGCATATTTTTCTCAGATTCAAATATCGGATAGAATTCGATCGGATATTATTTCTGCGTAATAAACGTACTCAATGTTTAGATTGCTTCGTATGCTAAGAATTCGAGGAAGGTCGGGTGTTAAATTTAAAGCGAGACCAACAGTAACAAAAATACTATTTTTGTTATTGTCCGTCAGCTTTAAGATATCGTCTCCGATAGTATTAAGATATAGTCGGTCGCACAGTGGCGTCAAAAAAAAATTTTAAATATCTTTGTAATTTTTTTTCCTGCTTATGAAAGGGCTTTTGACAAAATATTTTGTACATCTATTCTATATAAATACATCTTTCCATTTTTCATACATTGTCTCTTTACTTCAAGGACACCCAGCATATAACATGCATTCAAAATATCACTAATTTTTAATTTCTTTATAGACTTGAATATTCAGGACAATGTCGGGAATACACCATTGCACGTAGCTGTGGAAAATGATGCCTTTATCGCTGTGGATTATCTATTATCAGCGTAAATATAGATTCATTTTTAAAGATCATAAATAAGAACCTAATTCATATTTTTGATTTATTTTCAGTGGAGCACAAACGAATATACTTAATGAAAAGAAACAAGCCGTTATACATCTTGTTACGGAACTTAATAAAGTCAACGCTTTGCAAGTGATGATAAAATACAGAGATAAGATTGATATAAAACAAGGCGGCGAACATGGTAGAACAGCTCTGCATATAGCGGCTATATATGATCACGAGGAGAGCGCTAGAATATTGGTAAGTTTCTACTTTGAGTTCAGATTTTATTTATTACACAAAAGTATTTTCTTATTATTTAACTAGACTACAATTTTACTCATGTATCGTATAACAGCAAATACTGCTCACCTTGAAATTTCTAGAATTATATATTTAATAAAATATTCCGTAACAAATATATATGTT
The DNA here is from genome assembly GCA_935421215.2 of Melolontha melolontha. Taxonomy (NCBI): domain Eukaryota; kingdom Metazoa; phylum Arthropoda; class Insecta; order Coleoptera; family Scarabaeidae; genus Melolontha; species Melolontha melolontha. The sequence continues at coordinate 195,034,880 of OW285235.1, read as the reverse complement.
GATAGTACTTCGTGATTCGTACTTCGTTACTTCGTGATAGACAATCACATTGATACACAAAAAGAACTATTACTTTTTTATAAGAGTTAACGTTACTATTTTTCACAAATTAGCAGCATATAACGCGACGATACGCAGAGCCTTTTCTATCCCACTTTCATATGAAAACCTTAATAAAGAATGAAATACAATCAAAACAATTAATAACAGTTTCAAAGTAAATTCAGTGAACAAACTAATAAAACATAAATAACAAAGAACTATCTACAACTATATTTTTCCTAAGATTAATTCAAAGAATAAATCTCAGTTTATATCTTTAACATACCATGCCTTCAAAACCTTTGCTGATTGAAGTAGGCTATTTTTAAGTATTTTCTATAGTAAGAAAAGTATCACAGTGCCGTCACTGTGAAACTTTTAAATTGTACCAGCTGTCAGCAACGAACTTAAGTTAGAAACCTTATATTTAATTACATTATTATTTTATTATTAACATGTTAGAGTTACAACACAAAAAGTTTATAATCAGAAATTACTTTAGAACTGATAGAAAATTAGATAATGGAGAATGGGTTTATTCCATTAATCAATGCTTGCATGATTTCCAGCAACAGTTTCCTGATCTGCCAGTCACTTACGCACAACTGCTAACTGATAAATTTCGTAAAACATGGGCAATAACTAGTAAACCTGGCGGTGGAGCACCTAGAAAATGAACCGCAGATTGCATAGAGGATATTCGACGTCCAATGGACAACTCACCTAAAAAATAAATTGCAAAGCTTTCTTAAGCAGTTCGTTTGTTAATAGGAACATGCCATACAGTTTTAAAAAAGGACTTAGTTATTTCCATATAAAATTGAAGCATTTTTAAAGGTTTTGTTACGAAAACACAGTACTGTCAATGCTTTTACGTAACTTAAATAATGACAACATTCCTAACAAATGTTTTTTTTTTCTGATAAGGCTTGATTCTATTTAAATAAACAAAATATGAGAATATAGTGGGCAGAAAACCCTCACGAATTCATAGAAATTTGATTAATATCCACTGTTCTTTCCTGTTATATCGTCTTTGCACCATCACTACATACTTAAATACATTTTGTCCAATCTATGTTAGCATAGATTGGACAAAATCTTTCTAGTGGCTTCATAAACAAATCAAAAACACAATGTCCTGTTGTACGAGGGACACTCTTACATTTTCACAATCGACCACTAGATGGTGCTCTTGACATATGTAATCACATTGACATTTGTCAATGGGAAATCTGCGATAGCTTAGAAATTGACTAAGTAGTTTGTTGGCAGTTACAGTTTTAAGGCAGTGAATTTGTAAAATAATGAAGATTACTCGTGAAGGTTTCGTTGGATGATTTTTTACGGTAATAAAAAAGGCCTAACTCCACAAGAATGCATTATATTGCTTCGGTCAACCTTTGGAAATGAAGCACCATCAGAGAAGACAGTTTACAATTGGTTTGCAGAATTTCGTCATGGTCGTGCCTCAGTGAGCGATGAATCACATAAAGGTCGACCAATTCCAAAAAACATCGATGCTGTGAGGAAAATGATAGTACACGATCGACATGTGACTTACAGTGAGGTAGAGGTATCTCTTGGCATATCGCAGACTGCAATTCATTCGATTTTATATGAACATTTATTTGTACAAAAAATATATTCCAGATGGATTCCACATAACTTGACCGAAGCACAGAAAGCAGCTCGTGTCAATTGGTGTAAAAAGGCGCCCAAAAAAATTCGACGTAGGAACCGCAAAATCCGTATACAACATCATCACAGATGACAAAACATGGATATATGCGTATGAGCCGGAATCCAAGCAACAATCTACTGTATGGGTGTTCCAAGACGAACCTAACCCCACAAAAGTTGTTCGTGCAAGGAGCACTTCCAAGATGAAGAAAATGATCGCTTGTTTCTTCGGCTGTACGGGACACATCGCAACAATTCCTTTAGAGGATCGCAAAACTGTTAACTCTGAATGGTATACAGTAATTTGTTTGCCAAAAGTTATAGACGAAATCAGGAAGAACAACCGAAAATGTCGCATTATTCTTCATCATGACAATGCGAGTTCCCATACAGCACGTCTAACAGTTGACTATTTGAAGGAGAAAAGTGTTCAAATAATGTCTCATTGTTCATATTCATCTGACTTGTCCTAACAGTGAAACAAAAAATGCGTGGACAGGTATTTTCAACACCTCAAGAAGCAGTTGAAGCCTTTGAAAACTATGTTTGTGAGATACAACCTTCAGATTGGAAAAAATTTTTTGAGAACTGGTTCGTACGCGTGCAAAAGTATATAGACCATAAAGGCAAATATTTTGAAAAACAATAAAATAGTTTGTTCCCAAAAATTTTGATTTCTGACCAGATTTTGTAAAAATATAAAAGGAGACCCTCGTATGACCCGGTACTGTTTTGCAAAACAACATATTTTCTTTGATTGATGTGTCCCTATCATATTCGTAACTCACAAAATATCAGAACCGAGACATGTTTGCTACATTTCCTGATTCGTCAAATTGAATACCAAAAAATTAATTTGAAATCACATGCTGAACTATTTAACTGCGAACTTCGGGAGCCATGTCATCGATCCGCTTTGATATTGTGTCGTTAGAAAGCGGAATTATTTTTTTTGCTTCTTCCATGCCTATTAAAACATTGATCGCAAGCAACATGAGGTTTTCGGCGATTGTATAGGATTTCCAATTCCGAGGGTTTGTTTTTATAGCTTCACACTTTCATCGGACAGAACTTGAAAGCAAACAACGAACCGTAGCTTTACATCTGATGAGGTAAAACCATAATTTAAATAACTGTCATTGTACAACCTTGTCTTTTTACCAACCGATTCGCGGGATGTAGATGGCTCACTTCGTTTAATCACAAATTTATTCATTTCGCATAAGAAATTTAAAAAAAAACTGTTCATGTTCATGATTGACCATACACTAAAATAAATGCACCAGAAGCACGCTTCGCATTAGAAATTTAACTGAAGTTGTGCAATCGCAAGCACCTCTTTTATACTGGTGACAGCACTACTTGTTCAGACGCATCCATATGCACGTTCAAATATGCTCTCACAGCGAGTATTATAGAAAGAGACCAAATTGCAAAGAGCACGATCACATCAAGTTGGAACTTGTAAATTACTTATGTATGTACACGTCATACATGCATGTTCATACCCGTCGTTATAAACGTAGCGACATAAAATAATAGGAATAGTCGTATAACATTTTTTATACTGTCGGTATTCTCTTAATGTATGAAATTAGTGCAATGTGATTATATAATATTAAATAATTTTTTAAGTTTATAATTAGTCAAAATGGAATTAGTAATAGCAAGGCTCGCGTAAGTAAGGGGATTGGGAAATATTAATTTTATTTACATTTACTGGGGGGTCGCGAAGCTAAGAGGGTTGAGAATCACTGGTGTAGAGAGTATCCATCATCGCGGTTGAAATTATTGGGGCGCTTTAGGATTTCTATGAATTCACGAAAGTGTTTGTTTGGATACGTTGATGACACCTTCGTTGTCTGGCCACATGGACATAATTCCTTAAATAGATTCTTTAAGTTCCTTGACCTCCAACACAATTCCATCCGTTTCGCTGTGGAGGTTGAGCCGCTGGATTTCCTTCCTTTCCTAGATGCCTTAGTGAATCGTCATTCTAGTAGTTTATTAGGACATTCTGTTTATCAGAAACCTACGCATACCGACAAATACCTAAATACCCTTTTCCATCATTATCCTGAACAAAAATGTCTCATAAAATCCTTAATCTAAAGTGCATTCTCTATATCTGAACCTAATTTATTATCCAAAGAAATAAAACATGTTACCAATATCTTAATCAACAGCAGCTTTTCCAAGTAGATATCCAACGCACCATAACCAACACCTCAACACTAAACTACCCAGTTCCATTTCTCAACACACTGTTGCCATTTCGAAAACGCATTTACATTTGACCGACCATATCAGCAAAATTCTCGCAAAACATAACGATCTAGAAATCCTTGCTGTTTACAGAATTCCACAAAATTAAATTTTAATCTGTCCAGATTCTATCTCACAGCCCCTAACGCTTTAATCGTAGAATGCGCGAATTCATAGATATCCTAAACTTTCCAATAATATCAACCGTCATGACGAATAAATTCTACACAATACTTAGCACACCCTTCTACCTCAAAAACTCAACCACAACCGCGACGTCCCAGTCACACGTAACTGCTCTTATATAACCCCGTCCCAAACTAGCAGACGTTCATTTTTAGTTAAGCAATAGCCATGGTAGCCCTGAAGATGACCCTTGCATCAGTGAACGAAACGTCGGCCAAGATGAAATCAAAGCCAAGGATTCGGTTCTAGCCCGGAATCCCAGAAGTATTCAATATGTGTTCTATTCAAAAGTTTGATACTCTACAATTCATAATATAGTTATAATATTGTTAATAATACGGCTTCCTTAAACCTAATAACTAAAAAGATTTTTAAGTAAAAAACGTAATTGCATAAATTTCTGGTTATGAATGCTATTCTATTTCACAAATATAATATTTTATTCTGTGAATGATATGCAAAAAAAATAAATATTATTATCATACGAAACAAAGATTATTTGCAATATGAAAGCTTAGGATAGTTACGTGGAAATATTTAGAAGAGAGAGTATATTAACAATTACTACCCATTAGATTTATGAAGGCATAGAGTTTACATCGGAATACAACTATTTATTTCAAAATAGATTAATCACGAGGACAGATTAACTTATTCGCGCGAACACCTAGAGTAGGCCGTGAAATAATAATAATTATTATTCACGCCTTAGCATCCCCCAACAGCTCGACATTGCTTTAAATTGCTAACCACCCTGGCAGAGAAAATTTAGGAAACAAGACGTGGCATGTTAGCAAAAGGTGTGTTATTTTTGCAGGACAATGACCCTACACGCAAATCGCGTATTACTATGAATACAATTCGGAAACACCCACCCACACTTGGTCCCTTCAGACGATTATCTATTTTCTGAAATCGGTCAAAATTGCCTACTTTGCTACGTTGCTATGTAAACATCAGAAAACAGTCCAGGAAGGTTTTTTCGTCCTAGGCTAGGAAAGTCGGTAGCTTCCCGTATCGGCTCTTTATATACATTTTAGGCACGCAAACAACATTTTCAGCAGCTTTTACTAAATCCGGTGGTATCCTGCACACTAGGACATCATCATCACTGTCCATTTAAAAATTTTTTTTAGCGATAAGTAGGTATTAAAGCTAAATAATAAGTAATGAATCTCTGGACATTTTTCACAACAACAAACAAACAGTGATTGTCTAGGAAAGAATTTCATAGGCAATTAGGTGGTAATGAAAAAATATTAAGCGTTTATAAAAATTCTTTACTTTATTAATATAATATTGATTTCGATTTCAGAAAAAAAGTATGTGTACCTTATAGTAAAAGCACATTCCCGGACTTCAATGCTCATTGGCCTCGGCTTAACGCCTCGACCAACAATTTACATTGTCGTCCGGGAATGTATCGCTTTTACTACTAGATATGCAATGTATTGTTCCCTCGATTAAAAAAAGTTTAAAAGTAGGTCAATTTTTGTGTAACGAACAGATAGAAGCAAGTTTGCAGAACAAGAAGAGTCTTTTTTTAGAAGGGTTAAAGGCGTTGCAGGACTGTATTACGGGTATCAATTTAATTAATTTTTCAATAGTAGACTAAGAAAATATCAATACCCCAAATTCATATCATATTTCCTATAAAATTTAGAATCTCTAATTATTTTTTCAGAATTTTTGTGCTTCTGATGTATAATATATTTTTATAATTTAATTTATATTATAACATGTGTACATCTGTATTGTAACATTTTCGGTTAAAAACTTTAAAAGTCTATTTATTATTCATTAAATCGTGCTATAGTTTGTCACTGTTAAATTAAAAAATATATTTTACTCCTTCCATTTGTCTTTTTATTTTTAATTAAGCGCTTCTTAGCATAGCTTTATAATCATTTTATGTCTGGTTTCTATCAATAAACACGAACCGAACTTTTCCATGATATGAAATAGTTTCCTAAAACCAACCCCGTATTGATAAATGTTCTTAAAAGCTACCCAAAGAATAATCTTGTACGAAGAAAAATATCCAAATCTTCTTCTGTCTCTACGTCAGTTATAAAGACTACATGGTTGGAGGTATTCTTGTTTTATTTATAGCATTTTCAACCTGTAGTAGATATAATATTTTCTTTTTGAATAGAAATAGCCTTTACTTAACGGAAATTTGGAAGTTCATGAAATAAAATTGAAAAAACAATATTACATAATTTCCACTTTATTGGTAAAATACCATGACAATTGTTTCAACACACGCTGTCTTCTTCAGATGGAGTTGTACTACAAACTAAACCTAAAGGGTGTTAACATATTTAAACTTAAATGAATTGCTAATAATTAAGAAATACTTAGAAAGATAATACTACGAAGCTTTACAAAAATTTTCACGAAAAATCATAAAAATATATTAGGAGTAAAAGACGCGAAAAATTAATAAAGGTAATAATGGATGGCCAGCTCTGTTAAAGAAGGGATGTAAGAATACATAATTTCCAAAAATACCTAAATATTCAAGACTGCGCACGCTTGCAGAGTGTATACAAGTGTCGCTTCTTATAAGTAATTTACTCTTAAAATTATAAACACCAAACTTTCTAAGATATAACCCTCGTGCATCAAATCATTTATTTGGTGTAATCAAGAAACAAATTTAAACTCTGCTATAGTCACGACGCCCACTGTATCAAGACGTATTTTACTTTCAGATTACAGAGTTTGGAGCTTGTCCTAGACAAGCGTGTAACAACGGGTATTACCCTATTCACGAAGCTGCGAAGAACGCTTCCTCCAAAACCTTAGAAGTATTTTTACAGTGGGGAGAGTCAATCGGTTGTCCACGGGAAGAAATGATTCGATTTTACGATTCCGAAGGCAATGTACCCTTGCATTCAGCCGTACACGGAGGAGACATTAAAGCTGTAGAACTCTGCTTAAAATCAGGTGCTAAAATATCAACTCAGCAAATCGATCTATCTACACCAGTCCATTTAGCATGCTCACAAGGAGCGACCGATATTATTAAGCTAATGTTCAAAATGCAGCCTGAAGAAAAGTTCCCTTGCTTAGCATCATGCGATGTCCAGAAAATGACACCCCTACATTGCGCGGCAATGTTTGATCATCCTGAAATCGTTGAATACTTAATTATTGAAGGGGCGGATATTAATGCGATCGATAGAGAAAAGAGGTCGCCATTATTACTAGCTGCTTCTAGAGCGGGTTGGAGAAGCGTACTCACTTTAATTAGACTTGGGGCAGACATTAATATGAAAGATGTAAACAGAAGAAATGTTCTACATCTGGTGGTCATGAACGGCGGAAGATTAGAAGAATTTGCAAATGAGGTTAGCAAGGTACGTTAAAATAATCTTTTTTTTGTCATTAATTTTCACTAGCATATTTCAGAAAATTCAAAATTTCATAAAATATTCATATAGCGTTCAACTAATTATATTCCAAGCTGTTACTGTTTCGCACTAAGGGCTTTTTTCTTTCTGTTTAACCAAAACACATTTAGTATAATTTTTCAAAAGATTTTCTTCCACAGTCAATGCACTTCTGCATCCGTAAAAACCAATCTTAAAAATTTTTTCGCCAATCTTTCTGCATTCTTTTAACGTAAACTTCAAACGTTATTCTTTACATGTAGAAACAAAAAGTATTCATAGGGTGCCAGACCTGGACTAACTGGCGAATGACCCATTATTTCAACGTTTTTGACAATATTCAATCGTTCGAGCTGCAATGTGAACTTGGGTGCTCTTTCATCTTCTTCTAGTTCTTTGAGTTGGACGCCAATAAGTCCAGGTACTGAACACAGTGCTATTTGTAGCACCCACAATGGCACTCAGTTCCACTCTGTTAGTCTTGTGTTCTCGATAATAAGCACTATCCTCCTCGGGGAAAATTTCAGTACCCTCATAGAATCCAATAGATTCTCTTTCGAAATGTTTCTGTCCGAGACCCTTCAGATTCTCACAAGTGCATATTACATGAAGACTAGTTACCTCCTGTTTTCACCTCTTCTGCACCAGGGTTTGCTAACCATGTCCATGCTGTACAGATGCTTCCTTAAAGGACAATGTCCGGTTATTAAGCTGGTAATCATTTTAATTTTTTTTTTATTACTGCGAATTAAATTGACTCTAGCGGCCTAGCATCCAGCTCCTCTGGTAGTATATTAGTATGGAGTTGACATTCCGTTAGCCTTGATTTCTTTTTATTATCTCTTTCTAGCCATAACCAGATCTCCTTTCTAGCAGAAACCTTGGTGATTGCACATGCAAATCCTGGTCCTATGAAGGTCCTCTTAGAACCTTCCTTGGCCAATTCGTCGGCCATTGATCTCCTCACGTCCTGGCACCCATATCAGTGACATAGTATTGCCTTGTGACAGTCTATTGAGGATCTTTTTAGAATGTTTCATCATTGACCTTCATTTATCATGTTGATTTTGCTGTTTGCGCAACCGGCTTCCTGAATTTCCTCGGCGCAGCCTGCAACTACAAACAATTCGGCCTGGAACACTGTCGTATGTTTCCCCATACATAATTATATCTTTCTTCTAGGGCACATTCCGCATATACCTGCACCTGTGCCCCGATCCGATTGTGATCCATCCGTGTACTAGGTGCCGGCACACCAAACGCTCGAGCGACTTTTTGCCTGTTCCCTGGTCGGTATATAACGTGCCTTCAAAAACTTCCCTCATTAGAAACAGCCATGCTCATTCAAAATTATACGTGCACTGTCATCAACCATTATCAAAAAGCATGTCCGTGTCTAATGAGGAAAGTTTTCGAAAGCACTTTATATATTCAGCCTAGCTTTAAACATAATCTCAGGTGCCATACTATCCGCCGGCAATTTTAATATAGGCTCTCCCAGTATAGTTCCTGTGGTTTCTGTATGGTCCCCTGCAAAAGAGAGCTCTGCTTATGGTTAGAAAGAGAACATTAAAGGAAATGGAGGCTAACGGAAAGTCAACAACATACTAAAAACCTAGCGTCTAGCACTAAGGGAGCTGGACGCTAGGTTTTCCGCGAACCTAATTCGTAGTAACAAGAAAGAAATTAAAATAATTACCGACTTAATAACCGGACATTGTCCTTTAAGGAAGCATGTGTACAGCATGGGCTTGATTAGCGAGCCCTGGTGTAGAAGATGTGAAAAACTGGAGAAAACTAGCCTCCATGTAATATGCACAAGTGAGGAACTGAAGGGACTCAGACAGAAACATTTCGGAAGGGATCTATTGGATCCTACGAGGGTACTCAAACTTTCCCTGAGGGGGATAGTGGCTGTTATCGAGGGCACAAGGCTAACCGAGTGGAACTGAGAAATCTATTGGGGATGGTACAAAGAGCACTGTGCCCAAATACCTGGACGTGCTGGTGTTCGACCCAAAACAGAAGAAGAAGATGACCCCCTGCAACTTTATGAGGACACCATAAACCATTGGCCTTTAGCCTCAGTATCGCAACCATGGCCTCTGCCTTCACAAATAGTTCCAGTGGAGGGAATTGGGTGTTATCATGATATATAATTATCTTTCCTCTTGGACGATTTTGGCAAACACTTTAGAGAACTTCAAGTAAATAAACTGTAGTGTACCTTTCTGCATTAACGGTACGACAGCCCTCCAACGCTACAGTGGAAACAATAATCTCAAAAAATGTCACGACTATCTTTTCTTTTCGGCTTTTTTTTCGAACAACTTTTATTGAAACGTACTGATTATCATTTTGTTTTTCGGGATCATATCAATATACCCAGTCTGTTTGATATTGTACGAGGCTATTGACAAGGTGATTTAGCGTAGATCTACACCATCTCACACGATTTTCGCTTTGAATTGTAGTGAAATTGTCGGGAATCCAAAGGGAACAAAAACAAAGCTTACGTACTTTCAAAAGTTTGTAAGATGCTGTTAGTTGCTTTCGCACCAATCTTTAAAGATGTTTGAATACTTCTGACAGTAACATACCGATTCTCTTCAATCATGGGTTTTTTGGGTTAGGAACTCGAAACGTGTCATTTAAAAAGTTGAAAGTCTTTGTACCACATCTTTATGGTAGTTAAAGAATATGATTTGTCACAAAATACACATTTAATTTCCTCTAAAAATTTCTTGCGGCATGTTTGAAATTGAAAAAATCACAGTTCGACAAGCTCTTTATCCAATTTAATGATTTCTTTAAAACTTTTGTACTCAAGCATATTTTTCAACTGCCACTAACATTAAGCTTGTAAATAACTAGGTTAGAATGTCAAACATAATTTGTAGCAAAGAATCATGGCCTGCTACAGAGGCTCAGCAGAAAGCTAACAACCCTCGAATTACAGACTTTTTACACTGTCAAAAAGTTTATTAGTACCATTGATCATATTACAAAATATAATAAAAATTGCCCCAAATAGTTTGATTTAAAACTACTATTAATTTCATGTAACTTTTCTACAGGCTAAATCACAAACAAGTTTACTACAATTGCTAAATGAAAAAGACATCGCTGGATGTTCACCCTTACATTATGCAAGTCGTGAGGGCCACATTCGTAGTCTCGAGAATCTGATTCGCCTGGGTGCCTGCATTAATTTGAAAAACAACAACAACGAAAGTCCGCTGCATTTTGCTGCAAGGTAAGTTATCTGCTAATATTCCGTAGCAGAAATTTGATCTACATATTCTGTTCACTTAATATGTATATTAACTGACAGATTAAATATTGGGAATAAAACACTTGGCTATATTTCACTAATTTTATTATAATAACTCTAACATATTGCTATGAATAGTGGTTTGTAGGTTTACTGCGCCACCCTCCACAACTAGTTTACCCAACTAGGTTATCCAACCGGTTGATTACCAAATATGAGACTTCTAACTTCTCGGGTTCCAATAAGGAAATCCGTGTTAAAACTAAAATAAGTCTGGCACCAGTGAATAGTTCACGATTTTTATATAATTATATTATATAAGTTACTTATTTAATTTTTATTAATTTGCAGTATTAACGTTATAGCAAAAATAAAACACAAGATAAAATTTAAACTGAATATTTAATACAAAAAATAAAAAAGAAAAAAACCTATCTTTATAAAGTATAAAGATTATGTATTTACAATATACATGAGGTAAAATATATCCACTGTACATTTTACCGCTAAGTGGATTAAGAAACTTCCTCTTAATTCCGAACAAACTTATCTAAAAATAATAAAGTTTATTTTTAATTCCTCCCTAGAGAACCACACTGTATAATCAAAACTGATACACGATCAAATCTACGCATGTGCAATAATCAAACACAAGAAAAAATACCCTTGATTCCAAGCGAGCAAAATTTTACAATTTATAATAATTTTATAACATATAAATCTAGTAATAATCTTTATTATTTATTCTTACTATTTAAAACAATTTCCTACTTGTTCCAAAACAATAGAACTATGATTAATATAATCTGATTTTTTTAAATTTATGTCGACATAAAAAAATTATTCTACTTACAATTTGGAGACATACGAGAACAGTTGTTTAATCTTATAAAATCGTCAAATTACGAGAATAACAATCCCGTAGAAATATCGGGAATTAATATGAAATACCATCAACTATGGACACTATCAAAAAACAACCCGAACTAATTTATATATAATATATTTCAATAAACACAACGTTCTCGTGTTAAAGCAGATCATCTTCGTCTCCAAGAATTCACGAAGGCCCCTCGATCAGATCGACTTCGAATAAAACTAGTTTCTATATTCGCACATGAAATAACATTTTGAATATACACTATAGTTCAAAAATAATTGTACATTTATTTTAAATTATTTTTAAAATATTACTCCAGAAAAAAATCCATAGCAATATGTTTTGACGAACGTAGGTCAATTATCCCTTAAAATTTCCAAGTAAAATTAATTATAGGTAAATTGTCTCTCGGGTTATAGTAATTTATTACTCCGACACAGATAAATTGTCTCCGAACATTTCCAGGTACCTACTAATTATACGTAATTATTAGACCTGCACGCAAACGCCGCATATAAAGTAATGTTAGTAATGAAGATCTTTAATTGGTCCTCGTTGATCGGCACACGCACCCTATTGGATACAAGGAGCTGGTCCACGTTGACGGCGGTCCGCCACTTAAAGATCTTAATGACTTAATATATAAACGGCAAAATTCCCCTTTTAATTATTCTTCACATATCCGCGCGGGTGAAAGTGACACAAATGTGTTCAGCTGAGAAAGTGCTTAGTAAAAGAGGAAAACAGTTACTGGTAGTAGATATAAATTTTCTTTTCAAAAATTGTTGAGCAATGGAACTAAACTATGGTGCTGTACTTCAAGACAAACCAATTGCAAAGCGTTTCTCAAGAGTGTGTTGATAGCTATGTGATAGAAATGTCCAAAACACATTAATCATAAAAAAGTTTAGTAACAGACAGACTATTAGTAACACACTCCAAAGGAAAGCTACGGCGACGGAGGACATATGCACCAGACCTAGCAAAATTATACAGACAGAGTTACGAAGAAATGACATCGAGACAATCACGATCCAGGATGTGCAGTTAGTCCGAAAGAATTTGAACAATGCAAGGAAGTCAACAATGCCTATGATACCAAAATCACTAATGGAAGTGCACACATATTGAAGTGACAGTATTATAAAGACTAGCAAAAATGGAAATTTTGTAATTAAAAATGAAAATCATATTGTTATGTTGTGCTGTGAATGTAAGATAAAGCTTTTAGCAAGTGTGGTGGATGAATGTGTTAATGAAACTTTTAAATATGCTCCTCGTTGGCTTCTACAACTGTTCGGTTTTCATGGTTTTTGGAATGGCAAATATATACCGCTCGTTTTTTTGCCTGTTACGCGATAAATCAAAAACTCGTGTAAAACAGTTATTTGAAAAAAGAATGTACTCAAATCAATCCTTCATATCATCCAAAAATAATTACAGCGGATTTTGAGGTGGCTATAAAACGAAATATTGAGAAAGTAACTTTTTATTAGATCTCTTTAGAAATTTTAGAAATAAAAAAAGCACCGAAACATAATTTGTTAATTACTAATACACAGGTAGATTTCTCTAATACACCCTTATAGACACAATTGCAAATATCAATTAACCACTCTCCCACGCACAAGAGCGTCAGGTATATAAGTCTTACACTTACATTAATTAAGTTAGATTTAAAGATATCTCGATAATAGTGGCATAACAACCGAAATATATGTTAGAGTTATTCTAATTGTTATAAAGAGCGCACCCCGTTATGGCGTGAAATTGTTATCAAAACGCTATTTTGGTGATTATGGTGTTATTGTATTTAACCACGTAGGAGCGCCAAATCGTTACATGATGGATGCTTGCGGTTCGTGTTGATTCTTTCCTGACTAGCTGGAGCGTCCTAATAATACTGAAATTGTTTAAATAATTGTGGTGGTGATTAGGAATTAGCCAGGACGTAATTTACTGAAATAAATGTATAACAACCTATTAACTAAAAGAAATAGTATTTTACATACCGAGACGGAAAGTAGTTCATTACCGTCGAGAGATAGTAAGTTCAGCAAGACGCGCAGCGTCGAGGAAAACTTAATCACGAAACGGAAATGAATCTTTCCGCCAAGGTTTGTATACTATTTTACTCACGATCGGTTAGTAATTAATTATTATATAAACTATTAAATCACTAAATTTCAAAAATATAATATGTAGTATTAAATTTCATGACATTTTGATAAATGCTTCTAATAACAATTAATAGTGATATTTTCTGACAGATTACTAAATTATTATCGTGCGATTTTAAACATGGTCTTTCGCTAACAGTAAACAATCATGGAAATTCGAATGTAGCAATTAATATTAATTCCAAGAGCGAATATTTTGAATTAAAGCGTCGTCTTGCTATTTACTTAATAAAGATTTGTGAATAGTTATACGAGGTGCATTCAAGTTCTAAGGCCTCCGATCTATTTTCTAACTAACTACTCACCCGAAAACTATGAAACTGGTGTTATTTCTCGACATAATCTCCCTGCAGACGTACACATTTTTCACAACGTCGACGCCATGATTCCATGGCCGCGGCAAAGGCTTCTTTAGGAGTCTGTTTCGACCACTGGAAAATCTCTGAAGCAATAGCAGCAAGGCTGGTGAATGTGCGGCCACGGATAGTGTCTTTCATTGTTGGAAACAGCCAAAAGTCACTAGGAGCCAGGTCAGGTGAGTAGGGTGCATGAGAAATTACTTCAAAGTTGTTTTCACGAAAAAACTGTTGCGTAACGTTAGCCCGATGTGCGGGTGCGTTGTCTTGGTGAAACAGCACACGCGCAGCCTTTCCCGGACGTTTTTGTTGCAGTGCAGGAAGGAACTTGTTCTTCAAAACATTTTCGTAGGATGCACCTGTCACCGTAGTGCCCTTTGGAACAAAATGGGTAAGGATTACGCCCTCACTGTCCCAGAACATGGACACTATCATTTTTTCAGCACTGGCGGTTATCCGAAATTTTTTTGGTGGCGGTGAATCTGTGTGCTTCCATTGAGCTGACTGGCGCTTTGTTTCTGGATTGAAAAATGGCATCCACGTCTCATCCATTGTCACAATCGACGAAAAGAAAGTCCCATTCATGCCTTGGTTGCGCGTCAACATTGCTTGGCAACATGCCACAAGAGCAGCCTTGTGGTGGTCCGTCAGCATTCGTGGCACCCACCTGGACGACACTTTTCGCATTTTCTGGTCGTCATGCAGGATTGTGTGCACAGAACCCACGGAAATGCTAACACTGGAGGCGATCTGTTCAACTGTCATTCGGCGATCCCCCAAAACAAGTCGCTCCACTTTCTCGATCATGTCGTCAGACCGGCTTGTGCGAGCCCGAGGTTGTTTCGGTTTGTTGTCACACGATGTTCTGCCTTCATTAAACTGTCGCACCCACGAACGCACTTTCGACACATCCATAACTCCATCACCACATGTCTCCTTCAACTGTCGATGAATTTCAATTGGTGTCACACCACGAAAATTCAGAAAACGAATGATTGCCGCTGTTCAAGTAAGGAAAACGTAGCCATTTTAAGTATCTAAAATAGTTCTCATTCTCGACGCTGCCGCTACAATTCCATCTGCCGTACAGTGCTGCCATCTCTGTGACGTATTGACAACGAACGCACGCTAATTTTAAAACAATGCACATGCTTCTATCTCTTTCCAGTCTGGAGAAAAAAAATCGGAGGCCTTAGAACTTGAATGCACCTCGTATTATAATTTAATTTACTTATTTAAATGACACTGACGTTTAATAAATTTTGAAATGACATTACCTAGTCGGAAAACTGACTTAAGCTAGCCGGTAAAGTAACACAAACTAGCCGGTAAAGTAACATAAACTAGCCGGTAAAGTGTTATTACCTACCTTGGTATGTAATAGCGCATTTTCAAGCCGGTTCGAAGGTTAGAAATGTTCAGATTACTAACCGATCGTGAGTTAACGCAATAACGTCGTTCTTAAAGTTTTTATTTGATATTTACATAAGAAATAAATTTAGCGTTGGAATATATTAAAGTAATTAAATAAAAGCAATATATACAAGTACGATAAATAAGTAATTAAAAATTAACACACTAAAAAATCACACTGAAAAGGAAGTCAATTATTCGTAAACTAAATGTGAATTAAACGCAATTGAAATAAACCTCTGTATTGAACAATACACGATCACGATCGGATAACACGTGGTACATAGTACAAAGAAGACGATGTTTAAACCATGGCAGCTAAGACGAAACAGGATGAGTTTGTGTCGAAGAGAACACTCGTGGTCGGAAAAATTTGTTGTTTTACGACTCAGGTTTTGAGAGAGGGTAAACGAAAGGGCGATGTCTAAGATCAATGAACTAATCGAAGACGCGAGCTGAAAAGTTGTGATATCGATGAAATAAATATCATTGAAAGATTCCTTGAATAAAGCTTGAAAATAATATCAAACTTGACATGACATAGAAGAGAATACGCATATAATTAATTAAATAACTAAGTTTAAAAATGAAATATTAAATATAGAAATTACTTGAGTAGAACTTTCGGTCAGGTAGATATCGAAGGGCGGTGCACACGAACTGCGGTCAACGCTGCGATGTCCTTTAATCCGACACCCGAGTTGTGGACAAAAAAGTATAACTTACTTGGCCCATCCTAATCTTCTCTCGAATTGCGGTCAAGAAATTTTAACTTACTTGGCTAATCCTAATCTTATCTCGAATTAAGGTATTCAGTGTAATTAGTACAGAAAAGAAAATAAATAAACAGAAAATACAAAAATTTATTTATAATACTACATTACAAAACTTCTGAGAAACATATTTAATATAATTATACCTATTAATATTTTTTAATTTCAACTGTTGAATCTTAGCAATAATGAAATTTTGTTTTTCAATTACATCTCTCCTAACTTTTCCAACTACGTTTAAGGTTACTGAGTTAATTCTAATATATGTATCTATCTGCATAGACTTCAGTGAATTTAAAAAAGCATATATATTGGGATGCGCGGAAAAGTTGTAATTATTAAATTTGGAATGGAAAGATTCACATGTGTTTGTTGTTCATGAGCGAGAAGATGTGTGTAGGGCCCAGATGCTTGGTGGAAAAGAACTTTCACCGATATAGTTTTCCACCAAATAATTCGCAAATTGATCAACTCGCTCGTCCTCTGGGATAAAGATGAAATGCCTATAAACTTGCTTCATTTAACCAGATTCCTATGTTACTCCCCACTCTTTGTCAATATTTTACCCTTACATAATACAGAAAGTAACACTAATACTATTATTATTACATTAGCTAATTAGACACATCAACCCGGATATTTCTTTCACTTGCGTACTTACCTACTTAAATTGTACTTGACCGCAGTTTGGGAGAAGATTAATAAACCCTTTAATGACATTTTTACCTATCCGTACTTGGCCCGCAATTCGTGTGCGCCCGTCGAAGGATCGGTCAGCTAGTATGATAACAAAAGAAAGGCTTTCTCTTTGCATACGAATATATACAGAAAATGTCTAAGTTTAAATTAATATTTTAAATTCGAAATGTAATTTGGGAAGAAATATAATTTAAAATTAAATTAAACATTCTTAAGATACGAAGTGTAACATAATAAAATTAGTGTAAGTCAGTTACTAAAATATTTCACCAAGAAGTGTCTGCAATATCAATTAATGAAATTAAATATATTACTTTGATAAACTTAAACAAAAGATAAGGTAAATGTAAAGCTTATTTTACAAGGTTTTTTAGCGAACGAAATTAGAAAACCAAAGCTTCTAATTATTTCATTTGGAATATAGATATTAACATCAATAAAATTTTATTAAACACTAACTAAACCCGGCCACGCTTCGCTGTGGCTCAGTCTGATATGAAATGAACGGGAATGTAAATAAAATTATTGTAGCGAGCATAGATTCACCGAGAAAACACATAATTCAAATCAATACCCTGCCTTGTGTTGCTGCGGCTATATGGAATGAAAGGAAAAGAAGAAAAAAGAGTTTTTCACAAAAAAATATTTTATATTATGAAGCTAGTGGATTGACTACATTTTTTGTTTATCCGTTTTCTGCAAAAACTTAAAGATCAAACGGTTTACCGACTCTGTAGTATGCGACTTCTTGTAAATGCCTCTGAGAGAAGCAATCGTTTTCTAAATTCAAAACGCACAGATGTGAAGATTGCCCTTGCGCTTTATTGCTAGTCATAGCGAACGCAAGGCGAATTGGAATTGAAGTCGTTTGAAATCGAACGCCATGTCGGTCAGAATGAGTGGTTTCGTGGAACTAGTACATCTTCCCATTTATGAGGTCAATCCAGAATCGTTGCTTCAATTAGATTGTTCATCAATTTTTTAACTACTAATCGTGTGCCATTCCATAACTTTCACAGTGCGCATAAGCTTTATCCATTTATTTCAATTTGAACGAATTTACAAGAGGTATTGTATTGAATATCGTTGCCTTTATCAAGGATATAAAATATAAAATAATTTTAAATTTTATATCCTTGATAAAGGCATCATTGCCGAAACATGTAGGGTTGTTTTAAATATATATACTTTGAAGTAAACCAGACCTTTAATCGCCGACTGATTGAATTTACCATATATATATAGAATATTCAATTAGTTGGCGATTTAAGGTCTGGTTTTACTTAAAAATGTATATATTTAAAACAATCTTACATGTTTAGGCATATGATGCCTTTCTCAAAGAATTTAAAATATAAATGACAGTACAGAATACTAAGGCATGATTTATTATTATTAAACTGGAATGTATCTTTGAATAATTTTATCCATGACAACTACAAATTGTATAAGTATGACATGAATATACTGACATTTATATTTTAAATTCTTTGAGAAAGGTATCATATGCCGAACCATGTAAGATTGTTTTAAGTACATACATTTTTAAGTAAAACCAGACCTTAAATCGCCATCTAATTGAATCTACCATAACATACAAAGGTCACGAAATAATTATCTATATATATATATATAAAGTTTCATTCATAAAAATTTTAAACACACGAAGACCATTTCTTTGAAGAAAAGTATTTTAAGAAACCAATAAGAAGTAATATTTAGCAAATACTTCTATAAGACTGTCAATTCGGGATTATTTGTAAAAATTAATTTTCAAAAATTATTTATTATTTTGGATCTACACATTTAGGAATGTAGTTGAGGATTTTTGCGATGTTCTTATCTATTGCGTAACATCAGCAGCGAAAATTTGACTGGAAGTAACGAATTAAAATGTAAATCAACAACAAATATTTTCAGCTGTAGGTTACATTTGTCTGTCACTGAAAATATAACACTGACGACTTTTCTGAATCCCACATTTTGTATGTAGAAATATTCTAATTTTATGCGCCACGGTTATTGGTATTCCTCGTGACAAATCTCGATAGAAGATAGAGTACAGATGTATTCATACATATTTAAAGTTCTTGTATCGAAACAAACATGTTTCGAATAGAATTTCTAATTCCTGTCTATAAGATTGGTAGGACGTATCTGGAACAAATTCATTGTATTCCGCAAACACGAATTTTCATTCGGAATAGAATTTTATTATGATTCGATGAGGACAAATGTCTCAAGCCTACACTCCGAAATTAACTCCACAAAGGTTCTTATATAATAAAATAAGCGCATGAATTAAACTACAATATATGCGGAATCCTCGAATCTCAAATTGCCACTTTATTTAATAAAGTAAAACAGAAACTTCCCAAAAATTTATTTTTATCTATGTTGTAAGTCGACCTTGTTATTTTAGACAGAACAACTTGTATGTTATTTATTTGAAAATAATAAAATAAAATAAAACAATAACTTTGTTATACCACTTTATTCACATGTAATAGTGACCGCGGTTTCGACATAGAATGTCATTATCAAACTGCAAAAGTTACAGGCCTACATAGATCTTATAAATGACACAAAAATATATGGGGGTGGTTTATGATGTTATTTAAAATTACTACTATATACTTAACTATTATATACAACATTGGAAAAGAGGTGTATATAAGATCAAACTGGTCGTTCAAAACAATATCTATTGTGTTGTTTCGGCTTTTAAAAATTTCTAGTGACCCTAAAAGATTTAATTTACGACCTTTCTCGGCCAAATGCAATATTTTATGATGACCAAATGTATGCCTTTCTGTAATAAGATGGTTTGCGAATGTTGAATCTGTCTTCTTTAGTTTATATGACCTCCTGTGTTCTTTTACCCGTATAATAAAACTTCGACCAGTCTGACCTATATATACACTTTTACAATCATTACAATATAATTTGTACACTCCTGATTTATTATTGATGTCTGTTTTAGGTTTTGCGTTAAAAATGAAATTACTTGTTTTTACATATGGTTTGTAAGCTATACTAACATTACTATTATTTTTTGAAATTATATTTCCAATTTGCTCGCTTATTTTACCGAAGTAAGTTAACGAGACAAATTGTTTCAAATTAGCACTATCTATAGGATATACTAAACTAAGAGCCACTTGTAACTGTTTTTTCTTTAGTATACTGTCAATTACGAAACCGCGGTCACTATTACATGTGAATAAAGTGCTATAACAAAGTTATTGTTTTATTTTATTTTATTATTTTCAAAATGAATTACCACAAAGTTACGGCTACCAGTATTAATTTTATTTATTTGCTTTAATCCTATTTCAAAATTAAACTAGTTCATTCACGAAGAGCAATGCATCCGATTATAATCGTTTCGAACATATTTAACAACTAAAAATTGACCCAAAATTGACGCAGGATTTTATAAACATTATTGTAGTTTAACGACAAGTTTTTATTATTACAAGAATCCTTCTGGTTTGAATGATAACCCTGGTCAACACAGCTTGGTTTTCTTATACACCAATACGTGTTGTTTATGTCTGTTGTCATGCTGATTCTGCATCTGATTTAAAATTGGCTCCATCACATCAGAATTTTGAGATATTTTCTTAAATAGTTTTTTCAAAGAACGCATTAAATTTTACAAAATTTCAAAGCTATTTTTATATAAGAAAGATACTACTAAAATATTGTTCTGGAGAATTTTGAGTGGACATGTCTGAACATGTCTTTGCATGTTTCTTACATCAGAGCACTTAAACTACGCCCATTTCTGCTCCGGAACCAATTAAATTATATCTGGCTATGTGGATATATAAACAACTATACACGGCATCATGTAGAGTTTTATGCGCTGGGTTTTTTCACTTCTTTTTGAATCACGGTTTGTAAGGCCGTGCGAACTATTACTTGAATATATTATATTAAAAAACACTTATGCACTTTTTTGTTTACTTTATTTACATAAATGAATTAATATGTACAGAAGTAAAGAGTATGTAAGAGATGTTTTCTCTTTGGAAGTGAGTATAGAACTAAAGAAAAATGGTTTGAGATTCACTCGGTGTTTTCAGTGAGACTGCAAGGAGTAATCGGCAATAAAATTAAAAGTGCGGAATATAATGGGTGTTTCAATAAGAGCGCAAGATTTGAATTGCGCGCCATGTTTGACAGTCATAATGTCACATAATTATGACGTGGCAGATCGAAAGTTGACAGATGGGAGTTAGTAAACATGGAGCATTACACAGTAGAACAACGCGTCCTGATTGTCAAAAATTATTATCTAAATGGTGAAAGTTTAATTGCCACTATTCGTAAAGTGCGTCCAATGTTCGGTCGAAATAATGTGCCTAATTCATCTACGGTTAAACGAATAATCGAAAAATTCGAAAGTACCGGTTCGGTTAGTGATGTGAAACACACGATACGAGCTCGTAGAGGTCGCTCAGAACAAAACATCACGGCAGTTCGCGAGAGTGTGACAGAAAGGCCAGAGACGTCAATTCGCCATCGGGCACAAGAATTGGACATTTCAACAGGCACTCTTCAGCGAATTCTCACTAAAGATTTACAGCTGCATGCCTGCAAAATCCAACTGACTCAACAACTTCTGCCAGTAGACCATGAACAGCGAAGAGAATTCACCAATTGGATCCTTGAGCAACCTGCTGATTTTGCAAACAAAATCATTTTCAGTGATGAGGCCCATTTTCACCTCGATGGCTTCGTTAATAGGCAAAACTGTCGCATTTGGGGCTTAGAAAATCCACGAATGATTCATCAGAAAGCAATGCATCCACAACGGGTCACTGTATGGTGTGCATTATGGTCTGGAGGAATAATTGGACCGTTTTTCTTCGAAAACGAAGAAGGTAATGCAGTAACGGTAAATAGCGAACGTTATCGTGCTATGATAACACAGTTTCTTGTGCCTCATTTGGAAGCTATTGATCTTGACGACATGTGGTTTCAGCAGGACGGTGCCACATGTCATACCGCCCGTGAAACATTGACGATCTTGCACGAGTTTGCTCCTGGTCGTGTCATTTCCCGATTTGGTGACCAGAATTGGCCTCCTCGCTCTTGCGATTTAACGCCTTTAGACTTCTGGCTGTGGGATTATCTGATGTCACAGGTTTATGCCAATAAGCCTGCAACCATCGAAGCATTGAAAGCCGAAATTAGACGCTGTATCAATGAAATACCACCACATGTATTCAATAACGTTATTGAAAATTTCGTCAAAAGGGTACGCATATGCCAGCAAAGCCGTGGCGGCCATTTACAAGATATTTTGTTTCATACATAATTCCCAAATGTATATTTTCTAAATCAATAAATATTTCAATACTTTGCTACAGAAAACCATGTTTTAATGAACACTGAAATCTTGCGCTCTTATTGAAACACTCTTTACATTGTAAAGTCGAAACAGAAAAACCCTAGCAACCAATCTAGAAACATGACAATAAGAAGCCTATACAACAAAGGTACTGCAATAAATGTACTGGTAACTTTACTTGTAACAGCATACAAAAATTCCTAGTACTTTACAATTATAAACTAAGACGTGATGTTTACTTAATCCTTTGATAATAGAAAGTGTTAATTAAATGCGAATGTTATACGAGGTCAATATGAGCAGTACCTATATTTGACGAGAGGTGGTGCTATTGGCTACAAATTTGTGCACTATCGTTTAGTATCAACCTGCAAACTATAACTGTAATAATTTCAGACTAATTCATCGAAAGCGTTTATATTAACAGCTGTTAAAAGTGAATGAGTTAATCTTTTATTGAAACCAAGTCAATAGATTCCTTTTTGTATGGGAAAACGTGCTAGGAAATCAAAAAGTTGCATGCAGCTTATATGAACCATGCACCTCCTATGGATGCTATCGAATATTGGTTCAATGAATTCAACCATGACCAAACATTCGTTCTTAATGAAGTATGGTCAGGCGGTCCGATTAATAACTTCGAATGATATGGCCAATAAAATTCATGATATCGTGTTAACACGCCACCGAGTATAGGTCAAGAAGATAACTGATATTGTTTAACATCTCAAATGAAGTTGTGCAAAATATTCTTCACAACAATTTATGACGAAAAAGCTATTGGCGGAATGGGTATCACTTTAACTAACTATTGAACAAAATCAGAATCGCAAAACAACATCCAAACAATTTTTGGATATAAGTAAGCTGAATTCCAGAGAATTTCTGCTGTGTTATATGACTATTGATCAGACATATATTGTTTACTGTTCTTTAATAGTTTTCCAATTAAAAAAGAGTGTTTAACTAACACACAAAACGTTTTCCCGATATTAACACAAAAACAACAAATGGTTTACTTCAAACGATTGTAAAAACTAATCTATCTGGCTGATTTAGGCAGTAGGATTTTAAAACATGAACGAAAGCAACAATATACTCATCTTTCGAAAAATCACGCTCCCGTCAAATCACTCCCATACTATTATATACGTTTCTCAAAATGTACCAGAAATCAATTGTGAAGAAAGTTTGTACATCATCTACCTGTTTTTTATTTTGAATATGAAAAAAATATAATTATCAAAAGGATCTCAACTGCAAATTGTAAATTCAAATTTAGTTCACATCATTTATCTAAATTTAATAATAAATTAAATTATATTTTGGATAATATAAAATTACATACAGAGAGACTCGATAATCTACAGTAGAGACTCGATAATCCGGAGAGCGATAATCCGGATATTTTGGTAGTGCGGATTGAAACCAAGGTTAAATTATGTACCTTGTAATCTGAACCGCATGATTCGATAATCCGGATTTGCGATCGTTACGTAGCATGGTCATCAGTTCTATCGGTTCTAACCTGTCTGAACGTGTCTCAGAACGCAAACGTATTATTTATCTCATTTATATTTTGATTACTTGGCGGTCGGACTTGTTTTAGTTAAGTGTGTAGTGCAGAATGGCAAAACGTAAACATCTTTCTTTGACTATAAAACAAAAGTGAAATATTAGACAATCTAAAAGATGGTGTTAGTGGCAAATCACTTGCCCTGCAGTACGGCGTCGGAACGTCTACCATTTCCGATATAAGAAAAAATGAGAATAAAATAAGGATGTAAGATTAGTTTATTTTGGAGTAAGCCTTTTGATGATGAGACTTACTTCTCAATGATATAGATTTATTGGAATTTGCCATTCTGGACCAGGCTGTCGTAAAACTTTACGTCAAGCAGAATATCCGGTGATGGAAAGAAAATTGTATTCCTGGTTTACTCAACAACGAAGCAAACATATTCCTATTTCGTTTGAAATACTAGATGCAAAAGTTCGACAACTTTACCAAAATATTTATAGAAAAGATAGCTTTGTTGCAAGCAGAGGCTAGCTTCTTAATTGTAAAAAAAGACATGGCCTCAGGCATCTTAAAATCTGCGGGAAAAATTATCAAATGATGAATCTGCTGTAGCTCCCTTTATTGCCAAACTAATGCAAGTAATAGAAGCTCACGATCTTCTTCTCTGCCAAATATATAATGCTGACGAGTCCGACCTCTTTTGGAAGTTATTGCCTGAGAAAACCTTGGTTCGCAGTAACGAAACAACGGCGCCCAGCAGAAAATCAAGCAAAGAAGGAGTCACGTTTAAAACTTACACAAATGGTGATTGGTACCCAAAAACTTCGGTTTCTTGTTATAAGGGTATTCAAGAACAAAACTTTACCTGTGGAATACGTCTCTACTGGTAATGCATGGATGACTTCCGCTCTTTTTAAGGATTAGTTCCACAATTCATTTTGCAAACAAGTGAAGTCATTTTTAAAAAAGCAATATCTTCCTGAAAAAGCCTTACTATTGATTGACAATGCGCCATGTCACTGCCCCGAAGAGGAATTGATTAGTAAAGATGGAAAAATATTCACTTTGTTTTTACAACTAAACTGTACACCTTTGATACAACCGATGAATCAAAATGCTATCAAATTAACAAATTTAAATTACGAAAAAGGCCTTTTAGCGCATATTCTTTCACTACTCGAAGACGGAAATGATGTTGGTAAATGCATTCAGCGTATTAATCTTTTGGATGCAGTTTGTTTACTCCATAATTCATGGCAAAAAGTGACAACTAACTCTTTAGAAAAGTGTTGGCACAAACTTTTGTCAGGCAATTTACCCAATTATGACGCAGATGATCTGATTCCTCTAAGATTATTACAAAGAAAATGGCAGCAAATAGGGCAAGGCTACCAAGAAATTTCAAACATGCTGACACAAATTGATGGCGAGATTCATACAAATGATGAAATGAATGAAAGGGTGGAAAATGTAGAAAATGTCATAGAGGATGTCGATCCTGAGGTTGAGGCGATAGAGGATGGGACCGACGATGAAGAAGTAGATATCCAGATAAAAAAAAAAACAAGCACGTGGACGCAATAAAATATTTTACATTGGGATTGCAACGAGCTGAAGAAAATAATATTGGCGTTGGAGATTTCTTGCACTAATAAATATGCAAAAGAAAGCTGTAGTTAAACATTCTTCAATTATTACACTTCAAAAACAAAGTGAAATCTCGAACAATTTTAAATAATCTACATATATAGAATGTACATAACAAGTGTTCATTTGAAAAATCAATCTAGTAGCATGTGATTTACTGAGAACATTTTGAAGTACGTCGTAAATTAAAATTTACTACTTAACCTACGAAGTCGTATATTTTGACAGTTTCATACATACAAATAAATAACAAATAATAGGTATTTATTGAAAACTACAACAAATGTTGAAAATGTTGTCCTTCAAGATCAATGCACTTTAAAATCCTCCGTTCAAAATTTCTGATGATATTCTGCAACATTACTGGATTGTTATTAATTTCCATGCATTTCTGTTCGATTCTCTGTAGCATATCATTCAAATTGAATATAGGTGTTCGAATATGTTATTTTATAGATAAGGCCATAAAAAGAAGTCGCAAGGTGTTAAATCGCATGAACGTGCAGGCCAGGCAATTTCAGTATTTCGACTAATTAAACGCTCATCAAAAAATTCTCTTAAATAATCCAAAGATTCTGCAGTACAGTGACAAGGTGCTCCGTCTTGTTGGAAATGTGCATTTTGAAGTTCATCATCATGCAACTGATTGACAAATGGTTGTAAAATTTCCGTACGGTACTTTTGAGCAGTTAACGTTCCCTGAAGAAATATTAGTCCAGTGATTCGCCTTTGGCTTATCGCTGCCCAAACACCAATTTTCTCTAGATGTAGCGATTCTTCATTAATTACATGTGGATTTTCACTACTCCAAATTCTTGTATTTTGTGAATTTAGATATCCCGTTTTTATAAAACCATGCTTCATCAGTAAAGATAACTCGTTGCGAAAGTTCTCCATTATTGTTCATATTTACAAACCAATTACAAAACTGTAGTCTACGTGGGTAATCAATTTCTAACAATTCTTGTACTGCTGTGACACGGTATGGATAAAGTTCCATATCTTTTTTTAATAACTTGTGAGTTGTACCAACAGAAAGGTTTATTTGTTGACTCAAATGTCGGACAGATGTTTGTGGTTCATTTTCCATTATTTCTTCAACGCGATTGACAACTTGAGGTGTACGTTTCTTAACTGCTCCGCTTCCTGATTTTCTTAGAGACTACCAGTTTCAGAAAAAAGTTTTAAAGTTCTATCCAAAGTATTCTTAAATTGTATATAATCTATTACAAAATGTGGAAACTTAACTTGAAATTCTACCATGCATTCTTGAACTGAATAAACCCATAAACCATCAATTTTATTACCACTTCGAAAATAAGCCTGGACTAAAAAAATTTTATGTTCTAAAGTGAAAGCCATTTTAAAACTGAGAAGCAATTTATTTAAACCAGAATCGACGCACGATTATTTTATGCACTAACTGATATTTGTGATTGACATTATCAAATGTCATTTGGATTTACGTTTACGGAACAACAAACACATACTAATATATTTGCGTCTTATTCAATCAAAATTTCAAAGTACCCTAGATTGACTTTTCAAATGAACACTTGTTATATAATATGTAGGTTTATCTATTATATCTTACTTACATTATACAAACATAATGTATTTTTTGAAGATTTTGAGAATAAAGTGGATTTGTGTTAACCGTTTTTTAAAATTTATTTGTATAAAAATGTAAGATGCGATAGTCCAGATTTCTAATAAATCCGGATTAGTCCTGGCTTTAATTGATCCGGATTATCGAGTCTCTACTGTATATTTAAACTCATGCTTATGCCATCTCGTATAATTGTATTATTGATGTAAAGTCGGTTATGTAATTAATTTCTTATTAACTCTACCTACATACATTATCATCTATAGTAATTTTCGTAAAATAAAGTATCACGTGTATACTTAATTTGTACATAATCATGATGAAATATGATATTAAACAACACATATTGGTCATTCTAACAACGTAGACATGCAAATTTAGGTAAATATATTAATAATAGCATGTTGTGAGTACCTTTCGTTTATATTTGACAAATTAAATAACTTACCTAGAATAAATGGAACCAATATATAATTTAGCTACAGGCTTCTATAGAATTAAGTTTAGTAAATTTCCCATGGGAAATTGTTTAATCATATTTTTAATACAAGTCCATTACATTATTGATTGTTTCATTCAATTATTTTACGAGTTAATTTAATAACTATATAATTACCATAAGATTATTAAAACGAAGATCAAAAATAAAGAAGATATTTTCATTTTAGCAGCTTTAAATTTTAACAAACTTTATTGCACTTAAAATATTTTATAACAATATCATAATATTAACAAGATTTCCACTTACATTACGGTAAAGCATGAGAGCCTGCTTCTCTATTTCTTATAATCAGTAAACTGTTATGCAAGGGCGGATTGATTAATTCGCACGATGGTACAGAAACAAAGGAATAATTTAAATAAACGAACTTTATTTTCCTACATAATTTCCTCTTAATTCGATACATTTGATCTATCTGTATTCGAGCTTCCTTATTCCGCCTCGGAAATGATTTTCTTCTAACCCTAATAGTTCACTGTTGAAGTTTTTCACTGAAGAATTTTTTGCTTGCGTGAAAATCTTTTAATTTAGAGAATAGACGAAAGTCAAATGGTGCTAGGTCTAACGAATATGGAGAGTGCGGCACTAATTCGAACCTTAATTCTTCAATTTTTTCTGCAGCAACCGTACTGGAATGTATAGGTGCATTATCATGGTGAAAAAGCACTTTCTTCTTAGTCATTCCTGGATGCTTCAGCGGTAGCTGTCTTGAAACGATCCAGAATATTTGCGAAATATTCGCCGTTTACGGTGTTACCCTTTTGACGAGAGTCAACAACAATATTCGTTTTGCATCCCAAAATACCAATGTCGTCACTTTTTCCTCCGCTAAAACTCTCTTGGCCTCTTTCGGAGTTGGTTCTCCACGTTTGGTTCACATCTTCGACTGTTGTTTAGATTCGGGAGTATAATAATGGGTTCATTATTATACTCCCTCACAAGAATAAATCGACTGAAAAGTCTGTCGTGCTTCTAAATTATTCATCGATATTTGACAGCGAACACGTCTTTGTTCCGTCGTCAGTACACGAGGCACCCATCTTGGCGGCAGCTTTCCCATGTCAAGTTCTTTGTGCAAAATATAAAGCACCCGTTCCTTTGAAATGTCCACTACCTCTGCTATTTCTAACGCTTTCCATCGCCGATCACTTAGCAACAAATCATGGATTTTATCCACCATTTCTGGACTTGAAGTCGTTTTCGGATATCCACTGCAGGGATCACCTTCTAAGCTGCTCCTGCCACGCTTAAATTCATTTCCCCATTTTCTAAGGGTTGTATACGAAGGACAATCCTCGCCCAGTGCATCTCGCATATCATTACGAATTTCGATAAAGGAGCTGCCTTTCTTTAAAAGATACTGCACGATGTTCAAAATTATCCATTTACACTTAATTAGTAGCAACGTAAAATTTAAATAATTACCTACGAAACACGCTTTGTCACAAATTAATCAAACACTAACAGTAAAATGACAAGGCATCGCTTGTGAAAATGAGATGTGATTTGTTTTTATTTCATGGCCTAAGCGATCGCGCCAATAAGTCAACCCAACATCTTCGTACCCTTTTTGTTTCCGTTTGTTAGTTTAATTAAAATTTGAAAGTTTTTGTTGGGCACCTTAACAGATAATTAGAATTTTTAACTTGCCAAAAAGCACTCGCGCTTTTCTTTCACGGATAAATTTCTTTTTAACTCAAAATTTTTCCAAAATTTCCTAAATTTTGCTCGAAAAACTTACATTAGACAAAATCGCTCGACCTTCGGTCTTGCGATTTTTTCATGTAAGTTTTTCTTGTCAAATTACTGATTAGCAAAATAATTTCGTTACAAAGAGAAATTTATTCGATTCAAAAAAAGTTCTTGTGTTTTTACTTATGATAAAAATAAATCAAGTATGTGGGATGATGTAACAAACAATTTACTTTGAAATGCTCCGGCTATCATAAAATAAATGAAATGGCACTTGCTCTTTCGCTCATCTTCGAGTAATTCACTTCTCACGACGATTCATATTTTAAAAGATACAATAAATACCAAAACACCCCTTTTTAATACGACAATACTAACAACGTACATAACCCTGTTCATATGAAATCTAAAACGCTCTATTTAATAATATGTATTACGGTAAATGCAATAATTCGAGCAGACTGGTAAGAATAACATACAAACTATTTAATATAATAAATAGCAAAACAAGTTGATTTAGATATATTTAGTAAGCCAGAATTATAAATAATGAGCTCTTTTATTGTTATAGGGGTTCATTCAAGTAACATAGCACCAGCGGGTCGTCCTCGCGCCTATTTATATTTTTTCAGTCGCTGCCGGATATAATAAGGTGTAAATTTATAAAAAGTGGTGGAACGCTTACTGTTTTAAACATCTTCCGTAAATTAGATGTGTTTCCATAGTAATTTCCGCAAATCGTGCATTACGGAAAAAAAATGTTCTTGTATGCACATAACGAGCATACTACATCTACTGATGTTATATTTGCATAATTAAAATAATCTTTAGAACAACTTAACGGTTCTGTGGACGCGCTTTCACGAGTTTGTGTGGTACAATCTGAATCTCTCTCTAAAACATTTCCAAACCTTTCTAGAACACTAACATCTTTTGCGTCTTCTAAAGGGCGATTTTCTTTTGATTTCGTAGGATTTTCTAATCCATTTTCTATCCATTGTCTCCACTAGTCCGACGTAATTGTTCTGAACAGTTTTAAAATCTGTTTTAGGCTATCTTGGAATTTTGACTGGTTTTCCTTGATAGCTGCAGTTTCTTTGGGATCGAATTTAAAAACCACGTTTTTAATATTATCAAAATATTTATGATAGTAAAACGCTGCCTGTAACCATGTTCCCCAGCGTGTAAAAATCGGCAGTGGTGGTTTAGGAATATCGGGACAGAGTCCGTGAAGTTGGCGAATACGTTTTGGAGATTTGAGAAACACAACTTTTGTACTTGCAATTAAAGCATCTACATCTAGATAACATATACAAATACTTTCTGCACGTAATATGTAATAAGTTAGCACAATCCTTTTTTAGACCAACCTACAGAGATCATGTTTGTGACGCCATCCCTCATAAACATTAACACTTGGTTTGTTGAAACTTTTCCAATGATTTTATCACTAACCCTGAAATTATTTCGGCAGTACATTATTGTACTCTTCTAGAATCTAGTAAAATTGAAGGTGACGTTTAATGTATTTCCATTGTACGCACCATAACATTAAGAAAAGATTTTTTTTACAATCTATTGTTTCGTCCACAGATAACTGCAGTTTCTTATTTTTTAATTCGGATTTAATCATATGTTCAATACGCTCATCCAAAATGAACGAACTGATTCATTGTCTACTAACTTAAACGGTACATTACACAATATTAAAGTTACAGATAAATGAAACAAAAGTGTTTCGCCACTTCTTTTGCGATTATGCATTACCCTGTTTAGGCATCTTTCGCAGTGAAATTTCTTTGAACATATTAGCGGTATATCACACACTTTACGCTGTAATATACTGCCATTGTACATTAAATCCGTAGACCCCTTTTATCAATTTATGAGCTACATCGTAAAACGGTATCTTTCTGACGATTTGTGACATTATAAACTTATTATTTATCACTGTAAACCAGCGAAGTGCACTGAACGGTGTCTAACAAAATAAATATACGCGCCGGGACGAACCGCCGATGGAATGTTACTCGAATGAACTCCTCTATTTATTGTTCATTTATGTATATTACATAATACGTTTTCGCTTATCTGAAAATACGAAGTAAACAACTCCTACAATCCAACCTCTGCGTCGACCGTTGTCTTGTGAACTTCTTAAGGGGACTTATTTTCTGACGTAGTCGTTGGCACAATTTACACCCTGATATATACTTTTCTATTCTCGAGAGAAGAATTATTGTCTTGGTATCAATTATTTTTAACGACGATACTGCACATTATACCTTGTTTTTTCAAGAATTTTACACACATTTACGCGACATTTCATCTATTCACATATCCACTCAAATAAACATGAGCTTCATCGCTCATGAACAAGAGTTGCGAGAGCGATTCGTGAAGTTAGTTCCGTTTCCGCCTAGTGAGCAGAGGAGTGAAGATATCGGAGCGATTACAGCGCTGGCAGTGCTAGTGAGGAATCATTCGGACATTCTTTCGTGCTATTTTGGCATTTTAAAATTGCTGCTGCAATTGAAAATCCCACCGACTATAAATTGCGTGCGATTTCTGTGTGCAGAGATCATGAAGGCTGCTGAGGTTCATCGTTAACTTAGTTCTGTTTATGGTGAAAATGTCATTAGTGACATTATTATGGTTGAATGACATTGGTATGATTAGAGAATGGTGGCGTATCTTTCAAGAAGAACGAATTAATGTCCATAATGAAAAATAGAGTGGACCAACCAACTGTTGTGATGAACGATCTTGTGGATAATGTCGAAAAAAAAATCGTGAATAGGCAATTCCCAATCACAGAACTAAGGACCTTTCTCCTCAAATTTCACGTACAATTTTGTTCACGATGGGTGCCAAAACTTTCCGAATACCATAAAAAAGGGAGAATGGAATCAGCACTAACTTTTCTGACACCTTACGATATTTAAGGTGAAGATTTCAAGAGAAATATCGTAATAAGTAATGAGACTTGGCCTGGCTATGTCAACGTTGAGACGAGAAGACAGTCAAGTCAGTGGGATCGCTCTAACGCGCCTACGAGGAAATCTTTAAAGTGCCGTTAAATTTTTGATGATTTGGGAGCCAACGGTTTGAGAGCGATGAATAGCTGCAGGATAGTCTTACAGCATGGCTTAATTCACAGGCGGCAGAGTTCTATGAAGAGGGCATTAAATAGCTCGTTTATCTCTATGGTTAATGTCTCCATCTTAATGGCTTAATGTATGTAGAAAAATTGCTGGAAGTAGTAGCTTTAAGTTGTATATAATAAAAAGCTCTTCATGTATTGAAACGGAACTTACTTTGTAAATCGCCGTAGTACATATCTTTTTTTTTCTTTATAAAAATTGACCCACCGTTTTAAAAATTTTCTAAGACAGCTTTAAATGCGAATATTAAAATTTCTCTGAACTTTTTCAACGGAAAAATTCGTTGTGAAAAAAAGCAAGTTTCCGCTTTCGCAACGGTCAATGCTAGACATTTGATGTTCTTTAAATAACTGAAAAATCTATCCTTTAAAACAATTCTATTTAAACCAATTTTAACGTTGGAATTTAAATTCAGAAACAAATTGCATATACCTCTTTGGCGAGCCCTGTATATCTTCATTTTCTATAAATCGCTAGTGTAATTAAAGCAATGACATATATTCCTATTCAGCAGTAGTGCAATGAATATTAGTTACCAAAGAACAATGTTATGTACTTATTTATTAATTAATTAAAAGCAATAAGTAAAGTTGAGTCATCACTATTTTCATTTGATGGACTACAACAGAGAATATTTTTGATTTCAGATACGGTCGATATAACACTGTACGCCAATTATTGGATTCAGAAAAGGGAACATTTATAATTAATGAAAGCGACGGTGAAGGTCTAACACCTCTCCATATAGCATCAACGCAAGGACACACACGGGTAGTTCAATTACTAATGAACAGAGGTGCTTTATTACATCGAGATCATAATGGACGTAATCCGCTTCATTTAGCAGCCATGAATGGTTACACACAAACAATTGAGCTTCTACTGTCAGTTCATTCACACCTTCTTGATCAAGTTGATAAAGATGGCGTAAGTATATATTAAAAGACACACATAGTTCTGCATTTCTTTTGAATATTATTATATTCAATGCATGAAACTAAAATATAATTAAGAAAATAAAATACCATAAATTAAGAAAATAGATTAATATTTCTTTATTTTATTACTAAGCTTCCAAATTTTGAGCTTTTGTCATAAACGTTTTCTCCTAATTTATACAAATATTTTAACGTCTCAAATAAAGTCGCTCTATTATTTCAATATAATAAATCACAATCTATCTTCTCGCATTTCCATTATATTTAGTAAATGCGAGATCTACAAATCCAACTCCGTATTTTATTACAAGATATGTTTAGTTATATACGAGGTACTACCCAGAAATTTCCGGAATGTCAAAAAAAAACACAATAAATTATTCTTACAACTTATTCACTACCATCCACCTCAAAGTACTCTCCTTAAATAATACACCGATCCCGATGACTTGTCCATGACTGGAAGCAGTGCTGGAAGTCTTCGGGTGTTAACGTGTTCAACACTGCCTCCAGGAGGATCGAGGCGATCCAGACTCGACCTGGCTCTCCTCGATCGTATCAAAACAACACCTCTAAGCTTCAGTTTCAACTTCGGAAACAGGAAGAAGTCACTAGGGGTAAGATCTTGATACTAGGGTGAGTGGGGTAGTACTGCCGTCTTCATTGAGGCTAGAAACTGACCCACAAGTAACGCGTGGGTTGATGCATTGTCGTGGTGTAGGATTCACGAATTATTGTGCCATTTAGCAGGCCGCTTGGATCGTACAACAAGCAAATGTCATAAATTGTTCTCCTTGGGTCCTGCAGGATACTATCACGCAGTTTTGCCATATTTCGTGGCGTGTTTTTCGTCAATGGACGACCGGAACTCTCATCGTCATCAACCAACATGCGTCCACTTTTAAAACGATTGTACCACTCATAAGTTTGCGTCTGGCCTAAAGCATCCTCACCAAACGGTGAGAATATTTTCAGAATTTCCGCTACCGTTTTACCAAGTTTGAAGAACGTTCTTTACTCTCCCACATCAGACATGGAAGTGTCGCAGAATAACTCAAACACAACTCAACCAATATAAACGCAAATACTGTTTATGACCACCTAGTAAAATACCGTTGGACAAACTGACTTAGTATGGATGGGGTTGTTACCATAGTCCCAATTTCACAAAGCTTTTCTTTTTGTGTAATTTGTAATTGTTCTGCTATTATATCTGTTTTGCAAATAAATATATTACAACGTTGTAATGGTCTACGAATATTCGGCTTTATGTTGTAGTGCCAAAATCTCATAAATAATATAACTCTACGTTGGGACGATTATATTTACGATTATATTTACCTTAACAAACAATGCTCCGGATTAACTCAATTTAGCAATAAGACTTTTAATTGCAGGTTCACAGGGAAAACTATCAGGCGAACATTTCGAGCAACTGTTATAATATTAGTTTATTAGCTTGTTATGTAATTTCATGATTAAACATATTACTGAAACAGTTTTCTTCTTTTGTTGAAATCTAAAGAACAAAAAAAAATTAAGCTAAAGTGCATATGAATGTTTTTGTTCAGAATCACCTCCAGAACGCATTGTGTAAGTTTGTCGGTTACCTCAGGGAACAGCCTGTATAAGTCCCCCTATATAGTCAGGGATTCATTAGAGATATATAATTCCTTATTTACATTTTTTTATTCTTAATCTCATAAGTAAGACATTTAAGTATCGAATTTCATATTAGTAAAAAAAAAGTCTTGTTATTTTTGTTTCATATCAACCGTTGTGAATTATCAATGTGTGTAAATTCTTTTACATTTCAATATAAATTAATTAAGCTTTGCTATAATTTTACCTGTGTTACCTTTACTTGTTTACCATATATAATATCATTATTTATTGTATATTGAATTTATTTATTCTCCAGAATACTGCACTACACTTGGCCACAATGGATAACAAACCCAGCGCAATAGTTCTCCTGTTATCCATGAATTGTAAACTTCTTTACAACCATAAAGACATGAGTGCGATTGATTACGCAATTTATTACAAGTTTCCTGAAGCAGCACTTGCAATGGTCACACATGAAGACAGGTAAGTTCAGAATCTGCTTGTCATTTAAAGTAAAATGAAAATTGGTGTTGCAGGTCTAAAGAAATATTATCTCTAAAATCTCAAAAGCATCCTTGTGTTACACTTGCATTAATAGCGTCAATGCCAAAGGTCTTCGAAGCAATTCAAGATAATTGCATTACTAAAGCTAACTGTAAAAAAGACTCAAAGTCCTTTTACGTAAGTATATATTTAATAATAATAAAAATAGTACCTAAAAACGGTAAGAGTAAAATGAAAAAATATAAAACAATACTAAATGAAAAACATGAACTAAGCCATAATCGTTAACACTACAGGTACCACGCGAGATTACTTACTGTAGTCAAAAACACATTTAACAAAAATTCAAAATTCTAGCATGTATGAATGAATGTATTCTAATTCATAACCGTATACCTAAAAGCATAGAAATAATCAAGATTTAATCTTAAACTATTTAGTATATGTTTTAACGTATTTTTAACTTGCAGTAAGTTACAACTTTCTTCCCAAATGATCGGAATTTATTCATTCCAATTACTTGCACAGTACACTTTCCCTTTTGAAAATTTAGAGAAAAATCATTATTTGTTGTATTGGGTGAATGTAATTTTCTGTATTTCTAAACAATTTCATAAAATGATCCAGTAATTGAAAATTAGCGTGGTATTTTTGTTTTTGCTTCGGGAATATTGAAGAAAAGCAGTGTTATAATCATCCACTTTCATCTAGAATAACTCGATAGCTAGACAGCAGCCCATAACTCTCATAATCAGGGCAGATATTTGTCGTCAAGGGCTTCTTCAATAAATACATGAATTTGATTTGAAGTCAAAACTGCAGCTTTTTAGCTATAACTGTCAGACCGCCTTTTTAAAAGCGAAGGAAGCTTCGGATAGTTTGCGATGTTGTAATAAACATGAATCATAGTTCTTAACATTGAATAAAATATCCACAAAGTCGATGATATGTATTTTTGTGACAGCTCAACAAAATATGCTAATAGATTGTCTTCTGAAAAGGAGTTTGCATTTTTCTTTATGCTCCATTATACCGCGATATCATAAAGTTTCTGGGTCCAAGATGGCATTGAAATAGAAAATATATGTCTGAACTTTATCCATATTATCATACTGGTAACTTAACCTTAATTTTTTAAAATTATTTTGATAGTGTCATCGTGACATCAATAAATATGTCATTTGATTTAATAAAGATACAATAAAACAACAAGCTCAGCTTGTATTCAAAATTTTATTAATAAAAAAAGGCAAAATTAAAGCAAATGTTGAAATTGTTGTCCGTTATTTTCAATTCCCAATGTGACACGCCTTTTCATGCTGTTAAAGGCATTTTGCAGCATTGCGGGCGTTATTAATGCACATTCGTCAATAATTCTTTGTTGCATATCTTGCAAATTAGCAACAGGAGTTTTAAAATTCTATTCTTTAGGTGAGGAAACACGAAAAAGTCCATAATTATCAAACAAGGTGATCGTGGTGGAAACTCAACTTCCGTATGTAAACTTATGATCCGATCAAAGCAATATTTTCTCGTGTTGTGTGTGCCGTTGCACCATCTTGTTGAAAGTATCCATATTGCAATTCATCATCATGCAACTGTTCAATAAATTCATTCAGAATGTTTCTATACCTCTCAGCATTAATTGTGAAATTTTAAAAAAATAGGGCCAACAACTCTGCGGCGAGAAACTGCTAGCCAAACACCAAGTTTCGCATTATGGAGAAACAATTCAATAAAAATATGAGGATTTTCACTACTCCACATTCGATTATTTTGGGAATTGACATACCCCGAAAGATGAAACCATGCTTCATCAGAGAAAAATGACAAATTTAGCAGGTCATCATCTTCTATTAAGTTATTTGCAAACCACTGGCAGTACGCACGACGTCTAGGGTAGTCTACCGGCAAAATAGCCTGATGTGATTGAATCTTATACGGATGCATGTGTAAGTTTTTCTTTACAATTTTCTGACATGTTCCATAAGAAAGTCCAATCTATTGAGAAAGGCGTTTCAAAGGTTTTGTGGGTTCATTTACCATACGTTGACGAACATCATATATAACTTGTTTCGAACGAACAGTTGGTCTACCAGTACGTGATTTATGACCCACAGAACCAGTCTCACGAAACACACCAACACAATTGGAAAGGCAATTATAAAACTCTTTGGAAATTACAGCTAACTCTGGAAAGTGCTCTCTAAAATCATCCAAACATGCACGTTGACTGTACACTCAAATTCCATCAATTCGCACTCCACTCCGAAAATAGGCTTCAATCATGTACGCTTTTTGCACTATATTGTAAACCATATTTGAATTTACTCGAATGTGCTATGTTTCAAACTCAACGTTCAAACTTGCTTTCAGCAATACTAACACATTAATGGATGAGAGATAATGTCACTGTCAAAATAATTTACAAAACAGAGTTATAGTTCCTAACTTAAGTTCAGACATACAATTTATATTACAAAGCCATCTTCGTCCTAGAAACTTTATGATATCACGGTATAAAAGTCTAATAAGCTATTCCGAAAGATGTTTTAGATTTTTTGGGAATAAAACTTGATGTAACTGTTCTAGCAGTTTCTCTTATTTCAGGCAAGGTGCAGTTCACATCACTACTGTTACCAATATCCATTATAAGTTACTCCTACTTATTAGTATTACACACGCATTGTCAAAAAAACACAGTTTAATTATGAGATTGTATATAACACCTGTAACTGAATCGGTTAATAATAATTAACCAAAAAATAAATAATTGACGTTTCATTTAATAGTCGTAGATATAATTAATTAAATGGCTCAAAATTAGCTGAGGTTAGAACATGCCAGTCTTTGTGTGCGATTTTTCATTATAATAGAGAACAATATTTTTTTCATTTACGAGCCCAGGAAGTTTTTGAACAACTTTCATGAAAAAATTGATTGTAGAAGCTGTTACTTCGTTAATCATGGTGTATGTTGACCTGACTGCGACATATGATACAGTCTGGAGAGAAGGCTTCTTCTACAAACTTCTCAACGTAGTACTATGCAACCAAATAGCATCTTTATTAAACAACATTCTTTGCAAAAAACCCTTCAAAATAATAACAGGATGGCCTGCCTCAAGGATCGGTACTTGCACCTGTCCTATTTAATCTATACAATTTGAAATGTCACACACAAAGTCAAAAGTTTTGTTATACCAATGACCTGGTTCTTGCATCGCAGAGTAAAGCCATAGAGGTAACTAATAACATACTTTCAATGGACCTTTCCGTGCTGGGAAAATACTAAATATAATAAACAAGCACGTCTAGAGCCGAAAGTGCACTTCGATATCAACTTGCTACGTTATAATCCTTAGCCAAAATATCTAATAGTAACAATGGATTGAACATTCTCATATAAAAAGCATCTGGAGAACACCGCAGCTAAAATTAACACTAGACATAACATAATCCACAAACTCCGCGGCACTGCTTGGGATGCGAACGCATCCACCCTTAAAACGACAGCCCTTGGCTTTGTTTATTCGATAGCTGAAAACTGCGCCCCATTCTGGCTAAACAGCAGTCACGCAAACTCAATGAAACCATGAGAATAATTAGCGGTTATTTAAAAAAAACACCTCTACCCTGGCTCCTCGTTCTAAGCCATATTGCATCCCCACCATCCGGAGGCAAGAAAGCTTGGTAGAGAGTATAATAAAATAATATCGAATCCCCACCTCCCAGTACACAATGACTTGTTGATGCCAGGCCTATCGCGACTGAAGTCTAGATCTCCTCCACTACTGCCAGCAGAACAACTTATAGCATAACTTCAACCCAGATGATAGATGGAGAGAGTATTGGGAACTCTTGAAACCCGCTCAATCGGCACATCACCGATCACACACCCACATCACCGATCTTTCCGTACCCTTATCAGGAACGGTGCTGCTTCGCCCCGAATGGAAGACACTCAATAGCATCAGGGTATTCCACAGCATCTGTCGAGGCTCATATTATAAATGAGGATTGACTGAGACATCGACTTCCAAATGCGGAGAACCTCGCCAGACTATTCACCATATTACAGCTGAGTACCCCTTACAGCATGTGGAGGTGATATGAGTGACTTCTTCGCAGCCACTGACTTCGCGTTGGACTGGATCAATGATATTAATTTTAAAATTATAAAAATGTTCTTAATGTCAATATTTTGCTCAAGTTCAAATTTTGACGTCAATATCTGAGATTTAACTTCGTCAATCCATTGCTTTTGCGTTCAACGATTCATTTTGCACCAATTGTTATGATATGTTAAAGAAAAAAATATATCTTTAAAACTTATCGCTATGGTTAAACTATCTAACTTTGTTATTTTCATTAAAAACATGTGATGTCCAATCACTGAAAGTATGTAGAACATCCAGCTTGTTGACTTCCCGTATATTTTCTAAATGACGATATATGATGGAATGTGATGTGTCTAACTTCTTGGCTTATATTCGAGTATTTTGATTGATTATATTTCGTTAATAATTTTAAAGCTTCATCATCAAAGTCTGATGAGTGCCCTGATCTGAGTTATTCCTCCAAAAACGTTTCTCCAAATTAATTTTAACAAACCAATTATATGCGTCTACCAATGTGCATATTTTTTAAATGTCTTCATAGCGTTTTTCTCTACAACATTACGTGTGAAATATACCCTTTCGATCCCTCCATTCCAAAACTCAGAAATTACTATTTAATTCCAATATGTATACTTTCATTGTTATAATAAGAGTGAGTTATATATATATATATATATATATATATATATATATATATATATATATTGTAATGGTGCAAGGGATACACATTGAGCTGCATCTGAAATGGGAAAAATAAGATATACAAAGTAAGAAAAGGGTAATAAAAGGTTATGTAAGTGATATTATTAAGTATTAGTAGTGTCGAAATGCATACGAATTTTAATAACGATAATATTATTTTCTTAAATTTCTATATTTATATTTCTTTCATTAATTTCTTTTTTATTATTTCTAATTCAAATTTCAAATATTAGCGCGAAAAACACATATTCAAATTCATATGCATCTTTAATTTATATCGACGCTAGTAAGCCACGCCTACAAATTGACATCTGGCAAATGTAAATATTTATCGTGCGCAGTACTCAATTTGTAACATTAAGTTTTACATTAACCTAACTTGTTAATTTATTAAATAATTTTTAAAATCTGTAAGAATAGTAATATTAGTCAAATTCCATCTATTTAAATATGTTGATAAGGTAAAACATCGAGACTTTTTGGCATCATTAGATAGCTAAGTTTGGTAAAACAGACAAGCGCTATCGGCATCACATTTTGAAATTCATAAAATAATAGACGCATTTTTTTCGACCGAATCTTAGAAATCTCAAAATATTAATAATTCAAACGCTAATTCAGTGAAAAAGTTATCAAAAGTATCCTGCATTAATATTAATACAATCAACAAGTGATATTCTACAAGATATTTAGACTTTTACGTATAAACGTAAAACAAAGCGTCATTGACATAGTATCATCCATAATCACAAGGAATTCTGGAGATATATTATCAAGAAAGAACCACAGACCATCTACTGAACTGTTTATCGTCAATCTACGTCAATACCTTATATTCAGCAGCCAAACAAGAACGCAGGGAGATATTAGGCATCAGGAACCAAGTCCGAAGAAAAACTTCGATAGCGTCATCAAGAACGGCTACCCACACCGCCAACAATTTGATCAGCGATCGGACTATTTTCGAACGCCAAGACTTATCCATTTTGAAGCGTGCAATCTACAAATCAAACAACAGGTTTACTATAAACACTGGCTAAAGACATAGCGTATTTATTATTCAATTTTTCAATTCTTTTAATTATACACAAATAAAATTCTCGATTTTGTTTACCTTAACCTATAACGTCCTATACTAATATTAATATTAAATAAAAACCAATTTTAACGTAACAACATTAATTTAAAAGGTACTCACCTATTTATTTAAAAGATCATTTGTATTGTAATCCATATTTTTATAATTTCGTAACACACATAACCTTTTTTTTTTCTTGTTAACACCTTGTCGTCACTTATATATAGTTCATAAATTTAACCCTTTCCTATACATGTTATTTTATTACAGTTTTCTTTTATAGCAATAAACTTAATATTTTTATTATCATATCAATCTTTTATTTGTCTATATTTACTTGTAGGAGTTATTTCTTTAAGCCTTAACATTAATAGTTTACTTTTATGGAAGCAACAACTTAGATCTAACGAAGAGCCTGAGATTTCACATTTAATTAAGCTTTTTAATTTAGTTTCATGCGATCCGACTAGTTGGCAATTTAGAACACAGATAGAGCAGTTTGAGGAGTTATATAAAGGCGCCCATCTTTTAATTTCAAAATTAATATTTTTTGAACTCGTTTATTATATTTATTATCACCTCCTCAGCGATTCATCATTTGCCAGCCCAACGAGAGGCTAAGCATCACTTCAATATATATATATATATATATATATATTTACTGCTTATGAGTTCTAACCTCTTGAATTTGATATGTCATTAGGAGAGCGAGCGGAAATTATTTTGACCCAACCTAATAGATATTCTTCAATAAACAGTAACCTGTATAGGGAAAGACTTTGCTTGAATGATTTAGTACATATAATTAAAGAGGATAAGAAACAACACGAATATTATAGGAGTCAGCAATAAAAAATGTATGAACATAATCCAATAACTTAAATAAAAAGTTTATAAACGAACTATTTATTTGAATAGTGAACTACAGAGTTTCAATTTACAACAATTAGAAAATATTTTGTAATATCAATGCACTAATTCTATTGCAAACATACGAAACTCATTATATATACATATTACACAAATACAGTAATGAAACCACTTGCTTTAAAATCTATTCATACAAATTACACACAACATTATTAGAGACTGAATCGAAAAGTTATTTTTTAGGTCTTTATTTAAAATTAAACGGAATCATCACTATCACTTGAATCAAAATAAATAATAAATTCTGCCATTTCATTTTTATCGATCACAACCTCCCTTTTCCACCAGTCTTCTATAATGTTTTCAACATTGTTGATAAAATTTTTCCACACTTCTGGTTTTATATGTTAGAGTACATCCTGCCATAGTCTCAAAACCTTCTCTGTCCCTTCCCCATATATCCCTATATTATCGTAATATTTTCTCGCAATTCCCTATACATTTTCAATTGCATTGAATGTATAATGATATGGGGGTAATCTAAGTACGTTGTGTTCATACTTTTCAGCCCACTTATCTGCATAGCGTTTTTCTCTTGATTAAACTTCCACAACAGTACGTGTCAAATATTCCCTTTCAATCCCTCCACTCCAAAACGCAGAAATTAATATTTAATTCCAATATGTACACTTCCATTGTTATAATAAGAGTGAGTTACATATATTTACTGCTTACAAGTTTTAACCTCTTGAATTTGATAAGTCATTAGGATAGCGAAAGGAAATTATTTCTGACCCAACCTAATAGATATTCTTCAATAACCTTGTAAATACAAACTTGGCATGCTTGGTGTGTATTTTATATATATTAAAATAGAAAAATTATTGTAATTATATAATATATGTATATTTGTAATATTTCAGATCAAATACAGTTTCTCCTGCTTAGAGTGTCCACAGTTTTATGCTGATGTAGACGAAAAAACTGGTGAGGTTGTAAATATAGGTTATCCGATTCCTCTGCCCGCTTTGAATGTAAATAATTTATTCTTTCCAATATTGACTTACTCATATATATTCACATTTAGGCAATGGTCAGTCATGGTAGAGTTGAACTACTGGCGCACCCGTTAAGTCAAAAATACTTGCAAATGAAATGGAATTCATATGGGAAATACTTTCATTTAGTAAATCTTCTGCTTTACTGCATATTTTTAGGATTCGTTACCTATGTATCTTCATATGAATTGATGATAAACGACAAATGTAAAGTTATGTCGAATCCAAATGCTACTGTAAGTACTAAAGTGTTTTAGTTATTAAGTTTTCAGTGATTTTCAAGTACATGAAATACTCATAAAACCATATTAACAAAGAAACTTGAAACAAATTAAAGTAAGAAAAAACCTCATTTATTCGTATAAAAATGAAATTTTTTTTAACAATATAAAAAATTTTATTAAAAAATCGAGATTGGAGAACACAATACAAGTACATTTTTACGTGAAAATTGCCACTCTGACATGAAGAAACGTGTTTCGTCCTACTATGGACTCATGAGTGCATGGTGGCGAATAGATAAAATTCACAACACCACTATCTTACCTCATAGAGTCAAGGGACAGAAGACAGCATGAAAAAAAAATTAGGGCCGCCCATCGACTAACGCCAACCCAAACCCCAAACAGCGCGATCCCCATGACATAAGACATAATGAGACGAATGTGTACTTATATTTTGTTCTCCACAGCCGATTTCTCAATAATATTTTTTAAATATTATAAAAAAAAAAATTAATTTTGTTGCACTATTTAATAACTGCAAATTATCTATTTATAGTTCATTTCATATTATGCCGATCGGTCACAATTATCTTGCAGAGACAGATTTAGCTCGTTTCTAGCGTGCTAAGTATTCTGTATTTAATGTGTAGGTGTTTCACT
Organism: Melolontha melolontha; assembly: GCA_935421215.2. Lineage (NCBI taxonomy): Eukaryota > Metazoa > Arthropoda > Insecta > Coleoptera > Scarabaeidae > Melolontha > Melolontha melolontha. Next base: position 194,990,471 of record OW285235.1, on the reverse strand, counting down.
TACACTACCCTGATTTAATAACACCTACGGTTTCCACATTTTTAGCTTTTACAAAGCACTACTAGCACTTTATGAAATCTAATATAAATCTATTCAAGTTCTTCGTTTATATATTTCGAAGTATTCTCCACGAAGATTAATGCAGTTGTGCATGCGCTCGAACTAACTCTGGAAGCAGTTATTCCACTCGTTTGTTGGTACAGTCAAAATTGCATTTACGAAGGCATCGACTTCTCCTTTTGGCGACTGGAACCTTAGACCACACAGTCCCTCCTTGATTTTCGGAAAGGTAAAGAAATCATTGGGACTTCGGTTGGGACTGTACGGAGGATGGTCTAATAATTCGACATTTTGTTACGTTAAAAATTTAATTGTCCTGTGAGCTGTGGGCGAACTTGCATTGTCTTGGTGGAGGATGATTCGTCGTTGTGGATTGGTTTCTCGGAGCTCAGCGATGACTTGCGGCAAACAAATGGTTGTATACCAATCGACAGTAACAGTTCTTTGATCTTGTAGAGAAATTGTTGCTACCTGACCTGCTTTCGAGACAAATGTTGCGACCATCTTTTTAAAGACACTTCGAGAATTGAAGACTTTTGTCAGCTTTTCTTCGCTTTGGAACACCCAAACAGACGACTGGCGTTCATTTTCTGTAACGTATGAATAAATCCAAAGGGATTGAAATATACTAGAGATAGCGTGATTTCAGTTTGTAGGTGAGGTAAGTGGTCGTAATATGTACGGATCAGGAGAGCGAAGACGGGAGCGGAGACGGAACGAGCGGACAACCGCGCAGTGGCCGGTTGGAAAATTGGGCGTGAAATAAAATACACTCGTGTAATTATATAAAAGTTTACTTTTGACCATTGTTATTTTAATACTAAATTAAATAAAAAATAAAACGGATAAAATAAAATAAAAAAATACGTAAATTATCGATTGATTTTGAAATAAAATTGTTTTTGTGAGTAAGCTTCTAACTTTCACAGCATCCGATTGCAAGCGTTTAGGTTCGTGGCGTATCCTAGTTTTAAAGTATGTTTTTGAAATATTTATTAACTGTATGCCATGATTATTTAATGGGTCATCATTCACAATATGTTCGTAAGTTTCTTTTTTTGAATATTTATGATATTTTTTGCAATGTGCCAATTTCTTTTGGCTCTTCGTGGGGTCTCATTTCGTCTGTTAGACAATCTCCCGTGTACCGCTTCCGCCTGTAAGAGAATATGTTGTAATACTATATCGTTTTTTTTTTGTACATTTGAGCAATTTACTTTTTTTATGCTGCTGCTTTTAAAGATGTTTTCATCGCCCATTCAGTAGACTCTGCAGATTTTGTAGCAAAAGTAGAAGAATGAGGAACCATTTATTTTTACTCTTTCTTGGGAGGAACCATTACGCCCATGTCTCATTACGCATTTTCTGAAGCACACTTTGAAGAAGACGCTAAAGGGATCGCTAAAGGTGGTACACTATGGGCATGTGAAATTTCCAGTAATAATAGATTACTTTTCATTAATGCATTTGAAGTCAATGAAGAAGAACTGGAAATATCATTTTATTAATTTTGGTAGTCAGAATAAGTTTAGTAACCGGAATAACCTTCATATACCAACCCTATCGCCCGAGAATCTAAAGTTAATGCTTGATATTGAAGCATTCATCGGTTTAGCTCCCCGTTTCAAAATTCGAACAGCGCTGGGTTTGGTTAAAAAATACATGAGTGTAAAATGGTCAGAATACAAGAAAGTATTTTATCTATTGTACATTATCATACCCATCCTTGAAACCATTCTTCTCTCTCAATATCAGGAGGAAACCTAAACATTTCAGAAAATAAATGTTTTACCTATAGTGAGCGGCTAAAGTATGGAATAAATCCATTTAAATTCGAACAATTAACAGACCCCTATTTTGAAGTCAGGCCGGCTAGAATCATAAAATTAGAAAGTTTTCTGCGAATTTTGATAGGGTATTACAATAATTGAACGTTTTAAAATAAGATTATAGGCAATCAGACTCAACAGCATTGCTCCGGTCAATTGAATTAAAATAATTTTAGTTTTAATAAATTAAAAATTTCGATATTGCCAAAATGGTGCTGTGAATATTAAAGTTTCGAATCTGTTCCCAATATTCAAAGTAAGATGTTTCGCGTTAATTTAAAAGAATTTTTGCAACGTGTACGAATTTAAATCAGTATTTGCAACTGGCACAAGTTGCATATTCTACACCTTCTACGCCTACGATTTCGTTTAACACGTAATGTTGAAGTTTTGAACAACTTATCTATGATATGGTAGCACAATCTCACCATTTTTACTATTCATTTCTGCATTAAAAGTGCTTAATTCGCCCTATTATATTATCAACACATCATTAGGTACAAATACTTTTAAAATAAATGCGTGTATAATTTAATCAAAGTGATTGTAATATATTCCAATCTCCTTGAATTTAATGAAATTATACGAACGCTTTACGAACCTAGTACGAGTACGATATTTCGACCAATGACTGCACGGAAAAAGATCACACTTAAGAACTACAATCGCTTGGCCCCCTTTCCTCGCCGTCAGTTTTCGTGACCAAAACAAACGGCTTGATACTTCCCCTAATATAGTTCAATCTCTTTAAGTAAATCGAGAGATTCATCGCCACTCACGATGTTGTATACGTTTTTAGTGTTGCCTACATTGAAGCGGTATAGAGTTTTTTGACACCAATTCACCCTAGCTGTTTTCTGTTCTTCGGTCAACAAATACGGTATCCAGCGGGAAACTAATTTTGTGAATTCACATCTGTGAAACCCCTATGATGCCTCAATTTCGCGATATCTCACATGTCGATCGTCGTTGAAGAGCTTGCGCACAGTGGCGTTTTCCTGAGTTTTTTAGGTGCAACTGCTCTTGAATCGTCGCTAAGACTAATCCGTCCACCTTTAAATTCTCCATACCGACGGGAAATTGTTGACTGATGTGGTGCTTCATTACCGAAAACAGAAATCAAATCAGCGAGGCATTCTTGATAAGATAATTGTCTTTGACAATTATAAAATATGATTGCGCGAAAATTTCACGGTTTAGTTCCATTTTGCGACTAACTTTTCTAATTTGACAGTTCGTTGTAGCTACAACACTACACGTATCACATTGAAACGTTGGATTTAGGCTAACTAAAGATGGAGGTTAACTTTTGTACTAACGTTTTATTAGTGGCTCCCTCTATGTCCCAGTATGCAAAACATAAAAGACATCCCTAGTATTTAAGACTGGAAGGCTCGTAGACGACATTTTACATTATTGTTTTTTAGCATACTCATAATTGATGATAAATTGTTTTTTTTATTGTATTGAGAGTTATTGTACGGTCACGGTTACTGTCGTGAGCAAAAAAAACGGGACACTGTTTCTGCGTGGGTTTAAATTGTGACTACTTAAGTGGCTATCTTTACTCATAATAATAAGTCAGGAATTGTCAAAAATGTGTGTCTTATTGACATTTATTAAACATTTTTAAAATAAATGTAAATAAAAATTACTAAAAACGATAGAGAAAGATTATTTATTAAATTAAAATAATTATTACATTAAAATAATTAGTATTTCGTCATTCCACCGTTATTATTAACTGCATCTAATCTTGTAGACATTGAAGCGCCAATATTTTGTACAAAATTTGTAGAAATTTGATGCCAAGCATTATAAACAATCTCCCAAAATTCTTCCTGGGTAGAAGCTCTATCTCATTAATCCCCATACATTTTCAATGGGATTTAGATAAGGACTGTAGGGCTGAATATCTCAAGTTAAAATTTCATTCTCTTGTAACCATTGTGTTACAAGATGAGACAGGAAATTGTGTTGTTCTTATAGCTTCCTTTAATGTTTTGAAAGGGTTGTGCCTAATCTCAGTAACTAATGTTTCGTCTTCCTGCGTATTCGAAATTTTGTTAGGTGCGGAAATTATTTTCCGATATAAATTATCCTCTTCTCTCCATTTTTTTTGTATAAACTTGCGGCTGAACTTTTACCAATATTAAATTGAACCGACACACATCTTAATGATTTCCCATTTTTCAAACTAGTAACAAGTCTAGCTTTATCAGTTTTCGAAAGATGCGGCATTTTCAATTTTGAATTATCAACTATGATATATAATTTGACGTTAGAGTTTGAAAGTTAATCAAATGTTAAAATTACAACGCTAAAAAATAAAGGCAAATTTGACACTGTCCCGTTTTTTTTTGCTCACGACAGTACATAAAAGCGACCACTAATTTGACATTTTGTGTTATTTTCATAAATTTTGGTAAATCAGGTTTTTAAAATGTTATATATGTTGTCAGCAATGACAGCAAAAATTAAATAATATGATAATTAAACGTCAAAGTGACAAATATTATTACAACAACTTTAATGTAAAATCAATAATGTTACTACGAAAATAATTACAAATCTTTATTAAAATTAATATTTTGAAACTCCGCCGTTGTTCTCGATAACGTAGTTTAGTCTTCTAGGTAAGGAAGCTACCAAATTACGGGCATACTCTGGAGTAAAACTGTTCCATACCTCTTGAATTGTATTCCATAAATGCTCAGGATTTCGTGGATAAAAATTATTTCCTTTATTAAATGTCTTCAACATCAAACCCCAAACATTCTCTATAGGATTAAGGTCAGCACTACGCGCTGGCCAGGGCAGCACTGTTACGCTGTGTCGTTGCAGCCATTCTGTTACTGTTTGGGCGGTATGAACTCGACAATTATCCTGCTGGAACACAAAGTTATTTTCAGGAAAGATGCCGTTGACTGATGATAGCATGATGTTCTCTAGAATGTCTATATATGTTAATGCATTGAACCTGTTTTGAACATGTGTGCAGACACCAAGACCGTTGGCACTCATCCACCTCCAAACATTAACAGAAAAACGGCCACTTTTTCTAACATTATGGATGTATAGTTCCTCAAAACGAGTGTTTGGTGGTCTATATACTCTAACGTGACCGTTGTAATATGATTGAAAGACTTTATCATCCGTGAAAACTACGTTCTGCCAAAAATTTGCGTCGTGCATATAATATTGTATCGCAAACCCGATTCTCTCTTCTCTACTACCTTGTGTTAAAAAAGGCTTTTGCACTGCAACACGACTTCTAATGTTAGATGTAGTTTTTATACGACGCCGTGCCGTTCTGATAGACCCTGGAAAATTTGTCGCACGTCGTTCTTCCACAGCAGTTTCAAAAGGATTATTTATCAAAAAGTTTATCAGATCATTGTCCTCATCCTCTGTTGAAACTTTTTGCTGACCAGTCCCCACCTTTCTTTCTAATGAACGTCTCTGATTTCATCGGGCATTTATATAATGAACAGTGCTTTTCGCCACTTGAAATCGTTCGGCTACCCTTCTCTCTGACCAACCTTCTTCCAAAAGTGTCACTATACTACTTTTTTGTGCAATATTTAAGTGAGGCATTATGACTTTGTAAGTAATGACACTAATGACAATTTAAATAATATTTGACTTTTTTCATTATTAAGTGACATGATGTATACAATAGGAAAAAGTGCCGGTCGTTTTTATGTGACCGCGACAGTACTTATTATTATTATTATAATTACTTGCTTCCGAGAAAATATTAAATGAAAAGATATTCCAAAGGAAAATGATATTTTTTCTGTTACGGCCCATAACTCATTTGCAGAAGTGACCGCTGTTTCAGGTAAGGGATTTGAGATAATCCTATTTAAAGCTTAGAAGTCGTGTCGTTATAACGTGAAATGAACTGTAAATATTTTAAACTGTTATTAATAATTTCTGATTTATAATGCTAAATTTCTTTCTTTCAGACGAATCAAACAGACAATTATACAGAATTCATGGATAATTCCACGGCATGGCAAACACTAGAAGAAGAGACTCCTAAAAACTCTACAATTATGTTTATTAGTGCTATATTTATAATTACATACTGCGGTTTTAGTACCATAAAAGAATTTATACAGATGTATCAGCAAAATTATTTTTACTTCTTAGATCCAACTAACTTGGTGTCCTGGTTATTATACATTTCGGTAATAATAATGCTGTTACCAGTATTTATTCAAAGAGGTTGTTCTCTCCAAATGTCCTTCGCTTCTATAGCAGTATTTCTTTGCTGGTTCAATCTACTACTACTTTTCCAAAGATTTGATCAAGTAGGAATATACGTGGTGATGTTTTTGGAGATTTTACAAACTCTTATTAAAGTACTAATGGTGTTCTCGATACTCATCATAGCGTTTGGTTTAGCATTTTATATACTTTTATCCAAGGTATGTACAAATAATATTAATTATAGCTAATATAAGTGCGTTGTATTTGTTAATTAAAGGGCAACCATGAAGCTTTTCAAAATATACCTATTTCATTACTTAGAACATTTTCAATGATGCTGGGTGAAATAGAGTTTATGAATACTTACGTTCACAGCAATGGCACGTATTTAGAATATCCGATTCCTGCCTATGTTATACTTATACTATTTATGGTTCTTATGCCAATTTTGTTGATGAATTTACTCATTGGTTTGGCAGTTGGTGATATAGAATCAGTTAGAAGAAATGCACAACTAAAGCGTTTAGCAATGCAGGTATGTATCTATTTTTATTTTAAAAGAGCACTTTAATCCTGCAATTATTTGATTCATAGGTAATTTTACATAGTGAACTGGAAAGAAAATTGCCAAGAATGCTGTTGGAGAAAATAAACAAATGCGAAATAATTGAATATCCCAACGATACTAAGGGTAAAATCGGCATACTGGATTCAATATTACGAAAATGGTTTGGCAGTCCCTTTACAGATGATGGTAAAGTTTACATTTTTGTATCTCTGAATTAGCATGCAATGTCACTTTTTTATTATGTTTGCTTGCTTATAATGTATAAAACAAATATAGCTAGAAAGCGTGTAGCACGTTTTCTTTGCAGGAGTCGCCAAATCACAGAAGCTAAATCTCAAGCAAAGATGGCGTTTTGCTGGTAGGAGCATAATTTATTTTACTTTTCGTTGGATATTTTTCATGCAGCTGCTTAGGAATCAGATTTAGCATTAGATTAGTATATATGTTAAACTTACTTTCGATTATTTTATAATGAATATTTAATAATTTCTCCTAAATGCATGTCGAAGTAAAGAAGTCGTTTTGCCAAATTTTTATTAGTAAAAGCAATTTCACATTAATCAATCGTGAATGGTAGTTTTGAGTAATGCGGAAACAAGCAAATAGTTTTATTCTCTAATTAGAATATACTTTAAATTGTGCACATGCATTTATTTTCATTAAACTTACGTTATAGCAAGAAATTAGCTTTAAGACTGTTAACTTTAGTATTATTAGGCATACAATCACTAAAGACCGGCATTCTCGGTCGGCTTACACTGGCGTAGGAGAGAGGCGGGGTTTGAGTGATTCAGAGCTGCTGTTAGCTTAAGTTGTGCGTCTCGTGTTTCCCACTTTAGTACATGAACAGCTAACATAATGCGTAGATGTATTTACGAATACGCGTACGTGTAATTCGAACGCAAAGCATTGAAAATGTCTAAAGTTCATAGAAATGCATCAACTCGCCTGTTTGCTAACAGGGTAAGCAGATTTTTATAGTAATTCCCAGGCTTAAAAAAAAGTTTATTATGTTGGAATCCATGTTTCTGTAGAAAACATGTGAATAGTGCAACACACAAATCTAAAAAAAAAACTGAGAGACCGTATAATGAATTTCTTTGTGATTTAAGTATGATTAAGTGCATATAATATACCGGTAGAAAAAAATCGGACAAAGAATGTTTCTTCAGTTTTGGAACAAATACAATCCTACGTGGAAACCTACAAAGTCCGAGGACGCTACCGACGGTGCGCAATAAAATGGATAATTATGTAAAAACCGTAGTAAAAAATAAAAGACCGTGGCTCACAATAGATGAAACTACAGATATAAAACAAAATTCCATTATATCGATCCTTGTACGAACAATGACCTCGCAAGGACCGTCACACCCTTATTTGTTAGTCTGTAAAAGACTGCAAGAATGTACTGTCGGCTGGTACTAAAGGGCACCTACCCACCCAACCACCAAGATAAACACAGAAAGAAATTCGCATGTAATTCAGTGCATTATTTTATTTTATTATTTTTACGTATTTTTATAACGATGATATCAAAATTTCCTTCCGTACCAGAGACACTATGCCAACGCTCAAAACTATGTTCAGGGACACGATTTCAGATGTATCTATTCCGAATATGAATCGGCCGGCTCCGCCTAACTTCGCCATATGCGTTATGCCGTCGGTTGGGGGCACAAAATAGCTCGACTCCAATTAATATCTTGCATGTTGTGATTGTATTGTTTTCGGCGCGTACCGCACGTGTATAATTTCGAAGGCTTGAAGTGACGTTTATTATTATTAATGATCGAAGTTAACTGTGTGCAAAATCTTTTAAAAACCCGCTATCATTTGAGGAAAACCTTTTAATTAAGAAGAATGGAAGGCCTATTCCTGACCTTAAAATAAACTACACTTCCACAAGTAAAACTCGAACTTACAATAGAGTATTCAATAAAAATAATTATGAAAAATATGACTGGATTTGCGGATGTTCACTAAAAAATAAACTATTTTGTTTTATCTGCTTAATTTTTAAGAAAGAGGTGGAATAAACAAAGGTTGAATGATTTAAAGCATATCGCAGACAGGGCAAAGAAACACGAAAATTTCGTTTCTCACATGAATGCATGCGTGGATTTTAGTATTCTAGGCAAAGTGGACATAAGTGAACAGTTAGACAGTGCTTATTTGCGACATAAAATTAAGTACAATGAAGACGTGGAAAAAGCCGTCATATTTTGCGCGGGTCAATTATGATTATAAAATTTTGCGGAGCTTCTGAATTGGCGTTACGAGGCCATGATGAGACATTGACGTCGGAAAATCCAGGTATTTATGTATGTTTAATCAACTTTGCAGCTGAATTAGATGCTTACAATACATATGAAAGGTTCACAAGTGTTTAAAGGCGCCCCAAAAACTATTCACAACGGATTGCTAGATGCAATGTGGCAAATTTACAAGCAGGAAATATTTAAAGAAATTAAATTTGCAAATTTCATTGCTTTGGAGGTCGGTGAAACTACAGACACCTCTAATAATCAGCTAATGGTTGTTATTATTCGATGCGTGTTTAATGGACAAATTTTTGAACACTTTTGGTCTTTTTTAAGTCGGGTGGACATAATTCTGATGTATTATCAAAAACATTGCTGTATGAATTGCAAATTATTTTAAATTCTCCTTCTGGGTCTGATACCAATCAACTAATCGCTCAAAGTTACAATGGGGCGTCCGTGATGAGTGGTAAGACAAATGGTGTCCAAGCTATTATCAAAAGAACATTTCCACATGCACATTATATTCACTGTTACGCGCATCAATTTAATTTAATTATTGAACGAGCGGCACAGTGTAATAAAAATGTAAAAATTTTCTTTGCAAATTTGCAGTCATTTTCAAGTTTTTTTCTCGATCGCCAAAACGAACGGTAATTCTTGATGAAATAGTCAAACGTAGATTACCACGCGCTGCTCCTACATGCTGGATTTTCAAAAGTCGAACTGTGAACACATTATTTGAACACCAGGATTCTTTCAAAGAATGTCTTGACAAAATTATTGACGAAGATGAAATGGATTCAGTTACTATTAGTGTAGCAGTGGTTTATTGAAGCATTTTAATTGCCCGGAATTTCTCTACTGGTTGAAAATATTTAATTTCATCATGCCACATGTTGAACTATTATTTAATCAGACTCAAATTCGCGGTATTGACAGTGCTCAACTGCAAAAGGCAATTGAACAATTCCAACAGCAAATTATTGACATTAGAAATTTAAGAAATTCTACTGACAATGACAATCAAGAACGCAATAATGAAGAACCTGCAAGGAAAAGACAAACAACAACAGCTGGAGATAACAGAGCTGTTATTGCAAAGGAAGTATGTGACACTATTTTAAGCCACTATTTTAGCGAACGATTTGATTTTAGGGATCACTTAAGTGCAGCAAAATTATTTGATTCTCAAAATTTTAAAACTTATAGTCATTCATTTCTACAAAAAAATTTTGGTGAAACTGTGAAATCTTATCCTATGTTAGACAGCGTATAATTAAAAAGTGAACTTTCAGTAATTTATGAGCGCGATGACATGTGTGACGTAGGTGGTGTTTTGCCACTTTTAGTGTTCATAACATACAACAACCTAAAAAAAGTTTTGACAGAAACATACAAACTGTTGGATATTATTTGTACGTCGCCCATGTCGACAGCAGAATGTGAACGATGTGTTTCCACCCTCAAACGCATTAAAACTTTTCTGAGAAGCACAATGTCAGAAGATCGACTGAACGCATTGTCGGTCCTAGCAATAGGAAAGAAGTTTATCCAGCCTATCCCAGATTTTGACAAAAAAGTCATAGACGTCCTTTCCAGCAAGAAAATAGGAGAATGGATTTTATGTACAAAAAAAAGTAAGCGTTTTTTATGTGCCCATCATAACTTTCATAACAAGGCATTCATAACAAGGCATTGCGGCGAAATAAATACATGGGATTTTGTACGATTATTTACATGTCAGTAAGCTTTCCAGTCGCTGGATCCCTCAAAATTTAAAAGACGAGCAAAACAGGCACGTGTCAAGTGGTGCAAGGAAAAATTTGATTGTGGTCGTTCAAATTCTGTATATAACATTGTAACAGGTGACGAATCCTGGATATATGCATATGAGCCTCAAACTAAACAGCAATCGACTGTATGGGCGTTTCAAAATGAAACTAAACCAACGAAAGTGGTGCGGTCACGAAGCGTTTCGAAAAGAATGATTGATTGTTTCTTCGGAAAAATGGGTCATGTTGCATTAGAAGATCGACGAACAGTTAATGCTGACTGGTATGCGTCAATTTGTTTGCCAGAATTTATCGATGAAGTCAGAAAAAACAACATAACCTGACGAATCATTGTTCATCATGACAATGCAAGCGCTCACACAGCACGACAAACTGTCGAGTTTTTGACCAACAGGAACATCGAATTAATGACTCATTGCCAATATTCGCCCGATTTAGCGCCCAATGACTACTTCTTTTTCCGAAACATCAAAAATAAAATGCGCGGAAAGCAGCTTTCATCGCCTGAAAAGGTTGTTGAAGAATTTAAATCACTGATTTTGGAGATACCTCGCTCAGAATGGAAAAAGTGTTTTGAAGATTGGTTTTATAGTATGCAAAAGTGTATACATCTTAAAGAGGAGTATTTTGAGAAACAGTGAAGCGATTTACATAGCGTAATTTGATTTATTTCTCAATTTTCCGCAAATTTTAGCAGTGGCCCTCGTACTATACTATATCGCAACCAGCTTAAGACTGGCAACATTTCAGAAACATACTGTAAACGCCAAATTAGATGGCGAGCGGTGAGGATGCGCCCTAGTCGTTTTTGAAAACGCGCACGCTCACTTAATTGCAACTTTATGTAAAATACGAAGTTTCCCACTATTTCTAGTGCTGCACGGACTTGCTCCCACCGCTCGCCATCTAATTTGGCGTTTACAGTGTGTACATATAAAATATAATACATACTCGTGCAACCCAAGTCCCTTCCACTGCGTTTGTTCCCAAATACGCATTTTTAATTATAACTGTAAATAAATATTTTACGCATCGAAACATGTCAATAACTCGACCTTGCACCTCGTAAAAAATATTCGTCTCTTTCCTAAGTTTCATTAAGACGGAATTTTTCGAAAAATCTATATTTTTTTAAAAACATTTTTCAAACGTTTAAGATACTAAAAAGAAAAGTGTTTTTGTAAGCAAAAAGTATGTAGATTTTCCACATGCCAAGATTTAGGAAAAAGGCACAAAACCCCTTAGCACATTAATATTAGTACCTTAATAAGATTTCGACAAGTTGTCATACTTAATTGTCCGAATACATGGGATACGAATATTAATGTAGAAAGGAGTTTTATACCTTGCTTCAAGTTTTTGCTTAGCCGCAGTCTCCAAAGCAAGACTTTTTGCACCAAGATTTGTATATTACCAGATAATACTCAAGTAAACAGTCAATATAATATATGAGTCTTCTAGAAAAAAAATATTTTAAATAAATTTATTGATTGTGAATGCTTATCAAAGCTACCAGTAACTTACCACCAAAAATCTACAATTAATTTTAGATAATTTAGGTTTACATATTAGTATATTTCTCAATGCGAAATACATTTAATCTTCTGACTATTTTCAACCGATAATTCGAAATCCGTCATTAAATTATGAAATCTAAAGTAGCAAATACATTAAATTAGTTCAATAGACCAATAGCATTGTTTGTTACTATTGTTATTAATTTCTCAGCTAATACTATTATATATATATATTCCATTTTTTGGTCCATTTTTTGAGTTTCTTTTTATGATATAAATTAAACACGGATCAATATTTTTGTAAGTTTTATTGCTTTGTTAGCAGGAGCAATCCTTCCCATTAATGAAGGAATAGAATTTCGTTCATGTGATTGCCTCGATTGGCACGACAGAAGCCCATCCTGTCAACCAAATTTTTCAGTACATTGTCGATGGTTTTGGGCTCTATCTCACGAATAGCTCGACTAATATTGTGCTTAAGCGCCTTAATCGTTTGTGGATTACCCGCATGACATCGATTTTTAACGACACTCCACAAAAAAAATAGTCCCACAGCGTCAAATTGCGGCTCCGTGAAGGCCAATTGACATCACCTAAACGTCTAATTACACACATTAACTTCGTTCGCAAAATAGTTTGATGGGTTGTGTGGCATGTCGCACTACCCTGATGAAAAGTCACACGCTGGGGGTGCACTCTACGATGACTTCTCTACGATCTCGCGTGGATTTTCCCCAAATGCGGCGGTTTTGCTTGTTTACGTAGCCGCTAAGATGTAAATGCACCTCATTCGAAATGATGATTTTTCGAGCAAAATCGGGATCAATTTGGAGCTGTTCTTCGGACCAAATTGAAAAGCGATAACGAAGCGAATGGTCGTTGACTTTCAATTCGTTAGTCATTTGAACCTTGTACGCGAATAATCCGAGATCTTTGAGCAGTATTTTCATCAATGATGTACGGCTAACGTTCAGTTGCTGCAATCTCTGGCGGGTTGATTTTTTTAGGTGAAATCGCACACTGTGGGCTACAGCAGTATTCTCGTCTGTTGTCCCCTAACATTCCCGTCTCACTAACTCTCTGCAAAAATTTGCGGTTGGTGCTTCATGTCGACCGAAATTTCTTTGTTTATTGGCCTATACGCCTTCACCCCGCCATCATAATTTGATTTAAATATTTTCTCATCTAAAAACACCATGTTATTCCAAAGATGTTCTTCTTGGAGAAACTGAAGCGTAAAACCATCTAGTTGTTCTATATGAGTATTAGTGACAAAAGGTTTTTTTGCACCATAATAATTGCCCCGCTCTGATCTCACAATCCGGCGAGACGCTGTGGGTCTCACCTATAGCTTTTACAGCAGTACTCACCGGGTTTTGTCGTAAATATTCAATTAAATTATTATCTTCATTTACGTTTGATGCTTTCTGTCGACCTGATCCATCTCTTTGTCTTACGGTACCCTCATGCAACCATTTATTTTTTATTTGCCATGTCGTACCCACTCCTACCCCAAATTCTGCTGCGAAGTCATTATCCAGCCACCTTTAAGGTACGCGACTATTCTAGCCTTATCTACGACATTTAAATGCGACATTGCAGCAAAAATTATTTGAAGGTGAGTGACACAAATGACAAACAATTGACAAGGCAAAATTCTCTTCCACTCGAGAAAAAAAATCGTTTTCCGTTTTTTTTGTTTGCAACCAACGGTACATGCAATAAAGCAAAGAGAAGACCAGACTTACATAGAGTATTAACCAACGGCGTTAACCTAACACAATAATGCAAATGTCATAAATTACCTATTAAAGAAAGACAAAATAAAATCATTTAGCAATATTTATAACAAAAATTGAAGCAATTGCAAAAAATTCTAAATAGAAAAGTTCAGAAGTAGGAAATGTCCAGTTTTGAATTCCAAATTAATAGCACTATTATAGACAACATTCCAAGAAATTGGTAGAAATTCATGAAACTTATCTATGCATCATGTAGGTATATGAAATAAATCATTACACTATAAACTGAGAAATAGTATAAAATCCCTACTAGATAATTCAAAGAAGCAATATTGAAAAGTATCAGGAAGATTAAACAAATTCGCACTGTTTGGATAACACAGCAGCCACTTCGGAAAAAGTTTTCAATATTTCCCAACAGAGTTCAAGCGTGCTAACATTAAGGGAAATGTTTAAAATAAATAATTGTTGTGATGGTGAGCATCAAAGGATGCGCGTAATACAAGAAACGTCGAATAAGTATTTAAAAATTAACATACAAAAAGTACGCGCTGGAAAGAAAGTTAATTAATTCAATTAATGTGAATGCAGGTAAAATGAAACAATCTCTACAGAACAGTACAGAGTTACCTTGATAACATGTCGCGACCAGACGTGTCCTGGAAACAAAGAACGCCGGACACCGTTTCGCATGTTGAACAGCACGTGGAGTTTATGCTTTTCTTACGAAGGTTTTGGAATACAACAAAAATGAGTTTGTGTAAGAGAACTCATCTAAAAAAATGGTTTTGTTTTTTATGGTGCAAGATAGAGAGGGATCGAAGTTGTGATGTCGAATAATGAACTAGTTAAAAGCGCGAGCTGACAAGCTGCGATATCGATGAAATGAATATCATTAAAATATCCCTTGTAAAGAAGGCCTTAAAATGATATGCGACATGGCATAATTATAAAGTAGAGTACGTAATAAACTTAATTTTAAAAAACGAAATGTAAAATTGTAGGAATGCGAAAAGAATATTGAATATGAATTGACCGCTCAATCAGGTAGATGTCGAAGGGTCGGGCGGCTAGTACGATAACAAATTTTTTTCCTTAGACATAATACGAATTATTACAAACGGCGGCTTTGCTGGTTATGGGATGGATGCCGTGCTAATAATAATTAAATTATTTGATAATAAAATAATTACGGGTGCTGGTGAAGTTTCTTCAAAGGGCCAGGACGTGCGTGATGATGGTTAATTATTAATAAATATACTACAACTTACTTACTAAATAAAACACAGGAGCGTTCTCCTTAAAGTTTGTATTTATTTGTACATAAGAAAGAAGTCGAACTTGATATATTTAAAAGTAATTAATCAAAGTAATATATACACGAGGAGCGGTAAATAACGTAATTAAAAATTAACACAAAATACACTGAAAACCAACGTTAAATTGAGTAGTAAATTAAATGTTAATTAATTAGGATTAATATAAAATAATCTCTGTATCGAACAATACAGAGTTACCTTTGAGTGGCGATATGGTCGGCCACGTGATCTGCGAAGATATACCTGGACAAGTATATATAGAGCGATGCTTCTAATTGCCGAGATACAGGGGCACGTGCATCATGGCAGTACTTGACCAGTACGGCGGGCAAGATGTTTTACTTACGAAGGTTCTAAAGAGAACTGGTTTAGAAAAGGTCTGTTTTATGACCTAAGTCGAAGAGAGGGTCGATATCTTGAATAATAATTAATAAGAAGCGCGACCTGAAGAGGTGTTCTATCGATGGCATAAATATTATTAAAATATCCCTTGTGAGATAAGCTTTCTAATGATATGAAACACCATAGGAGATGTATGTGATTAAATCAAAACAATATAATGAAATGTAAATAGAAATTCCACAGTAGGGTTGTTAACGGTTCAGGTAGAAAACCAAGGGTTTGTCGGTTAGACATATAACAAAAGAAATGCTTTCTCTTTGCAAACGAATATATACAGAAAAATGTCTTAAGTTAAGTATTTTAAATCGAGATATTTAAAGAAGAAATATATTATTTAAAAATAAATTAAAATATTTTTATATGCAACGTAACAGAATATACACAGAAAATGTCTAAGTTTGAATTAATATTTTAAATTCGAAATATTTGAAGAAATATAATTTAAAATTGAATTAAAACATTCTTACATATACACGAAGTGTAACAGTATGATACTGAGTTTATGTCAATATTTTGCGCGTGAAATAGCTGTCAGTGTCAAAATAACATATTGAAAAATAGTTGTCTTTCTGGGTTCTTTTAAATAAAACTAACGGTAATTCAAACATACACTATATTAACAACAAGACGCACTAAATAACAATTTAAAAACTAATAACTAATAATAAGAATATTTATTTCACCATAAGTATTTATTTACATTTATATAATATCACACGACGGCGATTACTCATTCAACGAATGGTCTCCCTCCATTTCAAGTTCTTATATAGTATAGCTTATTCGAGGGCCTTCCAGAAGCTCTTTTCTAGAAGGTACGGGAGACTTAATGACGTATTTGGCACGTGATACCGCTCGCCTGACGTGTCGGATGACTCACATCACAATATGATTTAAAAAGAAACTCACAAGTGGACCATCTTTTATATAAGCATATGTTTATTGCATATTATTTTCCGGGTTCTATAGTTAATTTTTATATTTATATACAAAAAATAAGATTTTTTGTATCAGTACAATAAGTTTTATTAGGTTTGGATATGGTAATGGAAACTAATGAAGATTATCTCGTGTGCGAAGTAGAAAAAACCAAGAAAAAACTAAAGGAGATTTCAACAGTACTTGATACTCAACAACAGTTTCTACGACTTATAGTACAGGTAAATTATATATATTTTTTTAATTAATTATGTATTACAATTGTATACCATCTGTTCTCTTTTCTAAATTTAACAACATATAATTGTTTAATTTTATTAGTGAAAAATCTACGAATAGATTTGATTTATTATTCATTACATATTTTTTTTCTTTTCTTCATTTACTCGGTTTAGTATAATTCTGAAGATTTAATCCTCATTTTATCTCATCTCCAGCTATGTGAAAATCGAAATCAAAAGTTGTTTATAGTAGCAAATCGAAATGCTTCATTACTTAGCCCATAATAATGTCCACTATTTCCAAACTATTTTCATTTGACAAAATGGCTAAGCTAGAGAGTTGTGCTTAGTTCATTGTGGATCTGAGATAATTCTTAATCAGTTTGAGTTTCAAAAAACTCCTCTCGCACGATGCAACATGAACATAGAAAATTTAAAAAAAATATTAATGCTAAAGTAGGATTGGGAACAAAGTCCAAAAGTTCATATTCAACCACAACATCTTAGAATCTCAAGGAAGTTCAGCCGAGAAACTCTGCTTTTGTAACTCTAGTGGCTTTTAGAAATCTTCTTTGGCGTTGAATTTCTGCAGAATATTAATCATAGTTGCCAACCAAACTTTCTACAAACTTGGGTAAGTTCAGTTTCCGAGGTTTCGATCAGATTGTTGGGCTGTAAGTCTGCAAACCGATTTGATATACATTCCATGCCTTCGCAACGTGTATCAATGTCTTGTTGAAATCTGTTGATGCACTCTAACATTGACCTTTCCAGTTCTTGGTCCAAAATCAGCGGCTCATCTCCAGCCTTTTCTCCGGACTAATTTTCTTCTTCCTTACGTTTCTTCCTTTTGCTACAGGAATGACCATCTCTTAGCATCTGTTTTTTTTGCAAATTGCAGTGCTTCCTCAACAAAGCCATTTCTTTTATCTTTGAAAAGACCTTTAGACTTCTCATCTTGATAACAGACTTCTTAAAGCTCATTTCAAGAATCTGTAGATACTTTTGAACATAGGTGGCCCATTCTAGGACAATATTCCATAAACACAAAAAGCACAAAAACAAGAAATCACACATTCCAGACAACAGAGCTGGTCCTCTGATTTCGATCGTTTCCGAAACATCACACAGTTCCTCAATGTCATCGACAATCTTCTTAAAGCACTTAAACACAGGCTTAATGGGTTCGTAGTGAGCACTCTATCGTGCTTTTAAAAGTAACTGTAACTTCA
Organism: Melolontha melolontha; assembly: GCA_935421215.2. Taxonomy (NCBI): domain Eukaryota; kingdom Metazoa; phylum Arthropoda; class Insecta; order Coleoptera; family Scarabaeidae; genus Melolontha; species Melolontha melolontha. The sequence goes on along the minus strand of OW285235.1, from coordinate 194,972,364 downwards.
ACATTTGCCAGAAGAATCGTCCATATGTGCGTAGAAGCTGATTAAAACACGTACAAACTTTCTAAGTCACACTTAATGGACCTATTGGAAAATAGTGTACTTCACATAGATTGAGCGAGTTGTTTATACAGGGTACAAATAATGCTTTAGAATTAAGTTCACAAATCCTTGCTCGAACTCCTGAATGCACTCCAGCCATTGTAGAGGTATTGTCATATCCTTATCCTCGGCACTAGGGCTGGGCGAAGTATCGATACATCGTCCAATACCCGATACCATAAACGGTATCGATTCCCCGATATCTCAAGTGACGAAGGTATCGATTCCAAGGTATCGATTCCAAAGTATCGATTCCAAAGCATCGATACCTATTGATACTTTATCGATTCCAATACTCGCTAAGAGTCGCTGTATCGGGCAGCCATGTATCGGGTAGCTTACCTTTGTGCATTTTTTGAAATGTACATGAAGTTTACATTATGCGTAGCAAATATCCATAGCGATCGGGTCAGCGATGTATCAGGTAGCGATGTATCAGGTAACCATGTATCGGGTAGCCATGTATCGGGTAACCATGTATCGGGTAACCATGTATCGGGTAGCTTACCTTTGTGCATTTTTTTAAATGTACGTAAAGGATGCCATAACTGTTTAACTAAAGAATTTTTAAGTATGTATGCATTATATATATATATATATATATATTATATAGTATATATTTCAAGGGATGTTGTTGAATTTTACATTATGCGTAGCAAATATCCATATTATAACATAAACATAATAACTATAATTATTACAAAAGACAAAACAAAATAGCACAATATTGCAAATTTCGATAGAATCGATAAATTAATTTTATATCTCTTGAAACCGATATCAAACAATCGATACCTAGAAAACGGGTTATGAATACTGATTCCTAGGTATCGAATCCAAAGTATCGAAGCCAAAGCATCAATACCTATCGATACTTTACCGATTCCAGCACTCAGAATCGATACCTTGCACAGACCCGATACATCACTAAGTATCGATACCTCGATTGGTATCGCTAACCGATACCGAAAACATCGGTATCGCCCAGCCCTACTCGGCACATTGTTATATCTAGACCATCCTGTTCAATAACCTTTAAAATATCTGCCCTTATGTCAACGGCTTTCTTCGCAGTTAAAACCTAGAAATGACTCCTTTATTTCAATTCTTTGTTCTCTATGTGAATATAACGATGAGATGATGAGTCACGCGAACGGGTTGCTTGTGTACTTGAGTACCAACACAGTTCAAAAAAAAACCCCACACACACCACACCATAATAATACTAAATCATTACAACATCACATCGTTCATCCGCAATTTGTGATCGTAAAGGGCCATGTAAATTATTTGACATGTTATTTTATGTAACAAAAAGGCGCTTTAATACAAAACCGGCAATTTTTTGTCACCTTCTCAGAATCGGTGCCCGGCGCGGAACGTACCCCCCCGCACCCGCCTTCCTACGCTACTGATTGTATGTGGTCATCACTATGGGGATTAAATTTCACATTAACAATCTCTCCAATCAGCAGCATCGTTTTTGAACTAACTACTAATTTTTGTAGACAACATATTGTTTAATCTATTTCTTACGAAATAAATATATATATATATATATATATATATATATATATATATATATATATATATATATTATAAAAATTAATAGTTATTATAAAAATGTTAATAAATTAAATAATCATTTCCTACGTACGCTAATTTTATACCTTAATGGAAAAAATAAAAACATTTTGCTTTACAGAAAATGGAAATAAAAACAGAAGCAGATGATGTAGATGAAGGTATCTCTCCAAACGAAATGAATCCCCTTCTAGGTAACGCCAGTAAATGGACATCGCCAAGAATAAGAAAGAAATTACGATCTGCTTTGAGTTTCACAACAAAGGGTAGCCAATAAATAGATGGACTGGAAGAAACTAATTCATTTTGCAGATGATTTTTTCAAGTCACTCAACGACATTTTTGTGTTGTCTTAGCTAGATACTCTCTAGTAGATTTGTGGCAAAACCACTATAAAATAACTAATTTTATCCCAAACAAATTGTCTCAAGGAGTTAAAAAGTAATGTCTGTTAGTAAAAAGTTAAAGAAAAGAAGCTCACTTAGGCAATTAATTTTTAAATCAAGAAGTAACCGCATCTACCAGATTGTAGTAGGATATTGATATTTTACCATGGAAATATACCTTTCTAAAAATTTACCAAAATTAAATTTTCTGCCAATTTTTTAATAACGTGCAACCTTTTATAAGTATATAAAATATTATGTCTACAGATGTGAACCAACAAATAATTTCACATTAAAAACAATGACCATAGTTGAAAGTTGATGCTTATTTTTGTATGAAATGAATATTTTTATAATTCATTTAAAACAAACAAAATGACAGGTACAAAAAATAAAATTTCTTTCCTCGATGTTAATTGTCATAAATTTTAAAATTCATCCTAAAATTGTGTAATTGTTGTTAACGAAGCACTGTACGTGATATTTAAACCAAATTGCATAAAATAAATGTTTCTATGTTTAGTTGTGTTTTACTTATTAAAGCCACAAGCAATACGATCAACCCAACGTTTATACAGTATCAGTGTGTCAAATATTTTTAATATAAAGTTTAATATTCTTAAAATTGAAACAAAACGCCTAAGGGCGATTTAATTGCGGTCTGTTTACACAACGGCCTAAATGGACCATAACAGAAAATACTAGGGTATATGAGTCCTTTTAATTTGTTTTGTAGTCGGAGTTGCCTCCATTTCCACTCCATTGTTTTGTATTTCCCAGGGTTGTGACGTGTTTGTGTCTGATTAATAAATAATCGTGTGTTTTTGTGTATTTTTGTGCGGTCTTGTGTTGCGTGTTTAATCTGTGTGTTTGTCGCTTTTTTGCGTTTAAGTCACTGGTCATCGGTCTTTTGCGTTTCAGTCATGTGTGTGTTTACTGTTTGTTGTTGTAAAGAGTAATTATGTTCTGTGTTTGCGTTACAAAGTATTGTATCTGTTGTGTTATTGCGTTTGTAGAGTGTAATGTTATTAGCATATTGCCTAAGGCAAGTGCTAATTCGTCAATTGTGTTAGGTGTTGTGTTATTTTGTTTTTGTGTCCAGGGGTTAGTTGTTGGGGGTGGTGCTGGTATGTAATTGGGTTTGGGTGTGGTTTTGTTTACAGGGTTATTTGGGTTGTTAGGACAGTTAAGGAAAGTAGATAAGTGAGGACCACCGCAGTTTGCACACTTTGGTGGCGTTGTTTTGGGTTTTGTACATAGGTTTGTTGAGTGTTCGTCTCCGCATTTCATACATTTGTAGTGTACGTTACAGTGTCTTTGTTGATGTCCGAAAGTCTGACATTTGAGTCCGCAGCAGTCGTGTATGTTATAAATTGATTTATAATGTCTCGCCAGTTCGATTAAAACAAGTGGTGCAGGTATGCCGTGTTTACCGTTCATTCGTTTGATTTTTATTGTCGGGTAGCCTTGGTCAGTCAAGTCGTTTGTAATGTCTGTGTCAGTGATAAAGGTAGGAATGCCTCGCATAACTACCTTTAGTGTTTTTTCGCTTCGTAATTGAAACGTGTAAAATTGAATGTGTTCTGTGTTGAGTATGTGTTTAAGTGTCCGGTAGTCTTCGTCAGTTTTCAGTTCGATGTGAATGCCAGGTTTCACTAGTTTGTTTTGTACGGTGTTAATGTTGTGTGTTTTAAGTATTTGTCGTATATGTGCCCATTTGTCTTTGTCTGTTATTATGATTGGTGCGATTTTGTGTGTTTTGCGTGTTTCGGTGTTTGTGTGTTTGTGTGGTGTTTGTTTTGTCACTTATCCTGGGTGTGCTGCCCGAAGTTGACGGTTGTGGAGTGAATTCAGCTTCTTCTTGTACCATCTTTTCCTCGGGTTTGGTTTCGAGGGCACTGTAGGAGTTTTGTGTTTCGATCGGTGTAGTTGTTTCGTCTGTTTTCAGCTTCTTTGTAAATTTAGGGTAGATGAAGTCTTCGATTTTCTTTTCCGGATGTTTCATGTTCTGTTTTCTGTGGTGTTTTTCTTTTTGGGTCGGTTCGGGATCTGTTACTTCTACTTGTATCTTCGGTTGATCTGGGTTTATATCAAATAAATTCAGTGAAGTCCGTAGTTAGTTCTTGAACGCCACTTTCGCTTTGGGTTTCATCGATTATCGCCTGTGTTTGTTGAAGTAATTCAGGTGGCCAGAGTTCAACGAAGTTGGGATTTAGTTTTAAGTTTGTTATCGTAATCGTTCGCCCGGCCATTGCTTCCGGCTTCGCTTGACGATATTTCGTCGTAAGTTCTCTCAGCTGGTATACTGCTCGAACAGAAGACGCAGTGAGAATGAAATACTAGGGGCTATTACTGGGTATATATACTTATATACCGGGAAACGTAATTCGTTTTTGTGAAAATTTAGAATTATATTAATATGAATAATATTAATTATTAATACCTGTGTAATTACACTCGTTTAATATCGTTGGCTATAAATATTCATTGTTCAACTTCTTGGAATAGGATTAATTACGGTAACATACGAAAACATTTTAATTGTCCATCCTTATATATATTATACTACAAATATATTTCAATGCAAATGTACAAATTTACCATAAAAATATGTGAAATGACAGTATAAATAGAAAATCCGACGATTTTGGTGGTTTACAATTTCGTAGCGATTCAAAAATTTCATTTTTTTTTGTAATTTTGAGGTAAAGAGTAAAAATGAGTTTTCTAAGAATGTTCTCTCTAAATGTGTTAAATTATTGATAAAAATGAGCAAAAACAGCAGTAAAATCAGTAGTAAATATGACTATTTATTAATCTCTGCAGCTAGTTTGGAATCCATATGTCCTAATACTGAAATTCCAATTTTGTATCCAGATATTGTAAGTCTTGAATGAATTAAAAAGTACCCAAGTATTAAAAACAAGAAACATTATAGTCCTTTCTACGATATATCAACACGACTAAATGATTAAAACTATATGTATGTTTTGGAAGGTTTAAATGCAAATAGACCGTACTATATCTACTTTTGGCCTAGTGTAGCGTGAAACTGATATGACTATGACGATTCTGACGACTGTGAAGACTTTTAATATATTTATTTAATTTGTTTATAAATATTTAGTATTATATTTTTACCTTATATAATTTTATATAATTATATAAATATAATACATGTGCAGTGTGAAATTTTGTGAATACAGTCCTGGTTGGGTATCGATATGTTCTAATATTTCTATTCGCTCGTTTGTATGAACTTATCTGCCACTGGTTCAGGTAGTTACCCGTAATAGACTTTACGGTTTTAATCCATTAGTCGGGTCGTTATATCGTAGAAAGGACTATAGCATTATGTTATATATTGGCAAAGCTCATTTGGAACCTTTGCTGTACTATTCTTACAAGACAATAGAAAGACGCACCCTCACATAGCCTTTTTGGTGTTGCATATACAAAATTGGTACTATTACTAAAACAATTGGTATTTCAAACTATGCTGCTACTACAACTATTAACTACAACTATGACAACTAATAATAATAATATCTAATCTTATAAAATAAAAAGCAAATTTTTGATACAAAAGAGAAATATTTACAGAGTATAACCCTTATTTATATCTAACATATAAACAACAAATTGTATAACTGTTATCGTATTTGCATATAACATATAAAAGGGCTAAATCCAGGGTTCTCAAAACCTCAGCCCTCGCCCTTTCTCGCTCTACCGGCCAGTATGTAATCAGTGCATGTAAAGCAAGTAGAACCCTTAATGTGAAATGATTACTAGTCTGAAGTCCACACCTCTGGATAGAGTCCATCATCCAGCTGGCATCGCTCTCCCTGCTGTATGTAGAGAAACAACAGTATTTAAAAAGAGACTTAAATCGCTAGAATCCGAACATCATCCTCTTCACAGTCTACGACCAGTTGACAAAAGATTAAAGTCGAGGACAAGCTCCCTGAGATCAACAGAAGGAGGAAGACTGCAAATCAACACTGGATGGATCCCGATAGAAGAACTTGTGCCAGATTGCTATGAAAGCTGGAAAACCTGTAAATCACTGAACAGACTGCACAAGGACACTACAAAATCGAGAGATACTCTCAATAAATGAGGTTATCCTGTAGACTCCAACCTGTGTACGAATACGCAAATCGTGCACTATGACCCGTCAAATGCACTTTAGAGGAACTTATGGCAGCAAAGCGAAATGCAACCGACGTCGCCTGTTTCAAGAAATGTTTAGCTATAGTCTAACTTATTATATATTTCCTATATTTGTTGTACTGTAGTTTTTATATAGGATCGTATTTAAATTTTTGGCTGTGTATTTCTACGTATATTTGAATATTCTAAATACTGTAACATGTACTCTGACGATGCTCCAAATAAGAACAAAAAAAGTTCAAGAATAAATTTGTTGGTCCTGTAAATTTCACCTAATTTTATGAAGAAATTAATTTTAATTAAAAATATCTTCGCATTTGATCTAATTCCTATTTCTTGCTTTATTCATTTAATGTAAGAAGTTATACCTGTATATAAGGAAGGTGATGCCAATAATTTCAATAATTATTGTCCCATTAACATTTTACCACTTTTCTCTAGCTGCATGCCATGAGTTGTTATTGATTAATAAGATGCTAATCTCATATTTCAACAAGTATAATATCTTCAGCAAATATGCATTTCTGCCAAGTTGTCTGTTAATATTGGCTTATTGACACTTATCATTAACGCCTTTGTTGGTAACGACCCCGAACGAATATCTTGATATGTTCGTTGACCTAGCGGAAGGTCTTTGACAGCGTACATGAATCTTAAATTAAATACATTTTATTAAAAAGTATATAATTTATTTAAATCATGAATAAGTACAAGGATGAAAGGGCAGTATGCAATTATACTGGTAATAATAGTTTAAGGACGGTCAGAAACACGTTTTCCGTTAATTATCCCGACAGGCCTTTGACTTTGTGCTAAAACAATTTTAAATATTTTTAACAAATTCAAAGATGTCTAAATTCACAAAAAAAAAAACAATCACGTGTTAACAGAACATATGAAGCTGAATATCCTTTGTTATGTAGAGCAATGATTTTAGATGTAGCCAGCCATTTTAGAGTATCGTACATTTATTTCAGTGTGCAAAACCCTGAAAGAATTCAAATACAAACCGTACAAGATATCAAACCATCCAGAGCTTTTCCATGAAGATAAAGTAAAACAAACTGATTTTTGTGAAATAATGTTTAATATGTTAAACGAAAACGAATAAATTTTAAATAAAATAATTGATCGTAAATGGTGAAGTCAACTTTCAGAACTTCGAGTTTGTATCCTACATTTATCGATTGAAAAATACTAAATTTCCTCTCCATTAATCCATCAGGTATTGGTCGCGTACAAATTTTCACGCCCAAAACCTAACCCGAACGCAGTACCCTCAAGAAGTCAATGTCTGGATTGAAATAATAAGCGATAGATTTATAGGCCCATTTTTTTTTATTGACGGCAACCTCACTGCAGCAAAATATCTTAATCTCTAGCGAGAACACATCATTCCATCAATTGAGATCCTAAATGTTGATGAAGCTTGGTTCAAATGGATGGGGCTCCGGCACATTCTACTAACGCCGTCAGGGATTTTTTAATAACGCAGTTCAAAGACAATGGATTGGTGGATGTGCCCCATACCATAGCCCCTAAGATCAGCCGATTTATTTCCAAATGATTACATCCTGAAAACTAAAATTTATAATAACGTACATATACGTAACTTGGACGATACGTACTGCATATGATGGAGCAAATCCAGAATTTATTCGGAATACCAAGATCGCCCTGCTTATTGCCTTGAAAGACAAGGAGGACACTTTGAAAACTTGCTCTGAAATTAGACTTCACCTTTATTATGTTTTGTTTGTCTTAATTAGAATAAATCGTTACAATAAAATAATTTCTTTATTCAAACCTGAAATTTTGCACTTTCTTTTCTGAAAGCATAACCTAATCTTTCCTGGCTTTATTTTGCTCTGTATTACCCACTGTTGCCAGTACAAGTATTATAGTCGAAACAGATTCTACTATACTTTCGCGATCAATTTTAATAGTTTCATGATGGATTTAAAAAGTTTCACGTAGGGGAAGGTCGTAGTATCGGGCGGTTAAGCTTTTCCACAGATTGTGAATTTGGTAATAACACAATAAAACGAAACTATGCGCCATAACAAACTTCAAAAGGTTATTCGAACACCCTTAAAAACAATTATCCCGTGGAGGTTGGTTTCTAATACTTATTGGGATTTGAAAAATACCTTACATTTTACTATCGTTTAAAGTTGGAGGGTTGTATCGGACATGGTGTAAAACATAGGAAATAAATCATTATTAGTCATAAAACAACTGTTTATTGCGCAAAATGAATAAGACAAAGTTGCTACACTTTTCGCGACCAAAACAAAATAAAGCAAGTAACTACGTGGTTGCGAGATGTTCAGCAGGGCCACCCTCTCTTGCCCCGAACCTAACTGTTGGTGATCGTTCCGAGGAAAATACTCTGCCGGCCAGCTCAAACGTTTTTTTCGGAGAGCGACGCGAGTCCAATGGTCGCGAGGTGGTGTGTGGCGCCACCGTATTTTCCTGCAAAGTATCCCCCGTAAATACGGAAGCGGGTGGGACTATGGTAGCTCCAAAAGCAAAACAGTATGCCCCTTTACTACTTGTTACCGAATCAATATAAACTTTGCTTATCTCAATCACTTGAGGGAAGGGTATCAAATAAACACATGTCATCAACAATAACAAGTTTAATTTGTAAAAAAAAAGTAGGTTAAGAAAACTAATATTGACAAAATTATACAGGCATCGAAAGAGCAATATACTAAAGGGAACACAAAAGTTTGAAATACTAAAATTAATGAGATATCAAAACAAGTCAAATAGCGCTAAGGCAGTAATAAAGCTTTGACAAATTATAAATCTAGCATAAAATCTTCCAAGTTAAACAATATTCTACTGCATCGCTTCTGGCGCATAACAGTGAATACAATAAAACAGATTCACATGTCAATACAACACCCTGTATATCAGGAAGATTTACTGTCATCAAATTATGATATACTATTTGCATAACAGTCCAAACATGAGCTTAGCAGAACACAATTAAGTATATATAATCATAGGTTCTTTACGATATGGTTACAAAGTTTTAATTAAAAGAAATAAACAAAACTGCAACGTTCCCCAAATTAATGTTTAATCTGTACGAAGGCCCGTCTGAAGGAACAAAGCCTCGTACATTCAATGAATAATGCCTTATTCGCTAATTAGGTTTTCGATTAATTATAAGTGACACTGAGAAGTAACCAAATGGTGCACAGACAAGAACCGACTGCAATTAATTACAGTATCCATTCAATTAGCAAGTGCTTTGCATAAATCGTGCCCTTTATTAACTAATCTGAATTCAACTATTAAGTTCTTACGATGCTATTAAATATGAATAGTTTACATTACAAAGACTGCCCAAATATAAATGAACGGCTACTCTAGAGCCTTACTAAAGTGATAGCAAACTGATAATAAGTTAAATTTGAAATGCTTTGTACTTATATATTATCCAAAATCATAAAAGGTATATCAACACCTACTTTAAGTTGTCCCAGTTTTCGTCTAGATTCAACCTAAGGAGACAAGCCCTCCAAGGGGTCGCACGGGATAATTAATACCAAAGAATAATTTCGTCCAAATTGTCGCCAGATTCAAGCGGCCATTGCGTTTTTAGCACGCCATCTTGGACGCGTCGAAATTCGGTCTAGAATGTTTTTTTATGAAGCCACGCCGCTATCAAATTCGCTAATGAAGGTGGAATGTGGTTATTTCCACCGGGTTTTCCTCCAAAATATCGAATATTAAAATGTTCAGCTCCAAGGGAAACGTGTCCACGTGCCTAACCTTCTCACGAGGTATTTATCTCCATTGGAATACAGCAAACAATAAGGAAAAATTCTCTAGCCGGTAGGCGATAAGATTCAATAAAATAAATCCGGTTCTCACACTAAAAAAACACAACCAGCGCCGTCAAAGATCTCGGACCAAGTGCCGTTCGAACGTAGATTCGCGATAAACGAACTCAGCCGGTCATACGTCATACAAGATCGACAGAAGATACATATGCTTAGGGCGACATCATAGCACAATAATATACAAGCATAAGAGGTTGCCGATCCTCAGAGATTGAAATCGATTAAATTAATAGGAGAAGGAAGTTAAAATATTTGCGCGATGTCACAACCAAATTAATTTAATTAAGAAAATGTGCGTGAAGGCAGAAGAACCTATATTTTTCCTCTAAAACGTAACAAAGTACATTAACACTTGTTTAAGCCTGAAACATTTGAATACAGAAAACTCTACATATATCAGTTTCTAGCTTCTCGAATGGTCATTTTCTTCAAACGAACTTTTTCAACAGCCTGCTTCATGTTCTGTTCTTCCCACTTATGCTGTTTACCCATTTTACCTGCAAAATAAAAAAAACTTAAAAATAGAGTTTCATCGGTTTTAATTTTGTCCGATACAACCCTCTAGGCAACTTGTCCGATACAACCTGACAAACATGTGATGCAACTTTCAGTATAAATCGTAAACCATTAAGTCGAACCAGATTTATTGCTCATAACTTACTATATAATAACTCTTATTGCCACTAATACACGTAAAACATCGTTGTACTTACTTTCAAAGTAGGGATCACACTTCAAAGTTTATATCCGTGCACTCAAAACAACGCAAAAACAGAAAACGTGGAGTCACTACTGAACATGGTACTGTAGCGATCCAAGATAGTGTGAGCTAGTCTGTCGCTTTCTTCTCAACACTGCAACAACAGTACAGGTGCTATCACAAGCAACAGTTGTCCGAAACACAGTGTGTCCGATACTAGACGCTGTCCGATACACGACGACCTCCCCTATGCTGGAAAGTTTTATTTTTCAATTCAAAAACAAAAAATAGTAGATCCCCTGAACTAGAAGAAGCAGATTTACCGAATAGTTGTTTTATTTTCACTGGCACTGGCACTAGCACTGGCACAACTGGTGTTGCTAAAAGAACATGGTTTTCACTCGTTGAAACATAAATGTATGACTGGTTACCTATGTTGTTAATGCATTGACCATTTTCTTTTTAAAGATACACATAGGAAACATGTGCGTAATAATAAAAAATAATCCGGTATTAACCGTATCTATTTAAAGCCTCAACATTTAATGAAAACGTATACCTCTTAGTCAGAAACAGGGACATAGAGCTTCGCTTGCTATAGATCTGAAATTTGTATTGTCTATACGCAAACAAGGTGTTTTATTACTTCAGAGGGTGACTGTACATTATTTCGTAATAATCAGAAGCAACATTGCTAACCTTGTCTTGAATTCAAATTATGTGAAATTGAGTCAAACTTCTATGATTCCTGGCGTTATCATTCAGTTTTACTATGTTGCTATTGATGAGGATCTCGTTTTCTATGTTGCATTTGATGAAGATCTTAGGTGAAATATTGATATGTGTAGGTAGAGAACTAAGTTATTATGCTTTATATAATTGAAAAGGATCTGACAAAAATCAACTTCTCAAAACTTATTAATTTTGAAACTTCCAGTGTAAGCTCATTTTCAGGATCAGTCATTAGTAAAGACCGGCGTTCTTCGGTCAGCTCACAGAGGCGTGGACAAGCGAGAGAATCGGGACACTCACTTTACAAGCGCTTCACGTGCTATATATATGTAGTACATGAATTCGTGAACAGGTATCATAGTGCGAAGTTGTTTATAAACGTATTTACTAATACGCGTAAATGTAATTCTAACAGAAAGCATTTTTCTAAAAAAACGCGCAGTTTTATTTCGGTAAACCTCACGCAGTGACGCCAATGCTGGCCGACCTAAGTGCCTGAATATATTTATTAAAAATTCTGCATTATTATGGCAAGTTCTATTATAAAAACGAAAAGGACGCTTTTCGACCTAAATACATCAAAGAAACTTTCAAAAGTACAAAAAGATTTGCCATTTTCGATATGTGCACGCATTTAGTTTTATGTTTTCTTTTTCAATATAAATTGTAATTTTCTGTCCATACTTAAATATGTAGTACAAAAACTTTAATAAACTTTATTCCGAAAAAGTACATTTTGTATAACTATGACAAGATAAATTAAATAGTAAAAAAATCAAATAATCAATTTCAAAATATTTGAGATTAAATAGATAAAATATAAAAACATATAAATTAATTAAAAGTATAGTTATTGTGGGACGGTTTCATCTTTTGCTCTGTGCTGCACAATCCATGGATGACTTAAAATACCATCCAATTCCAAGCGAGCATTGGGATTCACAACCAGTAATCTCTTAATTAAATCAGCAGCAAGTTCAGATACGAAAATAGGCACAGTATATATAGCTTTGCTTATTCTTCTGAATGTGTCGCCGCTTGATTCACATGCAAATGGTGGTTTACCAACCAAAAATTCATAACACAACACACCTAAACTCCAAAGATCCACTTTTTCGTTATATGTCTTACCATGTACCATTTCTGGTGGCAAATAGTCCAACGTGCCGCATAACGTTGTTCGTCTGGAGGATGGTGCATGAACAGACCAACCAAAGTCCGCTATTTTAATTTCACCTCGGCTCCCCAATAATAAATTTTCAGGTTTTATGTCTCTATGTATAACTTTTTTGGAATGACAATATTCAAGGGCTTCCGTTATTTGAGCAATGTAAGTAGCTGTCCTCTCTTCCGAAAAACGCTTGTTTTGAGACGACATCAATTCTTTGTAACAAGCACCTAAAAATATTGAAGTTATTTATATAAATATTAATCTAACATAAAATGTGGATTTTATTATTTTAGAACTCTTATAAATTAATACGGCTCAAATAAAATTACGCCATATCAATAAAAGGTAACATATTCAAATATAATGAAGTAATTTAGACTGGCTAGTTAGCAGAAAATTAAGATTAACAGTTGAAAATAAATTATGTATTTGCATTAATAATTTAGAAAACCATCCTGAAACCAAAATGGTCATATGGGATTCAAATTTGGGAAACAGCGATTAATTCTAATATCGAATTGATAGATCGATATAAAAACAAAAAGCTCCTGTCTACAACTAATGCTTGCGGTCCATGCCAAATAATGTTTTACATAAATATTAGTGTGAATGATAAGGTTCAAAAGCTTATGTGTTAAATACAAAAATACACACATCAAAATAATCTATGGTATATTCCAAAAAGAGAGAGACAAATTTCTGAACAGACCCCAAGTGACAGTTGTTTCTTATTGGTCCAAAGCAAGGCAAGATAACACCGTAAAACATTCGCTTTTTGCCATCAATTGTCAAATATTTTGACATCTTTATATTCTAGAGTTTTGTTATCATATTATTAAATTATTATCATTATTATTGTAAAGTTTGTCTTTTCGGGATCTTAAATAAAACTAACAGTAACGAAGACACACACTATATTAATAATAAAAACGAATAACAATTTAAAAACTAATTACTAACAATAAGCACATTTATGTATTAATATTTATGTTCGCTTGGCGATGCTCTGGTATCGAATGAATCAAATCCCTTCCTCGACGGCTTATATATCCCGCGGCAGTCTCTCGTGTTTTTCTTAGTCTCGGTCTTTCCGTTTCTAGATCTTTCGTGAAGGCGCCAGAGGAATACGTGACGTATCGTTGGGTGAGTCATTACATTGCCCCCTTCTTAAAAGTTTCGTTTTTCGAAGTTTCGTCCCAAAACATGTCATGCTTTGGTTGCCTGGGTGTAAAAGAATATTCAAGCCGGTAACTGCATACCAGAATTTCCATACCAGTATGTTGGAATATTACTTCTAACATGCTTCTTACAATTCTCCAGTCCAGGCGGTCCAACCACAACCTAATTTTGGAACTGCTAATTTCAAAATGTCTTGTAACATTTGTTCACGTAAATGGACCAGGGCCTCCCATAAGGCACGATAGGTTGGCTTTAGGCTTGATAGTTCTTTCGTGACTAAATAAAATATGGGCTGTTCGTCAGTTGTTATTTGAAGACTCTTCCCAATTGCTGGTCCCTGCTGCCTTAATTTTTCGATTCTGCCAAATCTCTCTTTAAATTCTCTGGCAATTCCCTTGGCCATTCGCAAATCTCGGGCTACGCAATGAGCAAGCGCGTAGTCTGGCGGCACCGTGAACAAATCTTGCTGTTTCTCGATGGTCACCCCAAATCGAGCTTTCCTCGAACCAGAATACTCCTCCATAAAATCTTCGAATGTTTGTTATTGTGGTGGCTATCTAATTGGCGAAGTCAGCGGCTTCGTCATTATTGTCTCCAGAGTATGGGGCTAATCGATTAAAATGTACCTACTCTTGGCTTAGTATGAGGTGTTCCCCTTATGCGGTATATTACATCGTTAATCCGCTTCAGCACCTCGTATGGCCCCTCCCAATTCTTTTGAAATTTTGGAGATAGGCCCCGTCGCCGTTGTGGATTATATAACCAAACCCGATCGCCTTCATGGCAACCACCCTTCTCGGCGTTGATGTCGTAGCTTTCCTTCATTCTGTCACTAGCATCTTGGATATTATGTCTTACTTGATCATGGATATTATCTAGTCTTCGTCTGAGAGTGGTGACATAATCTTCTCCGGCAAGATGTTCACCAGGCTTGCTCCCAAACATTAAATCACAGGGCAATCGGAGTTCCCTCCCGAATAGTACGTTTGCTGGTGATTGGCCAGTTGTCTCTTGAACAGATGCCCGATACGCCATTAGGAATAATGGTAAATGTTCGTCACAATCTCTCTAGTATTCGGAGACCACTTCGGATAAGTAACATTCGCTGTACCATCCCATCTGATTGTGGATGCAAGGGAATTGTTCTCGTCTTCCCTTTGCCCAAAAGTTCACACATCTTTTCGAATAGACTGGACTCGAAATTTCGCCCTTGATCGGAATGAAGTTCCAGGGGTACACCAAAACGGCTGACCAACTCCTTCACAATCACGTCTGCTACAGTTGCAGCCTCTTGATTTAGCAGAGCATATACTTCAACCCATTTGGTAAAATAGACCATGACCACTATTATGTATTTATTTCCTTTATCGCTTTCTGGGAACAGGGCAGAGGCATCTATGGCGATTCTTTCAAATGGGCTTCCCACGTTGTATTGGCGCAAGGGCACACGTCGGCGCCTCTGGGGATCATTACTTCCGGCGCAATTAGCACACTTTTGGCACCACTCTTTCACAACTCGTGAGCAATTCTCCCAGTATAATCTCTGGCGCACCTTCTTCAATGTTTTATGGACGCCAAAATGCCCCCCAGAAGCAACATTATGGAGTTCTCGCAATACCTTTGATATTCTTTTCTTGGGAACCACCATTTGCATCTTCCGCTCACTTCCATCGTGATTTTCGACCTCACGTCTTAGGAGATCGTCTTCCATGGTTAAGGAATCCCACTGTGCCCAGTATTACTTCAATTCTCGTGAATGAGGAGCAATTTCTTACCAGGTCAGTCTTTGCCCATTTCTCCTCCAAGCCCTGAAGACTGCAAGATTCGGATCAGCTTCTTGATCTGCGCGCAAATTGTCAGGTTGCCATTGGTCATCAACCACGGTGGTTCGAAGAGCGTTGGCCGATTTGTCTTCGATTCGGTTGCAATGTCGACAGTCTTCTAGACAGGGCCTTCTGGAAAGAGTATCTGCATTTCGATGTTTGAGGCCTGCTCTATGTTCAATGTCGAAGTCATACTCCTGTAACCTCTCAATCCATCTAACTACTTGACCCTCGGGATTCTTAAATTGTAAGAGCCACTTTAAGGCGGCATGATCAGTGCGGATCAGGAACTTCTGCCCATACAGGTACTTGTAAAAATGCTCAATGGTCTTAACTACTGCCAATAGTTCTCTCCTGGTTACGCAGTAGTTCCTCTCCGGTTTGGACAGGGTCTTGCTGAAGTATCCAATGACCTTTTCTTGTCCATCTTGGATTTGAGAGAGCACACCACCAATCCCGACGTTACTGGCATCTGTATCCAGAACAAACCTCCCAGATGGCAGTGGATAGTTTAAAACAGGTAAACTGATCAAAGCTCCTTTTAACAACTCAAAGGACGCTTGGCATTTGTTGTTCCAAATGAATGCTCGATTTTCTGTTAGACGGGTAAGTGGTTTTTCAATATTAGAGAAACCAGGATAGCGTCGATAATACGTGCATAATCCCAAAAAGCTTCTTAGCTGATGTTTGTCTTTGGGTACAGCCACAGCCACAGCAACTCCATTTCCGGAAACCACATGTCCAAGGTAATGTATACCTCCTAGCGGAAAAGGTGACACTTCTTTGGACTTAATCTCAGGTTAGCATCTCGCAACCTCTGAAATACTACTTCCAAATTTTTCATGTGATCTTCAAAGGTCTTCCCTACCAGAATCACATCATCGAGATATACCAGGCAGGTATTCCAAGTACAGTGTCCATGAGTCGCTCAAAAGTAGCTGGGGCGTTACACAGTCCAAATGGCATGACTGTAAACTGCCAGAGTCTTGTACCTGAACTGAAGGCAGTCTTCTCTTTGTCATTGGGATCCATTCCCACTTGCCAATAACCACTGTTCAAGTCGAGAGTGGAAAACCATTTTGCTCCTGGCAAGGTGTCTAGCGTATCGTCTATTCTTGGGAGAGAATAGCTGTCCTTTTTGGTCACACTATTCAAACGACGATAATCCACACAGAATCTGGTAGATCCATCCTTCGTCCTGACAAGGACCACTGGTGAAGCCGATGGACTATTCACTGGTTCAATTACTCCTTGGCCTTCCATATCTTGTATAATCTGCTTGTTTATCAAGAATAATATCAGTCAGTATTGAAAAAAATTTACTGAAACTGGAGCTGAAGTTATTGAGTGAAAATGATAATTGAACATGTTTATTATATGATATTAGATAAGTATGACAATAGGATGATGTACTTTAAAATATAGGATAAAGTAGGTATAATTATATCTAAGTTACGTGTAAATACTGCATCATGTATAAAGTAGGTACCTATGAATATTTGTTACATGTGGATACTTATAAATGTATACATATATTATATTTAATATTAATAAAAATTATATCAAAATATCCCTAAAGTATTTCAATAAATAATAAATTATGTATTAACATTGTTTCTACTAATTAAAATATCTTCATATATAATTGTTGACGGAATAAATTGCTGTGGATATTGTCATGTGAATCCATGTTGTTCCGATAAAATAAATTCAGTAATAAATATGTTACAAAGCCAGTTAAATATGTATATACCTATATATCACCATAAGCTCCTTTCGCTAAATATCTGATTGTTGAAAGAAATTGTATCTGAGGAGTTACTGGTAATCAACGGTTATTGTTTGTTAAAAGTTGCTGTAGTATTAAATTGAGAATTCTTTGAGCTACCGTAGATTTGGGTGGCTTGGGACGAGCGGTTGTCTTGGGACAAACTGCAGATTGGTTTTTGAAAGTGTACTGGCATCTACCATTGAGTAGATGAACTTCGAAAACGAATAGAATATGTTGGTAATGGATGGCTGGAGCCTATTAAATATAAAGCAGTTGAAAATATCTTCGCGTGGTTGTGTATTTGTGCGGACTTACAGGTGAGTAAAAATGGGCTTTTTATGTAACCTTGACACTTCTTATCAGCCGCGAGTGGCTATTGGACATATGTGGTCCGGATATTTTTTTTGGGATGTCTGTTATGCATTTTAAACATATTATGTGATACGAAAAATACATAACCTTACAAATACACGTGGGCTAATATTTTGTTTTTGTTTGTCATTTTTAGGGTGTTTTGCCAAATAAATACGTGCGGACGGTGGGGAGTCGCAAATATCGCGATTTCAGTGATGAAACACTTCAAACAGCACTAAATGACATTGGAACAAATAATTTAACTTTTAGAGAAGCTAGTGATAAATATGGTATACCTAAATCCACTTTGGAAAGAAAGTACAACCGTACAAATATGAAACGTGCTGGTGGACAAACAATGTTAACAGCAAATGAGGAAAAGAACATTGCCGAAGCAATCACACAAGCAAGTGAATGGGGGTTTCCCTTAGAACGAGGCGACATACAAGATTTAGTACAGGGATATTTAAACAGACTAGGCAAGACCATCACAAAATTTCGGAACAATAAGCCAGGCAACAGCTGGTACTATGGTTTTATTTCCAGACATCAAAATTTAACGTTGCGACTGTCGGAGAATATCAAGAGGAGCCGGGCTGCGGTTTCAGTAGATATCCTTGATGAATATTTTGATAATTTAACTGATTCATTGAGGGATGTGCCACCACAGAACATTCTAAACTATGATGAATGTGGACTTGTCGATGATCCAGGACGAAATAAACTGGTGGTAAGGAGAAAAGCAAAACACGCTGAGAGAGTTATGGGCTCGACCAAAACAAATACTTCAGTCATGTTTTGTGTAAGCGGATCTGGGATTACATTGCCACCTTATATTGTTTATAAGGCTGATCATCTTTGGAGCACCTGGACAGAAAGGGGTCCGGAAAATGCTCGATACAACCGTAGCAAATCCGGCTGACTTGACCAGGCGCTTTTTGAGGATTGGTTTATGACAGTCGCTTTGCCTTACCTCCGGAACTTGAATGGACCCAAAGTGCTATTGGGTGACAATCTCGCTAGCCACATTTCTCTCAAAGTTCTAGAAGAATGTAAAACAAATAATATCAGATTTATACTTTTACTGCCCAATAGCACTCACCTTTGCCAACCACTGGACGTAAGCTGCTTTAGATCTATCAAAGGAACTTGGAAAGAAGTGTTACAAGTCTGGAAAAAGAAAAACCGAGGACCTTTAAGAAAAGATATGTTTCCTAGTTTACTTCTTCGAACATTAGAAAAAGTGGGTGTCAATCAGAAAGATAACATTATTGCAGGATTTAGAGCCACAGGAATATTTCCACTTGATCGTAACGCTGTGCTGAAGAAGTTGCCAAATCAAGATGTTGCTGATAACGATACTTCCGCACGGGTAATTGGCGAGACAATGAAAAGCTTTTTTGAAGAACTTCGATATGGAAAAAGAGGAATCAACGCTTCACCAACTCCCAAGCCTGCAAGGAAAAAGAAAAAGTTAGACGTGCCTGCTGGAAAGAGTGTAGCGTTGGAAGACGTAAAAACAGTTGAAGAAAATAAGGCGACACCATCCACATCACAAACGCCGAACAAAATGAAAAAGCTGTCGTCCGCTGATACGTATGAACTCCAAGACACTTACTCTGAAAATGGTCAGGCTGGAGGATTTTCTTCAAATGACGATGAAATTGAAGAATTAGAGACTTCAGCAATTATTATTGAACCGGATAAGGATTTAATGAGTTAGAAATACACGACTTCGTGATAGTGGAACTGAAGTCTGTGAAGGGAAGGAGTCAACGATTCATTGATAAAATTATTGAAACAAATCCACATCGTTGCTCATTTGTAAAAGAAAGCGCAAAAACTAGGAATGCTTTCATTTTCCCTGAAAACCCTGATGAAGGGGATATCGAAGGTGCCGAATATATTGTTACGCTGCCACCTCCTACAAAGCTGAGAAGGGGAGCATTTTCATTTGACCCTGGTGTGCTGGAGCGATACTTGCGTATCTACGAGTGAAAAAAAAAGTTTTAATTTTTCAAGTTCCTTTCTATTTTAATGTTCAGAATATTTTTTTGTTTAGCTGTTACCATTGTTTTATTATCTTCTTGTAGAGAATCTCTTTATTTTGTACTAATAAATATTAAAAAACTATCTAGGTACCATTTTTTATTTTCCATGCACCGTAGTCTTCCCTAAAAATTATTTGTTTGTCTCAAGTCGCCTAATAGAGTGTAGGAGATGATAAATCCGTAAAAATACATGGATATCCCTAGACACCCAAAACGTGAGGTGACTTGGGACAGACACATTTTATTTTTTTTTTCTTGTAATGGAAGGTCAGAATGCATTCACGTTATACCATTTGATACCCCTTGCCATTTAGCATGGTATGGTCTAACCTATTTAGACCATAACATCATACTTTTTGATCCAGGATATATGAAACTTGAAAATTGTCCCAAGCCTCCCAAATCTACGGTACTTCTTTTCTCATGCGATATTTTGTATGAAATTGACCATTATCTTATACTTCAAATGGATTCAATCGTTCCAGATATACTTTTGGATTTCGTATGATATCTACCTGTGCTTCCAACTCTGCTTGTACATCAACTAAATCTTCCATACTTTCAAAATTATATAATTTCAGTAATACAAATTTTAGGTAAGATTATATATTTTACTTACATTTTCTTATATCAAATTTAAAAGCAAAAAATCAAAAAATTTATTAAAACAAATAAGATTAACGTATTTAAAATAACCAACAATTCCAATAGGTAAACTATTTTAAATGTCTCCTTCATGCAAAATGCGCATGCCTGCGAACTTCGTTTTCACGGTTGCCATATATTTTTTTCTACAAGATCCTATTAGTTAGTAGCCACCAAGTAAGATGAAATACGCGACTATGAATACGAAAAGATAAAAGCATCTTAGTACGCTCTTAGTAGCTACTAACTAATAGCGTAGTAACACCCTATTAACTTCACGACCATGCATAAGGCGGCATGTGTTTGTGAGGTAGTATCGAATTCAACTTATTAAATTTGACACATAAGTGTCGTGAGTTGTCATGAACTGTCATGAGCAAAAAAAATGGGACAGTGTCAAAATAGTTATGTCAATTTCCTTTATTTTTAGCGTTGTAATTTTGATATTTGATTAATTTTCAAACTGCACGTCAAATTATATATCATAGTTGCTAATTCAAAATTGAAAATGCCGCATCTTTCGAAAACTGATAAAGCCAGACTTGTTACTAGTTTGAAAAATGGGAAATGATTAAGAAGTGTATTGGTTCAATTTAATATTGGTAAAAGTTCAGCCGCAAGAATATATAAAAAATGGAGGGAAGAGGATAATTTAAATCGGAAAATAATTTCCGGACGTAACAAAGTTTCGAATACGCAGGAAGACGAAACATTATAACACAATGGTTACAAGAAAATAAAATTTAAACTTGAGATTTCCAACCCTACAGTCCTTATCTAAATCCCATTGAAAATGTATGGGGATTAATGAGGTAAAGCTGCTACCCAGGAAGAATTTCTATCAAATTTCTATAAATGTTGTACAAAATATTGTTGCTTCAATGTCTACAAAATGCAGTTAGTAATAACGGTGGAATGATGAAATACTAATTATTTTAATGTGATAATTATTTTAATTTAATAAATAATCTTTCTCTATCGTTTTTAGTAATTTTTATTTACATTTATTTTAAAAATGTTTAATAAATGTCAATTAAGACACACATTTTGACAATTCCTGACATACTATTATGAGTAAAGATAGCCACTTAAGTAGCCACAATTTAAACCCACGCAAAAACAGTGTCCAGTTTTTTTTTGCTAGCGAGAGTATGTTATTTGACACTTATACGTTATTTGAATATTTAAATTCGACGCTTACATTTAATATACACCTACATTCACGCAGCCTAATATAAACCGATTAAAATATAACTGTACCACTTAGTTTTCTAATTCGATAGTACATATTTTAGTTAAAAAGACAAAATACATGAATTTCGTAAATTTGAATTAGTTCAGTGTTTTATATAAACTAATACACCTATTGATTTTTTTCTAATATTTAAATATGTCAATCAAAAGATTTTAACTTTATATTGTTAAATAGCACAAGTACTCTATTGTAAATTGGGTTGTGCATCTGTTACAGCCCTGGTTTACAACAAACAATTTACATTATTTCTGAACAGAATATTTCTCTTTGAAAATATCCATTTGACATAAATATTATAAAAAAAGATTTAAAAATATGGATTAATGGATTAATTGTTTAATATAATCTCACAAGTAGCCTAAAAAAATCATATTTTTAATAACATAAAATATTATTAAAAATCTGGTGTGAAGAACACAAATACAGGTTCACTATGAATATTTTTTGTGAACGTGTCCGAAAATATCCCTCCCCAGAGACGTAGATACGTATTTCGCCTTTCTACAGGCTCATCAGTACGCCCCTGCTGGAGAAATGATATCTTCAGACACATTCACAAAATTTGTATTTGTATTCTTCACACCAGATTTTTAATATTTTATTTTCAATTTATTTCAATTATTCTGATACATTACACACGCGGTTAGTCCGTAGTATGAGTGAAGACACAAACAAAATACAGTTTCTAGAGAGGTGGCTGTGCCACTTTTGGAAGGGCGTCGTTGGTTCGCATTGGTTATGTGGACAGGGCGAGGTACTTCGGCTGTCTGACAACAGGCAGCGCTGAATTTACTTCTACGCTCGGTCTGGATAATTTCTGTGATATGGCGATGTGGTTCTTTTTTGTGAATGTGTCCGAAAATATCCTTTCTCCAGCAGGGGCGTACCGATGAGCCTGTAGAAAGGCGAAATACGTATCTACGTCTCTGGGGAGGGATATGTTCGGACACGTTCACAAAAATATTAATAGTGAACCTGTATTTGTGTTCTTCACACCAGATTTTTAATAATATTTTATATTTTAAAAATACCTTTGTATTATACAAAACTGGTGGGGTTTACCTACTCATGTATGTTTCAATTATTCTGATAAAAAATTCATATTTTTTTGTTACATGTTATATTTATACAAAGCCTTCATATATTGCAATATGAAGATTTAATAATTATAAATTTATTTAAAGACTGATGGCGACATTTTGAAAAGATATTTTCATGCAAAAAAGAAAATAATTTGAATTAAAATTCAGTATATACGTAGTAGTTTTGGCATTCAAGTTAAGAATTAAACCTACATAAGGATAATTTACTATTCACAACCATTTCTAACATATTGCTTACTTTGAACTATATACATATATTTTGATTATAAAAGTAATTATTATTATAAAAGTAAGTTTAATAAATTATAATAAAGTAACTGTTATAAATACCTCTTGGTGCATATTCTAATATTAAATATACTCTGCTATCATCATGGAAGTATCCATACATCCTAACAATGTTAGGATGTCTTAAATGTGTCTGTATTTCAATTTCCCTTCTTACTTGATGTTCAATATTGGCACTAAGAATAGCATTTTTAAATAACACTTTTAAAGCTATAATATATTTAGATTTCTTTTCTCTAGCTAAATAAACGTTTCCAAATTTTCCTTTGCCTAATGGTTTACCTATATCAAAATCAGCAAGTGTCCACGTCTTCTTTGTTTCGTTATTAACACAGTTACTTTTAGGATTTTCTATAGTTTGTTCGGTTTCCGAAGTTGTGCTAGTAGCGTTATTTTGTAAATTATTAACATTTAAAGTAGTCTTAGTAATATTTATGGAAGTTGACTTTTTCAATTCTTGGCAGTTTGGTTTATCAGTCTTTTCGTTCACTAGCTTAGGTTTTACATTTTCTTTATTTATTTGTGTATTTTGGTAACGTACTGGTTGAACTTTGGGATGAGTTTGAGTTCTCTGCGACATTTTCATAACACTTAACAAAAGAACAGCATCTGCCTCACTGGCATTTAAAATTTAAACACTAATCAACCGTTTTTAAAGGTCATACAGCACTGCCAACAAGTAATAACTTATGCAACTAAAATACCAGAAAAAAATTGTATATAATTAAGATACCTTTTTTTATGAATACTACCTCCACCTGATATCCAATATACTAGTTTCAATGAATTGAAAGATAGATAACTACAATTTTACTAAATGTTTTAAATAAATATTGAAATTGGGCCCGATGCATAAGAAAATTTTGTCCTACTTATATTTTGATAAATAATATTGTACACTCAATATTTTACTGTATTAATATCTTTAATAAAAATATTTTGCTTGGGCGACATCTCTCATTAAATAAGAGTAATATTACAATTGAGTTAAAAAAAGGTTATGTCATTACTCCCAAATGCCAAAATCATAAAAATGTTTTATAGGGTTGGACGTTTATTTATAAACTGTAGAACAGTGCACTTTCATCAGATTAATACAATCAATATACATTATACTAGCAAAAATGTATTAAATAATTTTACAAAAATAAAGAATGGACATGTACGACAAAAATCTATTTTTCAATTCTTTTCAAAAGAAACTATTACGCAAATTAAAGAAAAGGACAATGTTCCGGATTTATTTCAACTTATATACAGAAATGGAATGAGCAAATATTTGCTAGGAGCACAAATATTTTCGACCCTATTTGCAGGAACAGTATGTCTAACTTTACTTATAAATAATGATTTAAAAGTCAAATTACCCAATGAGCTTTCACCTGCCAGTCCAGATTATATTCATCATGAAGTGATCTTGTATTTATCTGTTTTTATTGGATTTTGTGTTATGATGCAATTTATAATTTCAAAAATGCCAATACGTATTTATAACTATCCAAAACAAAATGAATACATCATGATTTTTTATGGTGCATTGCCTATGACTACAAAACGAACAACTTTCAAAGCTTGTGAAGTAATCAAATTACAAGAATCAGGAATACTGCCTTGGAGGGAAAGTAATTATGAAATCAAGGATAAAGGTAGAATAATTTTATTAGAAAACTATTTTCGCACACCAGCTGATTTAAATATAATGTTGGGATATCAAAAGCAGTCTAAAGATTAATTAATTATAAAACCAAAAAATAAAACTTTCATGAAAGCATTGTATCTTTTATTTAACAGTCATGTAATATGTTTTTACATATTTCTCTCCATAAAACCTACAACATTTATATAAATATTAAGTTTTCAACATCAAAAATTTTACATCAATGTGTACCAATAAAGAATTTGAACTAAAGAACTTACTTGTGAATTTTCTATTGAATATATTTATTCACTTACTGGTTTTAATTTAAAGTATTTGGTAATTATGTTCATGCAGAGGAAATAAACATGAATCCATTTAAAAAAGTCCCTATATTAGAATTGTGTAGCTTTTCTTAATTTGTCCAAAAAAAATTAAATATTTGAAACAACTAGCTATTAATAAGTTCAAAAAGCAATTATTTTGCTATATTTGATGATATAGAATATACCAATGAGAAATTAAGTCTTCCATTAATGCTGCATAATACATTTCTTTATTTTAATAATATCGGATTTAGACAAAATTTGTAGATGTAAAAGTGCAAGAGTTAAGCCGAGAATCATAGTTATATTTATATTATATTACTGAGCATTGGATAAAACACCTTTTGAATATCCACATTGATTTGGAATTAAATTTCAAGCATGTTTTGGAAATTTTACCAATAATTTACTATATTTTTTTTCAATCATATAACAGAAATTTAAGTGTCTACATTTTAAAGGCACATAATCTTTCAATAATTTTAGAATAATATTTTTCAATCCTAAAACTAGTTACTATAATTACAGTTATAGGAGTTTATATTTTTGTTGCTTCCAAATTTTCTAGTTGCTATGAATATATCACAAAGAAATCGTGTAATAATACAAACAATTTTGTTTAGTAAACATTGATATAAAATTATTGATTATTTTAATGCATGCACATCTCTTTTAACAGGCATACATAGATACAGACTATATTCAATAAATATAAAATGTTTTTTTTCTAATATAAAGACAATTAAATTTTAAAAACATTAAATCCGTATTAAACATATTAATTTATAAAGTTTCCAATAATACCAAATTAGTTACGTATATTAATAAAAGAAATAACTGATGTTTGTATTGTAATTACAACACAATATAATTCATAATATCTAAATACTTTTGCTTGCAACTTTACGAAAATAGATAGGTTTCATTAACAAGTTTAAAAAACGGGTAATGAATGAGTGCTTTAATGTCTTACGAAACGTGTTTTTTATGCTATTTTTTGCAATTAGCTTTGCTAATTTATTTTTTTAAGAGAAAATGAGAAAAAAAATTGATAATGTAAGGGTTATTTTATGGCAGTTGGCAAAGTCCGCGTATGTTTAGAATAAAATTCAAATTTTTTAATTTAGTTGCCTATGGTTAGTTTCTTTTCATAATAAAATATTTGTATTGTATTGTAATAGTATATTGTTGTAAAGATACAAATTTCAAATATCTAAAATCAGTGTTGTCAACATAAGATTTTTAACAACCAAATAATGCATATATGTATGCATAATAATGCAACAAGTCTTCTCAGAACTAAGAAAATCAGTTGAAAAAATTACAAATGTTAAAAAATAAATTGCATTTAATTTTCATGATTGAACGTTAACCACAAGAAAAGAGAGCTGTTTCACGACTTTTATTAATTTTTTTAAATTGACAATTAACAGTTAAATGTGTTGTGGGCGGAGTTAATTTACAACACACGTGCGTAATGAAGCATTTATTTACACTAACGGACGTAGAAAATAGTATATTAAAAAACAAGTTTCATAAGGCACCATTTTGCCGCACGAGATCAGTTTAGAAAACGAGCCGCGATAGCGGCGAGTTTTCTAAAGAGCGAGTGCGGCAAAAGGCCTTATGAAACGAGTTTTTTATACTATTTTTTCTATTTTGCGTTTTTTACATTAATAAATTGCTTAAATTGGAATTATTTAATTTGAAAGTTCAGAGTTTAATTTTTATATAAAGCATGCAGTTGGTCACATTGATACTTGACATTTTCGAATTTAAATCTTGCTATCCGCAAAGTATATTATATTACATATTATTTATTAATTTTCGTTAACATTACTTGATATTTCATTTAAAAATATAAACATGAGTGACATAGAAACATATACCGATAGGTCCAACCCGCTACGGGCCATATGCAACAATATACGTATGGAACGTAATGCGATGTGGCAACGTATGTACGATGCCACTCCGCGTGCGCATACATAAGTCCGATGATCGAGAGCAATAGATTGCCCGTCATTCGTATCTAGCTGTGCAAACGTAAAGGTTGCAACAGTTGCAAGTTCAACTGTTTAGAATTTTCGAGTCAATAACCTCTAGAAATCTCGAGGGAGTGAGGCGGGAGTTTTACAATAGGCTCGGCTATTGCAGAATTATTGATTTTTTTACTTTTATCTTTTAGAAAACGTTATTGTTTTTTTATTACTTAAAATTACTTTTCCGTAGCAGCTAAGAATACAATAATAATAACTTGGAGATATAACGACCTTATTATATCTGAAACAAATGGGCAAATTACGTATACAGAACGAATATGCAAACGACTATATCCTTGCGCGGTTTAAGTCTTACTAAATTCATAACTCTGCAATGTATGGTAATGTAAGCTACTGCGCGTAGAGGGGATTCGCTGTTGCCACTTATTGCTGGGTATGGCCCGTTGAGAGCTGGTCCTATCGGTATATATTGTTGTCAATTGTATACAACATACGTTGTGTGTAAAATACGGACATATATCATATCTGTCAAATGTACATAAATTCTTAAAAGCAAATGACAGCAATGATATTTATTTCTGTATTCGAACAACGCCAACATTGAAAACTGAAAAAAAGTGTATCGAAATGAAGCTCATTTCGATACTGTTTTCGGTTTCATAATGAGTTCATTTCGAACGCAAAATAGAAAAATATAATTACCGTATACTAGTGTTTGTTAATTGTCCGTTTAATCATAACTGTAAATTATCACTATGACTACTGATTTATAGACATAGTGTGACCAATTCAAAACTGGATCCGCTAAATGTTTCATGCTTTAATGATTTATAAAAGCATTAATTTTGAGTGCTTTAGTAGATCTCTTAGCAATGCTAATTGCAAAAATCAATTTCAAAAAACCATCCTTGTATCTCTAAACCAAAATAACCGTTTAATAGAAGATTTAGAGCAGAAACAACAATAAACAGATTGAATAACAGATAATACATGGGTAAAACTTGCAGCCAAAATTTAGCATCTTTTTCTTATTGCAGTACTAATATGAAATTCATTGCTTACTTTCTTTATTCAATGCACAAAATACGGAAGACAAATGAGTTTATTGGAATATGATATGTCATCCACATTGTAAAATATTTATCCATTATATATTAATACAATATCTGCTGCAATTGCGCATTAGAATTATATTGCTGTTACTGCTCAAAGTACAACCCTGCAAAGCTTTGCAATAATTCATATTTTATCAGTGTTCTGGCTGTACAATCAATTGGTATAGGGTAAATCCGTAATCTTTCTTACAATATGAAAGAGAATATAAGTAATACTTTCAATAAACAATTTATTATCAAAATATGTCGGTATCCTTTTTACAATTAACTGTTATATTTAGTAATTTTTAAATTACCTACTTTTATAACTATATTTCATATATTGAATTAGAAGTTATTCAGATTAGAATAATTAATTATAAATACAGTTGCCATTTGACATTAGAAGTATTTGATTAATTTCTTTTGAACACATGGCGGTTAAAATAAATACATATGTATTAATATTGAAAGGAAAGATTTACACCAACAGTTTAGCCTACTTTATGTGTAATCACCTTTTGTTAATAATTTTGTTTCGAATTTTAATTCAAAATATTGTAATTTAGTGATTCTGGCCCTAATGAGAGCACCCTCTTAATTTGTTTCCTAAAATGAATAATTAATTGAATTATTTTTAGTAGCAAACAATGTTAATAAGGAGATAATAGTAAGGTGGAACGGAGTTATGATGCTTTTATGTTTTGTGTTATGCGCCAAATAAGAAATATTTACAGTAAAGAAACATTATATCAATTCTGTAACTTTGAATTAACTACATAACTAACTAAAAATTTAAATGTTACACAAGAGTTAAAATGAACACTGCCTGCCTTCTTTGAAGATGCCACAAACAGCATATTTGTAAATAAAATAATTTTGACACATTGCATGTTTGCAGGGTTGATCTCTAGTGAAAGGGTCATGCAGAAAATAAAATATTAAATTTTCAAAGTATATCAACGAATAGTATATTTTTGACTTTAAATTTAATTAAAAATTCAATGCAAAACAAAAAAGATACTATTTATTATTCAAATAATTACTATCCATTATGTCTGCCCAACATATCTTTTTTGCCTTACCAATCTTATAATTAGACCAAGTGCCACTGTACACTTACTCTCGTGAGCAAAAAAAAAACGGGACACTGCTTCTGTGTGGGTTTAAATTGTGACTACTGAAGTGGCTATCTTTACTCATAATAGTAAGTAATAAAAATTACTAAAAACGATAGAAAGAATATAATTAAAGTAATTAGTATTTCGTCGTTCCACCGTTATTATTTATAACTGTATGTAATCTTGTACATATGTATATATATATATATATATATATATATATATATAACAATATATATAAGAATTTGATGAACAATCTCCCAAAATTCTTTCTGGGTAGCAGCTCTATTTCATTAATCCCCAAACATATTCAATGGGATATGGATAAGGACTGTAGGGTGCGAAATCTCAAGTTTAAATTTCATTCTCTTGTAACCATTGTGTTACAAGATGAGACAGGAAAACGTGTTGTTCTTATAGCTTTCTTTAATGTTTTGAAAGGGTTGTGCCTAATCTCAATAACTAATGTTTGTCTTCCTGCGGATTTGAAATTTTGTTACTTTCGGAACCTATTTTACGATTTAAATTATCCTTTTCTCTCCATTTTTTTATATATTCTGGCGGCTGAACTTTTACCAATATTAAATTTAACAGATACAGTTCTTAATGATTTCCCATTTTCCAAATTAGCAACAAGTTTCGTTTTATCAGTTTTCGAAAGATGCGGCATTTTCAATTTTGAATTAGCAACTATGATAGATAATTTGACATACAGTTTGAAAATTAATCAAATATCGTCAAAATTACAACGCTAAAAAATAAAGGAAATTGACATAACGATTTTGACACTGTCCCGATTTCTTTGCTCACGACAGTACATTTCGTAAAGTCTAGTTTTTCATTATGTTCATAAATGCCGCTTTTGGATGTATGTATAGTCTCTAAAACTCCCCCAATATTACAATACATGCTTTATAAATTTTATATTAAATTGATTATACACTTTCTTGTACTTAATCTTTGTTATTGTGTTGTAAAGCTGAGATGAATACAAAAAAAAAAAAAGGAATTATCAATTTGCATGATTTGAAAACAAAATTTAAAATTAAATCGATAATATATGCAATACAAAACAGAATAATATCGCCAATATTTTACTGATTAAAAACAGTTTTTCTATTTACCTCTGTTTGTAATTTTTTCACGTATGCGCGAACAATATAAAATTTATATGTGAAAAATAAACAAAATATAACTCAAATTAATGTAAACGATTGTCATAATATAAGTTTTAAGAAGATAACAAACATACATATTTTAAATAAAACATCATTCCAATATTCTCTAACTTTTCTATTATTAAATATCGTCGCAATGCAACGCTAACATTACATATCTTCATATATTTACTGTCTTCATCTATTTATTATAATTTAATATTGGTATTCAAAATTTGGAAGATTTTTTTAACAAATAATATATGAATATATATCTTAGATAAAACATTCTACAAAATAATTTTGATTTTATTCTGATATGTTCATAAATACTTCTTTGATATGTCCTATGTAATACCTATGTATGTATATAAACACTATTCACTTGCTAATAATAATGATGATGTGAATGCTCCATTTTTAAACATGATGAAACAATATGATATAAAAATAGCTGATTGAAGATTCAGATTTCCAGTCATTAAAGCTCGTTTTTTCAATATTATTGTCAATGCCGATGACAACTGATGGTACTTGAAGGATCCTGAAAAGCAAATATCTTTATTATTATTTTTTGTTACATGGTATCACATGACCGAGATCTTTTATATTCTAAAAAGCCATTAAACTCTTTTTTTTCAAAGTTGGCAATATAAATGAGTCAAGTGACACTACTAACTAACCAGTGTTGCCAGCCCTACCGATGTTGCGGTAGATCTACCGATTTCGGATGATTTCTACCGATCTACCGAAAAAATAAGAACTACTAAGCTATTCATCTAAATTGTATAAATATTAAATAAAATAATACATAAATGTGTTGTTTTTATTGCGAATTGACAATCTGTATTCATATATCAGAATAAAAATTTGCCATTATGCAATACTCGCTTTAACTAAAAACAATATTTTACAAAAATTTAAATTTTTGGATCCAGACATAGTTACAATGCCATTACTGATGTAGCCGTTAGGGTTCCAAATTTACGTACAATATCTTAATAAATATCTTAATTATATAGGGTGTGTAGAAATTAGCGGACAATCTACACGTGGCGTCTTTCCTTTTGTTATTCTTCGATATATTCCTTATATAGGTCTTGCACAATAACAGACGAGACACGTGATAAACAGTTACTTCGGAACAAGTAACATTCAAATTACAATAATACCTAATAATCCTAGTATTTCTCTCTATTAATTGAATATATTATGTTACCGTAACTGGGCATGGTTGCCGGCTTGAATTCCGTCAAATGTCATTCAAATAAGTTGTTTACAATTTCATATTCAGAAGTTCCTACCTATTTCATTTTATTTACAAATCGATATTATATATAAGATCAGTTATGAAAACAAGCGAAAGAAATCATTAGATCATTAATATTTCGAAATAGAACGCGATAATAATTAAGGGGCCATTACTCCCGCTCTCTGCTTGTGTCAAAAATGGGGGTTAAACCATCTAGTCCAAAGCGAAAACGGACTAAAGAAAAAGCCTGTCATAGATATTGATGATTTTAATCAATATGCAATTAGAAACACAGTTTATGACATGTATAAAAACAGAAGTTTAAAGTAATTTAGTACTTATATTTATAAAATAAATATTTCAATTAATTACAGAACAGCATATTACGATTTCATCTTTGAATACCCTCAACGAAAAGGAACTTTTTTCTGTTGATAATACATCTTTATGGAGAATATTGCATGGAATAGGTTTTCATTACAAGAAGGATGATGTAAATCGAGCAGTAATGGAATTCCCACATATTGCATTAAAACGTGTTACATTCTTGCAACAATATGTTCATATGAAACATGAGCATTTATTATGTTTGGTTTCTTCGATTAAACCTAGGTTTTCCAAGATGGAACTATTTGCAAATCTTTACAAAATGAGTCAATATAAACAGTCAAAGCTACAAAAGAGGGTGGTAAAACGTACAATCTATTACTAACAGAATATCATTAGTACGTAAAGTGTATTTATCTTAACTGAATTGATTCGGCTTTTACTTGATGTAGATCCATAATTTAAAATAGAAATAAAACTACGGTTCAAATATTCAGTTTTTAATATTTAATCATAACACAATTATTTCGCCAGCACAATGGCTTCCTCGGGTACTTACAGATAAAGAGCACGTTACAAACTAAGCCACTGTGCTGGCGAAACAATTATCGTGTTACGATTAAATATTAAAAAATGAAGATTTGAACTGTAGTTTTATTTCTATTTTGTATTTATCTTGTTATTGGGACATTGTATTACATGCACGCAATTCTAATGGATTTATTCCTGAAACTGAATTAATATTTATAATAAATAGACAGCATCTGGGCCACCACGGTGACAGGAACAGGAACAATTTCTTATACTGGTTTGAACATCAACTTCTTGTGAATTTAGAAGAACCCTCCACAATTGCTTTAGATAATGCCATCTATCATAGTACTATTAAAAATAAAAGCGATATTCAATAAAAATTATATTCATTGGGTTTTGAAAGGCAAGACATATTGCCATTTATAATCAATGAAAGTAATTCTGATTCTGAAGACAGCATAAATGTTTAATAAAATTAGTATTTCATATTAATATTGTCTTCTTTTTATTTATATCATATGTTTATCACAATGTTACAAGCTCTTAATCTCTATGTATTTTGATTTTCTGTATATTATTTTTGTATATGTAGTCCAAAATAAATGAATTCACATATACATTTTTATTTTGTTTGTATATATAATAACAACATAAAGCATAATATAGGTTGTAAATATTTTAAAATGACATAAACCTAACATCATATATTATTTACTAACAGCTGACTCAAAGCAATGTAGATTTGTCAACCCTGTTTTGTAACTATTTATCACGTGTCTCGTCTGTTATCGTGAATGACCTATAAATAAACTTCTAACGGTTGATAATAACTTTACACAAGGTTGCCAAAGTTTAGAATTTTTACTACAAAAAATGCAATTTTTCGTTATTATTCTGCTGTAAACAATAAATTATTATAATTTTAAACATTTATTCATTAAATAACTGAAGAAATGTTAATTTTTTTTAATTAAAAAAAATTCAAAAATAAAAAAATTATATAAAAAGGCTTAAAATAGTATAAGGAAACACTCCACGTGCAGATTATCCACCAATTTATAAACAGCCTGTATACAAAATTTGGATGCAGAATGGCGTCTTTTCCGGAATACTGATATTATTGTCGTATTTGAGTGATACTGAAGAATTTTGGCAACAGATCAAGTCAACAACGTATGGTACTCCGATGTTTAGTATATTAATAGGTTTTGATCAAAATTTACTTTGCCTTCCAGACTCATTCGCAAATGTGAAAAGAGCCTTTCCAAGTATTAACTTAATGAAAACTAAACAGCGGAACAGATTTGCGACTACAATAATAAGTGGAAATTATTGTATACCCCAAGCAATTTATTGATAATAAATGTTAGGATTTTTCAATTGAGGAAAAGTTGCTTTTAAAAATGAATAATCATAATTTATATCCCACTGAGTAGGATATAAATTATGTTTATTTATATTTTAGAAAACATTCTATTTAGTTAGTGTAATAGTTTTACTTGTATTTGTTTATTTTGAATCAAATTAATTTTGATTTTATCCTTTGTAATTTTGTTTTCTCGTCACCTCTGAAATATTGTACGTACTACAGTTCTGCTAAACTTACATGAATTTATTTAAATATGGAAAGGGAACTGAAAATAAAATATGAATTTTTATCGCAGATTGATTGTATATATACTTATGTATGTAGAAACCTATAAGTAATTATTTATTATTATTTAATAAAGCTTATATAAATACATTAACTAGTACTAGTACTTCTATATTACTAATTGGCAAAAGTCAGCAGCATGAATAGGTAATAATATTGTGATGACTCACTCAACGACGCGTCGCGCGTCATACCTCTGGCCTTTTCTCGAGGCATGCAGAACGCTCTAGAAGAGTATTCACCACGATATATAAAGCCGTCGAGGAAGGGATTGAACCACACATTCTCACTCGTCCTCTGCTCGAGCAGTATTCCAGTTGAGAGAACTTACGATGAAATATCGTCAAGCGAAGCCGGAAGCAATGGTCGGGCCAATTGTTACATTAACGAAATTAATTCTGAATCCCAACACCACTATCAACTGGTCACAAGAATTAATAGAAGACACACGCGAAGTAATTGACCGCACATTCAACGAAAGAGACATACAACAAATTCTACGGACATCGCCGAACATATTTATGGTAGATCCAGATTAACTAATAATACAAGTCAGGATACCAGACAACAATACCGAAGCGCCTAATGAAGAAAAAAAACACCACCGAACACAGAACAAGAAACAACATGAAAACAAAACTGATGACTTTATATACCCGAAATTTACAAAGAAGCCAAAAACAGACGAAACAACTACACCGACAGAAACAAAAAATTCATACGACGCCCTCGATACCAAAACCGAGGAAAAAGTGGAAGAAGAAACAACCGAATTCACTCCACAGCCTTCAACATCAGATAGCACACCCAGGGTAAGTGACAAAACAAACACCACACAAAACACAAAATCTGAAACACGAAAACCACACAAAATAGCACCAATAATAATAACGGAAAAAGACAAATGGGCACATATACGACACATACTTAAAACACACAGTATTAACACAGTACAAAACAAACTCGTGAAACCAGGCATACACATCGAACCGACAACTGACGAAGACTACCGATAACTTAAACACATACTCGACAAAGAACATATACAATTTTACACTTTTCAATTGAGAAGCGAAAAGACACTAAAGGTAGTTATGCGAGGCATTCCTACCTTTATCACCGACACTGACATTACAGACGACGTGACTGACCAAGGCTACCCGACATTAAAAATCAAAAGAATGAACGGTAAACACGGCATACCTGCACCACTTGTGCTAATCGAACTAACGAGACAGTACAAGTCAATTTACAACATACACGACTGCTGCGGACTCAATTAAAATAGAACCTTTAAACAAACGGACAGACATAATACAATGCCACAAATGCCAGACTTTCGGACACCACCAAAAAAACTGTAATGTAAACTACAAATGCATGAAATGCGGAGACGAACACTCGACACACTTATGTACAATGACGAAAACAACCCCACCAAAGTGTGCAAACTGCGGTGGTCCTCACCTATCCACATTCATAAACTGTCCTAACAACCCAAACAACCCTGCAAACAAAACCACAGCCATACCAGCACCACCCCCAACAACTAATCCCTGGACACAAAAACAAAAAAACACAACACTTAACACAGTTGACGAATTAGCACTTGCCTTAGGCAATATGCTAATAACATTACACTCGACAAACGCAACAAAAGAACAGATACAATACTTCGTAACGCAAACACAGACAATAATAACATTTTACAACAATAAACATTAAATACACACAACAGAAACGCAAAAAAACGATGATGACCAGTAAACCCACACATATGACTTAAACGCAAAAAAGCGACGGACACACAGACTACACACACACAACATAGGACCGCACAAAAACACAACAACACACGATTAATTAATAATCAGACTCAAACACGTCACAACCCTGGGAGATACGAAACAATGGAGTGGAAATGGAGGCAACTTCGACCACGAAACAAAATTCAAAGACTCATGAAAAAGGGATTGAACCATTCAATACCAGAGCATCGCGGAGTGAACATAAATACAAATACATAAATGTGCTTATTGTTAGTAATTAGTTTTTATATTGTTATTCGTTTTATTATTAATATAGTGTGTCTAAAGTTATCGTTAATTTTATTTAAGAACCCGAAAAGACAAACTTTACAATATTATAAAAATTTTAAATCTACCGAAATTTGACGACAAATCTACCGATTGTAATGTTAACGCTAGCTGGCAACACTGCTACTGACAGATAATGTCCATGTTTTCTTGACAAATAAGTACATACACTTAAAAAAACTAAAAAGTTTAATAATAAAAAACAGCTACATGTTCAAGGTGTTCATCGGTTACATGTAGGGCCATCCTTTATATTTTTTAGGTATAGATTAATGAAATAATTCAGCATTGTAGTTATCGATAATGAGAACTATGATTTAATGTGTAGTGTCAATAAACCAGCACACTATATCCACTGTGTATACAATACAATTGTATTTTATTTCTCTCTGCCAATAGAACATTTTTGAAGAAATAATTTTGTAGCTTCCTAGAATATAAAATATTTTGATCATATGCTATATCTCTATGTTTCATAATGCTATAAGTAGAGCGCGGCATTTTAGGTCCACTCGTCTCTTTTTGCGTATTCTGTCCTTGTTTACTTCTAGGAATGCCATCCTCTAGTTTATTTTTTTGAGATAAAATATTTTATTTTATTATTCAAAAACACATTCATCACATAAATAAAATGCATAAAAATCCTAGTAGTAATTCAAAACGCACTAAAACGCATCGTATTAAGAAAGAAAAGCCTGTTTATATATCTAAAAACATTTTTTCATTCAATTTGCTATTTTTATTATTAAATATGTATATAACAAGTGTTCATTTGAAAAGTCAATCTAGGTTACTTTGAAATTTTGATAGAATAAGACGCAAATATATTAGTATGTGTTTGTTGTTCCGTAAACGTAAATCCAAATGACATTTGATAATGTCAATCACAAATATCAGTTAGTGCATAAAATAATTGTGCGTCGATTCTGGTTTTAATAAATTACTTCTCAGTTTTAAAATGGCTTTCACTTTAGAACATAAAATTTTTTTAGTCCAGGCTTATTTTCGAAGTGGTAATAAAATTGATGGTTTATTCAGTTCAAGATTGCATGGTAGAATTTCAAGTTGAGTTTTCACATTTTGTAATAGATTATATACAATTTAAGAATACTTTGGATAGAACTTTAAAACTTTTTTCTGAAACTGGTAGTCTCTTAAGAAAATCAGGCAGCGGAGCAGTTAAGAAACGTACACCTCAAGTTGTCAATCGTGTTGAAGAAATAATGGAAAATGAGCCACAAACATCTGTTCGACATTTGAGTCAACAAATAAA
Source organism: Melolontha melolontha (assembly GCA_935421215.2). Lineage (NCBI taxonomy): Eukaryota > Metazoa > Arthropoda > Insecta > Coleoptera > Scarabaeidae > Melolontha > Melolontha melolontha. The sequence goes on along the minus strand of OW285235.1, from coordinate 194,934,714 downwards.
CCTTTCTGTTGATACAACTCACAAGTTATTAAAAAAAGATATGCAACTTTATCCATACCGTGTCACAGCAGTACAAGAATCGTTAGAAATTGATTACCCACGTAGACTACAGTTTTGTAATTGGTTTGTAAATATGAACAATAATGGAGAACTTTCTCAAAGAGTCATCTTTACTGATGAAGCATGGTTTTATAAAACGGGATACCTAAATTCACAAAATACAATAATTTGGAGTAGTGAAAATCCACATGTAATTATGAAGAATCACTACATCCAGAGAAAATTGGTGTTTGGGCAGCGACAAGCCAAAGGCGAATCATTGGACCAATATTTTTTCAGGGAACGTTAACTGCTCAAAGGTACCGTACGGAAATTTTACAAACATTGGTCAATCAGTTGCATGATGATGAACTTCAAAATGCATATTTCCAACAAGATGGAGCACCTTGTCACTGTACTGCAGAATCTTTGGATTATTTAAGAGAATTTTTTGATGAGCGTATAATTAGTCGAAATACTGAAATTGCCTGGCCTGCACGTTCATGCGATTTAACACCTTGCGACTTCTTTTTGTGGACTTATCTAAAAAATAACATATTTCGAACACCTATATTTAATTTGAATGATATTCTACAGAGAATCGAACAGAAATGCATGGAAATTAATAACAATCCAGTTATGTTGCAGAATATCATCAGATATTTTTAACGGAGGATTTTAAAGTGCATTGATCTTGAAGGACAACATTTTCAACATTTGTTATAGTTTTCAGTAAATACCTATTATTTGTTATTTATTTGTATGTATGAAACTGTCAAAATATACGACTTCGTAGGTTAAGTAGTAAATTTTAATTTACGACATACTTCAAAATGTTCTCAGTAAATCACATGCTACTAGATCGACTTTTCAAACGAACACTTGTTATGTATATCTGTACAAATATATGTGTGTACATCTACATATATTTAAGGTTGGTTCAATATCAATTCAACATAGTATCTATTCGTGTTATTTGAAATGTTAAAAAAACTAATGTTGACAACTATTTATACTCCAACATTTTTTTGGAAAAGTATTGTCGTAGATCAATTCCCGACAAATACACTGTAAGAAGAAAACTAGATTCCACCTATCTGACACAGATACAGAAAATAAAAAAGAAATAGAATGTTTTTACCTCCTATTTCTTTTCTTTATTTCCTATATCTGTGTCAGTTGTCAATCACGAATATCTTTGTGTCAATGGATGAAACTACAGACGCGGTGGGACATTCAATCGGTAATGTTATTGTAGGTACGCTGAGTCAGCCAAACCTCCAAAATCTTATTTAGTTGCTAGTAAAGTTTGGTCTACCACAAATTTTTAATCTATCACAGAATTGGTGAATAGCAGTCTAGATTTCATAATTCCGGACAAGAAAGAGAAAACTCTTTTATTAGTAACTGATGCTGTAGCTTATATGCTCAATGCAGGGACAAATTTACAAACTTTTGTTGGCAGGCATGGTTCATGTTACTTGTTTTGCACATTCTTTACATCTCGTGTGTGAATTTATGTGAGAAGAGTTCACAGATGTGCATAAATTTATTAGCAATACGAAAAGAAAATTTTTAAAACCTCCCAGTAGAATACAATTTTACAAAGAACATTGTCCTGGAATAAGTTTGCTTCCTCAACCTGATATTACCAGAGAACCGGGTACCTGGATACAACCCTGCGGTTTTTACTTACAATTTTGAAACAATTAATAATACGCCAATGTGTTTAGAAGATATGGCGAAAAGTGTATTTAATTAGTACAACGTTAGTACAAAACCAACCTTTTGCTTAAACAATTAGCATTTATTAGTGAATATTTTAGTTTTATTTCTCACGTAACAAATCTAGAAAGTCAGTAACTACCTTTACGACAATAATTAGAAATATATAATAACGATATTCAAAAGTTAACTAACGCATTTGAAGAATCCGGTGTTTAATACATATGACAATTCGGTTTAAGTAAAAGGTGTTAAATCGGAACCCTGGTTATAACAGACTACAAAATATTAAATTTAATAAATGATAACTAAAGACGGCAGACTATGTGCCCGAACAGTAGCGTGATGTGGAGGGATCGAGTAGAGGCGTACGACGATCAATTCAGTTGCCGTTGAGACGTTGTAAGCGATACATTGTTAACACAATCGTGTTGAAAATGTCGGGAGTGCGTAGAAACAATACATCGACTCGGTTGCATGCTAACGTAGTAAAGAAATTTTTACATCGGTTTCCCGATTTAATATATGACGGTACCGTAGTGAAATGTTTAGTTTGTGAAACAACTTTATTAACTTGGAAAGCAAGTCAGTGCCAAAGACATATAAATAGTGACAAACATAAATCGAATAATAGTGGACGCAGATCATATAATAAATTTGTGTGTGATTTAACAATGATGTTAATTGCGACCAATATACCAATGCAGAAAGTGGAACACCCAATGTTTCGTTAGTTTTGGAAGAAATACAATCCTACGTGGAAATTACCAGCAAGAAGTACGCTACGGAATTACGTGCCGTCAGTGCGCGAGAGAATTGTAAATTGTACGAAAAATACGGTAAAAAAAAATTCCTGTGGTTAACAATAGACGAAACTACAGATATTAAAAAACAGTCCATCCTAGCCATTCTAGTACGGATGCTGACTCCGCAAGGACCTTCTCCTCCTTATTTACTAACCTGTAAACGAATGCAAGGGTGTACTGCCAGAGCGATATATGATGTATTAATAGAAACACTACACAAATTTGAGATTTTACCGAAGCAAGTGTTAATGTTAGTTACCGATGTTGCCAAGGTTATGTGTTCCACAGCAAACTTACTCAAAGCGATTCAACCAAACCTGCTGCATGTCACATGTTTGCTTCACGCTTTACACCTTGTAACAAACACTATACGTACAACTTATCCTGATGTGGATCAACTGATAGGACAAACGAAAGCGGTTTTTCTTAAATCACCGAAACGGATTCAGCTATTTCATTCGCTGTGTCCTGATATACCCGAGCCGCCGCAACCAATTCTTATACGATGGGGGGTACTTGGTTAGAAGCAGCATTTTATTATTATAAACATTTTGAAAAAATTAAATCAGTGATTTTACAACTAGATGCCAAAGAAGCAGCTGCAATACGGCTCAGCCAGGTTCAATTTAACAATCCTCAAGTTGCAGCAAATTTAAAAATTATTTACGACAGTTACGTTCCAATACTGGACGCAAAAGAAAATTTACAGAACACTGCGCTGTCCTTATCGGACTCATTAGCAATTATTGACCACGTAAAACTAGTGCTGCATATCCTTGAAGATGAAAAAAGTGATTGTGTCCATGAAAAATTTAACAGTGTATTAGATAAAAATGTAGATTTTACAAAATTAGGGCAACTTTTTACCAATACTGAAGATCCGTTGTACAGATACAAAGAGCGCTTTAACTATGCAAATGTAACATCTCTCAACGTCGAACAATCCTTCTCTGTATATAAACATAAATATACGTCGCTACGTACGAACCTTTCCGAGACTAATACAGAAACATATATTATGGTGCAGTTTTTTCATCGCGCACATCCGCATTTTTTTGCAACAATGTAAACATGTTGGGTAAGTTATTTATGTTTTTTCTTAACGTTTTGTATAGGGATTCGATATATTTATTTTTAAGTAAGCGCACTGTTATTCTGCTAAACTTTCCACGCAACGCCACTGCTGGGGCACAAAGTCTGCCGTTTTTAATGATAACATTGATGCTAACTCTATTTTAAGTAGGTATCTACAACTCCAGTGATTAGTTACGATGTAGAAAGATCATTGTCCCAATTTAAAAAATATTATCGTATATTGTAACAATCGTGTGAATAATAACAATAATATAAATAATAAAACCCTTTAGAAAACAATAATAGGTATCCTCATGTTACGCTCATGTCTGTGACTAACATGCCTATCGACATTCAAATTGTGTGAGACACACTTACACATGCAAATATGGTACAGCATTTATATATATATATATATGAGAACGATACCTAGTAGTTTTTTTTCTGTGTATATTGAGTCTACTAAATCGTTCGTACGCTATCTTCGGTAAGCAGTACAATGGCTTGATTCCTAAGAATTCGGACTAGGTGTATCGTACAGTTTACCTTAACGCTTCCTATTGATGAGTTTTAAATTAGAAAGCGATATTGCGTCATAAGCCGCGCTATGGCTATAAGTTAATGAATATATGTACGAGTCATTTATTTTATATAAACGCATAGTTATAAAATACAACTTGTACACTTAATACTTACATTTGGACTACTAATGCTTATATGAATAAGTAAAGATGATAATTCTAAATCTTCACTATATGCGTTTTTTAACCAGACGCTTCTATAGCCATTTTTGAGACAAGTAACCTGAAACAAATCACTAGAAATCGATATACAAAAGACATGGAATAGCGAACGTACTGGATATGTAGCTTGACCAATTAAATTTGGTTCGCCAAACATATCTTCATCTTGAACTACAAAACGCAGTAAAGCATAATGTGGATTCGATACATCAAATTCGCAAATGTCATTCCATCTTGGATTGAAGCCATTATCCGCTATAAAATTAACAGAAGGTAAACGTTGAATGTAAATTCAGAATAAGGTTACAATATATACAGGTGTCCTTGAAATAAAGAGACAACGTATAAAAAATGGAGAGATGTAATTATATCGAATATAAATTCAAAATATTTTCCCAAAATTCTCTCTCATAAGTGAGAAAAAAATGACAAAAAGATATTTAAAATATATTTGTTACGTCACTGTGCGACCGACTATATCATAAAGACTATCGGGACACGATATCTTACAGCTGTCTAAACAATGTTATCTTCAAAAATTTGTATGAATATAAACATAACAGCGTGTGTTTGCGTGTAAATATTTCTTTGTAGACATTCTGAATCCATATTAATATTTTATATTTGTTACTTCTCGTAGCAAAAAAAAAACATTCACGTAATATACATGAAGTAGCGGATTTAGGTCAGTACTAAAAGTTTATAATCAGCTGATTTTGTGCGAAAATATCAATATATTTATTACCTATTAAGGTAATTGACTTAGCATACAACAATGTCATAGTTTTTATAACATCGACAGCTGTTACGTATGTAAACATACGCTGGAACGTATGTGTGTGTGTGTGTGTGTGTAACTTCAATGAGCTATTTATTATTTATACACATTCTGAATATTTTAAGTTCATAGGCGGCACATAATAAAATTTTCAAGAGTTTTTTAATTTTGCGGTTCGCATCGTAATTGACTCATAATATTTTGTATTTATATTCTATACAATTACAGGTTTCCATTTTTCATACATTGTCTCTTTATTTCAAGGACACCTGTATATGCAAATTTGTTCTACTTCATTAATAGAACAAATTTACATATCTTCCTAGATCTTTTCCCTATATAAAATTACTGCAAATAGATATAAAATTAAAATAAATTTAATGACTTTAAAAAGAATATAAAAAATGCAAATACATACTAGGCTAAACTATTAAACGTACGTCAAATGCAGCAACTGATATCGAAAAATGAAATGCAATTTCTTCAATGTAATTTATTTCGCATTTGCAATGTAAATATGTTTATTTTTGATATTACCTATTAGAGCATCGAACTTTTTGTCTAGAGAAAAAACTATTCAGAAGGAAACCAACGAGGAACTACGATCATATGACAGTATTGTGGTCAAATTAATCAACATTTTGGGGTTTGTTATTTCCTCTCTAAATATTAAATTATGAAGACAAACGAGAAACGTTTCGCCCCATCGGTAATGTTTATAAACCGTTTAAATTTCATATAATTCAAGATCTCCATATTAAAGCAATGTTTTTGTTAGGAAAGACTTACACACTGTTTTGGTCTTTAATTTACTTCCTGAGTCAAAATCAGCACCTATAACTTCAACTTCTACAAATGGGCTGGCCATGCCTTTCTTGGATCTAATTAAATGTCTCGCTCCTATAATTCTAATAGATATAGTTACAGGATCAACACCAACCAGTGTGTTTACATCAGATGGATCGAAATCATCACGAAACATAAAATCTGGCTTCAATATATAGCCACAGTTACCATTATCTCTAAATTTCGCTTGATTCACTTGCATTGATTTATCACCCGTTTGATAATTTAATGCCACCATTTGAGAACCTGCATTCCACATAGGCATCGGATTGTAATTTGAAGAATCAATTCTTTGTCCCTTAGGGTAAATCCTAGAAAATTGTACTTGGTGATATTTGAGGAAGAACTTCGTTTCTTGCTGAGCTATCAATTTTTCTGCTTTCATTTCGGGAAATGAAGACATCTCGTAGAATACTGAATTTTGTTTGGCTTTTTCGAGATTGAACGAAATAGAACTACAATATACTATTAGAGCTGACATTTCTTTAGCAACCCTACTAGATCTTTCCATTTCCTTATTTTGACTTTCCAAAGCACAGGCCTTCTGAGCTGCTTCTCTTATTTTCTCCAACCATTCTGTGGCCTAAATAAAAAATATTAATTTAAGCATGTACGACAATGTACTAGTAACTAATTGTTTATTCTCAAAAATTAAAACTTACTGCTTCTTTGGTTTGAACTGCAACATCAAATGAAGTGCAAGAAGTCGACGTGACGAGTCGTAAAACCCATTCCAATCCAAAATTCTGTTCGTTGTGAATAAGATCAACAATAGCACCATTCAACTCTAATTGTCCTTGTAAAAGTGAATCTGAAGACTAAAAAACATTTGTTATATTAGTTAAAAGCGTCGTAATAAAAATCAATAATTAATTTACCCTCTCATCGCCATTATCTTGAGGATCAATTCTATCAATTTCCCTTACATAATTCGCTGGGAAAAAGTGTTGTTTTTTTCCTCCATAGTCGCCTCTCCACCAACCTTCACTATTTTCAGGAATCGTAACATTTGTGATTATAGCATGTTTGCAAAATGAAAGTTCGTCCGTTTGTTGTGCTTTGTAATCGTAAAGTGCTATTACTGTTACCTAAAATATAAACACACTTTTAAAAATCGACACTATCTAGAAAACGTTAACCAAAGAAGAATTTTCAAGTAGGCTACCGACGCAACTTTTTAATTATAGATGGCATATTGATGCCACATACATAGCCAGAGATAAGGAGTGAGCCACAAAAAAAGTTTTCAGAGTATGCCATGGATTAAATCAGTTATGTCTTAGACTGATGAAGTGATCTAAGCTACATTTCGTACTATTAGTAATAGGTTAAATCGTAACTTATCAATTTGACTTATGATTATTTACAAATAACACTTCGTCAATTCTCTAGGCTCAGACGTGACTTATATGATTATCTCAGTCATTCACGGCCTACCTAGGTTACAAATTTTGTGGCTCGTTTGATATTTCAGACGTTATCGGCTTTGATATCGGCAACTAGCCGTGCGAATGAAAGGAACCTGTAATTGCAAATTTGTATGCAGTCGTGTCGTGTATATATTGCGGTAAGTGCGCAGGTTTTATAATTTTTTCCTTATAATTTAAATTAAATTGCATGCGTACGCCGCTGTATGTCGAATTTGCCATCTCGATTTATAATCAATATGCATTCGATTTTTCTTTCTTGTATAAGATGAGTATAATAAAATATAGTTTCGTTAATCAGTTTCTTATATAAAAAAATATTTTATATATTAATTTATTTACGACTTTATATTTATATTATTAACATATCAAGAAAGATGCTATTCGGCTGCATGGTATTACGTTGAGAAATTTGTAGAAAAGGCCTTCTGCCCAGACCGTATCATATGCCGCAGTCAGGTCAACATACACGACAGTTGTCTACAACCCGTTCCGAAACCCTGCCTCAATATGCGTTGTTAAGCTGAGCACCTAGTCAGCACAACTGCGATTGGGTCTGAAACCAGCTTGTTCGACGGAAACATGCTCCAATATCAATGGGCTAAGGAGGTTTAATAGCAACCTTTCCAGAAGCTTGTAACATGAGCTTAATAAAGCTATAGAACGAAGGCGTTCAAGGAAGGTTCTTGGGTTTGTTCGGCTTCAAGACTACAATTATTTTGGATTTCTTGAGCTCTGTTGGAATATCTCCTGTCAATAGGATGTCTGAGTAGAATATACTCATCCACATCCTTGTATGTACCCACAATTCTTGAGGAATTCGGGATAGATCCATCAAATTCAGGTGCTTTCCCAGATTTAATGTCATTCCGTGCTTTATTAAAGTTAATAATCTCATATAAAAGAATGATATAGCTACTATTGCGGCATTTAGAAATCGGACACTTAATTTGTTTGATTTGAATATGGCTTTTTAAGAGTAAATATCTATTAGCTTCTGTTTAGAGATCCGTCCGTCAATGTCATATTCAGGTTTGTCAAAATATTAGGTTAATATGCCACATTTGAATATTCAAACTAAAAATTAAATAATTACGTTACTAGAAGAAGGATTGTCAGTTAGAAGATTAGCGAATAGATTTTGCGTGAGGAAGAGTATCATTTTAGATATCGAAATTAAAAGGCAGCGTCGGGGAGTTATTAATAGAAAACGAGGCTCCGGTGGTATCCGTGTGTCAACTCCCGAACAGGATGAAAATCTTATTAATTTATAAGAAACGATCTGTTCGAAACAACAGTAAACGAGCGGAAGATTCTCAGTAAACGTCTGGGTCTGGATTTGCGCACATGGGCCAGGTGTTTGTTGGATTATAGGGGAATGATTTAATAGTAACAATTATATTAGAATATTAGAAAATGTTTTTCTACCTTCGGCAGAAATTATATAAGTATCCTGAAATTTCATCTTTCAACTCGACAACTGTCGAGTCCACACGGCAAGAGTAGTTTCTCAGTGGTTTAGAGAAAATAATAGTGTTTGCCGTGGTGTTCTAGAAGCCCAGATCCGAACCCCATCGAGTACGTGTGGGTTACATTGTTAAGACGATAAGCAGGAATAATTTTAGGCCAGCAAATGTCTAAAGGCCAGTTCCCACTTGTGCATTTTGATGCTGCATTTTTTTATGCAGCATCAAAATGCTGCATTTTTGCGTTCACACTATGCATTTCCACCAATTGCATGCAACAGAAATGCATGCATTTTTTACTGCACGGCTTTAGAACATGTTCTAAATTCGTGCAATAAGTTGCATGCAATTCTAGTGAAAGCTAGGGAATACTGCGTTACCAATATATAATTTTACATTGGTATCATGTGTTTGGACAATTTCATTTTTAATATCGAAAATATATCACTTCACTTTTGCTGTTGAATGGTAAGTGTTAACATGTAATAGTAATAAACAAATATTTTTAATTTTTCAATTTTATAACTTTTACAGGTTCATTTTCGTAATATTACAAATCGTTACTATCTGTCAAGTAATTTTGTGATAGCCTAAAAATTAAATCCCTAGGTATTTTTTTTCGGTTTTATTTTACTGCACATGGAATTGCATAGATGTGAATATCCTTGCAATTTTTGATGCATAGGAAGTCATGCATTAAAAAATGCATACTTTTCATGCATCAAAAAATGCAGCATCAAAATGCACAAGTGGGAACTGGCCTTAAGAATTATCTAACAAGATGGAGGATATTTGGAATGATCTGTCACCAGAATTTATACTTAATGTCATAACATCTATTCCTAGACGTTAACAAGAGGTGTTACGGCAGAAATGGTGCTGAAATAAAGTATTAAAAATTAAAACCAAATAATTGTAGTTTTCTGATTAATAAATTCTTGTCTTTCATTTATTCACTCAGTAACATAATTTTATAACAAAATGTGTAACATAATTTTACGTGAGAGGTTACAAATAAATGTCAGTATGCTGCCATCTAAACAACAACTCAGTTATATAAAAACCGAATCACAATGCTTAATTATAGTGAAAATGAATATCTAATCGTCCGGATTTTAAATGCCGCGATAGTACATATTTTAAATCCAAAATGGGAAGAGAAATTCTATTGCAAATTCTTTTGGTACTATTTTTATTTCTAAATTTTCAAATAGTGAATACTAATAACTTCTAATAAGTAAAGCAAAAAGAATATATGATGAAATGAATTGTTCGTATTTTTTAAAGAAATATTTGTATTAGCTTTAAGTAGGGAACATTTCAAATAAATATAAGGTCTAATATAATAACTATATAGTGTAACATATAATTAGCCGTACGTTAACCTACCTTTGGTTGAGAAAATGAGGTAGGATCCATGTACAAAGGTGTACTATTGTATCCACTGGCATCGCTGTTGTCCTGAAAATTAATTTAAAATTCTTGTTAGCATAATAGTAACATTAACATAAAAACAATATAGCACATAGCATCTGATTGTTGTATAATATGTGTTCAAAATACATTTCTGTGGATGTTTAGCGAATTTACTCTTTAATTTAAAAGTTATACGGTTATTTAAGGAGGTATTATATAAACAATAGAAGTAGATATCTAAAATGTTAATGAAGAACATTCGAACATGAGCTAAGGCGTGACTTCATTTATCAATACATTGTCTTTTATGGATTCAAGAACAATATTGAGTAGTAACGAGCCATCGAAAAAATTCATAATTGGAGTAGACTGTGAAATTGGGTTGGTACTTTAACCACTTCCACATAATGACATTTATTATTTGACATTGAAACTATAAGTTTGTGTCAAATTTTTCAAAACTCTTATTAAGGAAATTAAATTTATTTAAAAAATGGTATTCAACATAGAACAAAAAGCAAAAATTATCGAATGTTACTTCCGTACAGGTGTGAAAGTACATAAATGGCGAGTGGCAGTATTCAATTACGGAATGCATGGCTGATTTTAGTGAAGAACATCTTTAATTAGTGTTTGACTACAATGATTTTTACAATGTTTTGACAAATTGTGTAAAGTTATTCAGAGAGACAGGTAGCGTCGGTCGAAAAACTGGAAGTGAACGGCCATCTAAACGTACAGCTGATAATATTAAAGCCCTTCAGCATATTATTGATGAAAATCCAAAAACATCCATTTCAGTAGCGACCCAACAAACAAATTTATCTTATGGTACGTACCAATTCATTCTTAAAAAAATCTTACATTGTCATCCATACAAGCTGAAATGTTTTCATGAACTTTATCCAGTGGATTATTTAAGACGAGTGGAATTTTGTCAATGGTTTCAAAATAATCTACACAATCAGGATATCCTTAACACAGTTTTTTTCACGGATGAGGCCTGGTTTTATCTTTCTGGATATGTTAATTCACAGAATATGAGGTGTTGGTCCTCCGAAAATCCTCATTTTTTTGTTGAGAAAACATTGCATCCCCAAAAAGTTGGTGTTTGGGCTGGAATATGTCGAAGAAGATTGGTGGGTCCCATTTTTTTTGAAGGTACACTTACTGCTGCACGATATCGCAATGAGATACTCGGCTCATTCATAAATCAACTGGATGATGAGGAACTCAAAATGGGCATTTCCAACAAGATGGGCAACAGCACATACGGCCAGAGAAACACTTCAATATCTCAGAGAATTTTTTGATAACAGAATAATAAGCAGGAACACTGAAATCCCATATCCAACTAGGTCTTGCGATTTAAACATATGTGATTTTTTCGTATGGCCATACATCAAAAATTCGATTTATTCAACGCCAATTCATAATCTGGAACAACTGAGAATTCGCATAACAGAAAAGTGTGAAGAGATCAACAACTCACCGCAAATGCTGCATAAAGTTTTTGCTGGATTGCGGAGAAGAGTTGGTTTATGTTTTGATGTAAATGGACAACATTTTCAACAACTTCTGTAGCTATACGTAAATTTTGATTATGATTTCGATATTAAATAAATTATTTGTTTTCTTTTTTGTTGTTGTATCATTTCAATGCCATAATCTTTTTTTACAATTAAACCAAATGAAACTGTCAAGCATCAAGTAATGTGTCATTATGTGGAAGTGGCTAAAGTACCAACCAAATTTCACAGTCTACTCCAATTATGAATTTTTTCGATGGCTCGTTACTTATATAATCTAGTCATAAATTATTTCAATGTTGTACAATTCGACGAAATTATGAGTCAGTGAATTTCATAACGGCAAAACCGTATCGTCTGAGAGATATAAACGAGAGATCACATAGACGGACGCTTCATATATCGTAACACTGCTCGTTTTCTAGACACTGGTGATGTTGTTAATCGCTCTTGTATCGCTCGTCTATGTTCTGCATATACTTCGAACACTGTATTAGCTATTCACGCAAAAATCGTTCGAAATTCACTGCTCCCGAAAAACAATCTTGCCCCGTGAAATGAACATCGCACCCAGAACAAACTATCGCATCATTGAGGAAGATTTAGGCATGAAGGCTTAGAGAAAGAGTAAACACTATACTTAGAGGCCATAAGAACGGAAAGAGAGAAGAAGTTATTAAGTCGTTACAGCAAAAGAGGGTATTCGCAAAATCTTATTCTCGGAAGAGAAAATATTTACTATTGAGGAAAAATTTAATTAATAGAATGATAAGGTTCAAAGTTCCCTAGAAGCTGACAAGCTAATGGTTTGGCAAGGTGTCTTTCACGAAGGTATTTCCTCTATTAATTTTTACGAGATTGGAGTGAAAACATCGACCTGAGTGTACCAGGATACTGAATTTCTGTCAGACTAGTTGTTTAGTATGGGAAAATAACGTTCTTGAGTTAATTAAGGCTTCCGATTGGCTGTCTTGTATGCTGGCCTGAACTGTCTTGACTGTCTATTAGGAGATATCCTCGAAGGTAGAAGAAAAGAGCCGAATATCGGATAGTTCCTAATATCGGATAGAGATTTTTTCTGTGAAGTTTTGCACTCTGATGGCTTTATGTAAAATCACTTCCTTATTGGAACGCCATTTTACTGGGGTTCGTTGAATGAGGTCAGTTTAGAATTTGTTGTGTGAGAAGCGAGTTGGTTATTTGTGGTGCAGTAAGTTTTTTACAGAAGAAACACTATCTGCTTGTGCTTCAAACAAGGTACGTGCAATAATCAATATACTTGTATCATGAACATTGTATTATATTGTAGTTTAAATGTGTTAAATTCGTTTTGCCAGTGTACACAGCGGAATAGCTAAATATTGTTATCTGATGTTGTTGAGAATTTTCAATATAGGATACTGGTGATAGCCTTATATCAGATATCCGATAATAAGCATCCTATATTTTCAAATACAAACTCGACTAAACAATAAAAAAACTAATAAATTATCAAAAAATCTAAATAATTTATCGAATAAAGCGAAACATATTAAGCTCTCGATTCGAGAAAAACAAAATTTATAATATTTTAGAATTATCATTCCTATTATTATTATAAAACAATAATAATAGACTAATAGTACATATATTATTTCTTTATTTGCAGATGTCTCCCGTACATTCAAAACCGTTCAGAAAAAAAATGGGATACAGATAGATGCAATGATGAAAGCTGTGCGGAAAATGGAAATGGGATATTTAAAAGCCTTCAACGTGCCCAGATCTACTTTAGAGAACTACGTAAATCATAAAAGTAAAGATGTTGTGACCTTGTGCTCCTCAAAATTGGGACAAAATCCTATTCTACTAGAAGTTCTAGAAAACGAGTTGGTCAAATATTGCTTATTAATGGAAGAATGATATTATGGAAGGCCTTCCCCTGACATTCGAAGGCTTGCATGGCAGTTAGCAATGAGAAATAATTTAAGCATCGCTTTTCTAATAATTGAGAGAAACAGGTAAAAAGTGGCTAAGAAATTTTTCTTGTCGTCATCCAGAGTTAACACTTGGAAAGCCTCGGGCTATTTCTTTCTCCGGAGTCAAAGGATTCTGTAATGAAAGTATTTTTCCCCACGTAAAAATTTGACGAGACCGGACTAACAATCGTTTAGCACAAATGATGTTCAAAAGTGGGCAGTATGAAAGGCAAAAAACAAGTTTGCAGCTTATCTTCTACAGAAAGAGGTGCACTGTTGACTCTTGTTACCTGTACCAGTGCTACCGGGCAATTTGTACCGACTCGTGATATTTCCGAGAAAAACATGAAAGCAAAGCTCTTTAAAGATGCACTCCCGGGTACAATCGCGGCTTGCCATCCTTCTGAATGGATACAGCAAGATCTGCTCTCACAATGGATGATGCGTTTCGTCCATACTCTGAATTCATCGTCAGAGGACCCTGTTATTTTTCTAGACGACCGTTATTGGGAATATATTGCATAGGGTGCAGCCACAGGATGTGGAGTTTGTCCTCACTGAAGACCTATTACGCACAAGAGGTAGAAACGTCGTTAAAGAATCATCCATGTCAACTGGTGACTGCTTACCAAGTAGCTCAACTAATGGCGAACGCTTTCGTATGAGCAGCAACCACTGAAACCGCAGTAAATGGGTTTAAGAAATATCGATTTTTTATGCAAGTAGATGATAATGAAGAAAATGAGCCTCAGGCACAAGTGCAGCATCTATTCATGAACCTTCAACATAAACCCGGCCAAAATAAACCCTTTCCCGGTAATGAAAGGATAAAATTCCAAGAACGGACGTTCAGGTAGAGCCGGTTTGATAATTGGCTCTCGTTACAAGATAGAATTGCAGATTTTTGAACTCGAAACTTCTTAGGCCTTGGAGAGCCATGATGCTTTCATTCCATCGATTGCTGTTTTGTTTCTGGGTCGTAAAAATGGACCCATGTTTCATCCATAGTCACAAGACAGCTTAAAAAATCTGAATTTTCTTTAAAACGGGCACAGATTGACCGTGATTCTTTCACTCCTGCTTGATTGAATTCGGCGTTCAAGCATTTAGGAATTAATTCTTCAGAACGCGTTCATATAAAATCTTTAGTGCCTCAGCTGTATATCTCAGCCCAATTCGATGGTCAGATAATATCAAGTCATGAACTGCGTCAATATTTTCGGGGGTGGACACCGAAATCGGTCTTCCTGGTCGCCTCTGATCTTTTTCCTCTTTTGAATGAAGCAATCCAATTTTTGAGAGTCGCATATGATGGGCATTGATCGCCAAGTTTGTTAAGCATATCTTCGTAAATTTCCTTACCCCTTAACCTCTTCAAATACAAGTATTTGATGATGCGTCGATACTTCAAATTTGTCGATTTTCACATTTGCATTCGACATTCTTTATTTTAAAATTTACTGCACAGCAACACTTCAACTTCTTGACGTAAGATTTTATAGTGACACTTAAAATGTCATTATTTGTTGCCATTAAAACAAGATTTTGTTTTTCTCAAGGAAAATGGCCTAGGCTAACTAGATATCACAAGCCACAAATATACATACGAGGGCGTATTCGTATGTGTATTTGTGGCATTTTATTGCTGTTCGTATTTAAATGATACCATTGCCATTACAGTAGATAAGTTTCCATGGTGAAAAGTTATTTTTCGTAGTTTTTCTATAATTACTTTACATAAAGTATATACTATATCTATATCTACATATATCTATATCTATATATATATCTATATATACAAGGTGTGTATAAATTGTCGCAAAAGCTACAGGTAGCGACATTCTTCGTTCGGTTCTGAATAAAAAATCTTAATGTTAAAATGTCGTACCATGCTTCGTAAATTCGTAAATGTCAAAATTTGACAGTAATGATTTTGATTGAACTCACTTTGAAATACAAACTTATTGTTCTACAACGTTGCTAAATGTATTTTTCGTGGAAGTACGTTAATGAATAAATGTTTAAAACAAGCTTTTAAATCAAAAAGAAAACGTTTACGAAATAATACTAGTAAAAATTTGTTCTTTAAACTAAATTGCATCTATCTCTATTAACAGATATCGAAGAGCAAAGGTTAGTTAAGCACTAAAAGTCTGAACTTCAAGAACCCCGTGAAAACAAATGAAGCATGATACGACATTTTAACATTAAGATTTTTTATTCAGAACCAAACGAAGAACGTCGCTGCGTGTAGCTTTTTCGACAATTTATACCCACGTTATATAGTATATCTATATCTACTATAAACAGTGCGTAAATCGATAGACAAATGGTTGCGGTCGTTTGCAACTGTGTGAACGCAAAAAGCAAACACTTCGAAAAATTATACATCGGTTACTATTTTTATACGCTATTAAAATACTAACAGTATTTATGGTTAGACTGTGTATACCCTCTGTCCCAAAAGTAATCAAAAAAAAGCTCCAAAAAAAATATCACGTAATTCCGTCAGTGTTCTCATTTGCAGCGATATCAAGCTTCTCAACTGTATTCGTTCTTGGATCGTTTATAGCATTCCATATATTATTAACATCATCACTAACTTTACTCATTAACCCGAGGAAGCACATGTAGCTTAATTCGGAAAAAAAGTTTAGCAGCGTATATTAGGTTGAGTCATAAATAATTTCAGTTTTTAGAAACAAATTCCAATGATGATTTTATCACTTAACTGATTCATTGAGATCAAAAGGTCTGAACCCGTTAGTTGTAAAAAAGTATCCATGTCTTATTACTAGAGACCGGACGCATCAGGCCGAAATTACGATGTACCATATAAATAGTGGTACAATACGCAGTTATTGAATAGCATTCATTCGGTTAATCGCACATCTATTTTTGTCGTACTGTAACGCAATTACTTCAATTTTACAGTAAAATTCCTTTCTTCATGGGTGTAGATAGAAGCGGAAGGAGTTTTTATAATTTATTTTATTTATTAGTTAATATTTCGTAAGATAAATAAAATACAGTGAGTTAGTTTATTTTTTTCATTGTTTTAACTGTTAATTACATATGATTGTTTCGGCCTTTACTTGATGAAATTCCATTATAACTATTAAGATAAAATAAAACAAATTTTATGAATTTCACTTTTTAATTATCACTGTAACGAGTCGTTTCGCACCAACCTGGGCTTCGTCAGACATATAACTCCATTTATATGTCTGACGAAGCCCAGGTTGGTGCGAAACGACTCGTTACAGTGATAATTAAAAAGTGAAATTCATAAAATTTGTTTTATTTTATCTTAATAGTGTTAATTACATACTTAGTAATTTTTGTAATAGATCTTGTTTAATATCGTTTCATCGAATATACTTCTCCCAATTATTTTGACGTAAGTATCCAACGAGTTTTGTTAAGTTCCTATAACTTACGCATACATTTTTTGTTTTCATTTAGTTAGATCTAGAACATTGTTTAAGTTACTTTTTCAGATATGATATGGAACAACGTCGAGAATGGCATTGTGAAACAATGGCGTGTTGGATTAAGGGTCAAACTGATTGTATGTCGATTGCCAGTGATTCCGAAATTTATTGCAATGTCGTTCATTAAATATTCAAAGAAATCGCACGTAAACCATCACTTAGCATCGCAAACACATACACAGAAATTAGACCCATTGGAATCTGACAATTTTAACGAAGAACTCTGTGAAACTTTAATGGCGGCAAGTATTCCATTAAATAAACTTAACAATCCCACCTTCAAATATACGAGAATATGCACCAAATGCGTCATTGCTTCATTCGGACGACAGTTACAAAGAAAAAGTACTTTTATTTGTCAGTGACAGTGCTGCATATATGTTAAAAACAGGCAGACTATTAAAGGAACCATATCCTAATATGTTGCATATTACTTGTGTAGCACATGCTCTCCACAGAATCTGTGAATATATCAGAGACATCTTTCCACTTTTAAAAAAAGTTTTCAGAAAAGCACCATTGAGAGTAGCTCTTTACAGGGAAAAAACTTCCATCTTTGTCACTGCCTCCCTCTCAAGTAATAACTAGATGGAGAACATGACTGGATACTAGTAATTGTTTTGCGGAGAGTTTCGATAGTTTACAAAATTTCGTTACATGTTTAAATGACCATGCTCGAAGTATTTCTGAGTGCAAGGAAGTAATACAAATTCCAAATTTAAAAAATCAGTTGTACTTTCTTCATGAACACTTTGGAAATTTGCCAAAACTAATCACTTATTTTGAAAATCGAAATCTCAAATTAAATGATGGTTTAACGACATTAGATGTGGCTATTAATAATTCGAAAAGTATTCCAAGTGACTTTGGATGTGGTCTTCGGCAAAATTTAATAACAGATTTAATAACATTGCGGCAATTGTGTATGGGGACAATGCCACATCTAACTGCAAAATACGCGGAAATATTTCCAGTATACACCTATAACCAGTTGCGATGTAGAAAGGACGTTTTCTATTTACAAGGATGTATTTCATTCAAAGAAAACACATTTTACAGAAGAGAACCTTGAGAAAGTATTGCTAGTAAATATTAACACTCCTTGACTCAACTTGAACTACAAAATGAACAAATAAAAATGTATTTATTATTTTGTAGCCATATATACAGGCTGATTCATTTTCGGCCCTCACCATGGGGATCTCTCTTATTATTGGAGATAGAGTATAGGTTTAAATTTGGCAAAGTTGTTAAATTTTGTGTTTGTTATAAATCCGTAAAGAAAATAGACCTGTGACAAATGACCTTCGTTATTTAAAAAAAAAACGCGAAAACCCCATTTTCTTCTTTTACCTGTAGCACCGACATTTGGCCTTGTAGAGAAAAAATAAAAACACATCCTTGTGGCCATTTCTAAACCTCTATCCAGTGGTGTACTCTAAATTTTTATACGACGTTTCGTTTCTTTCTGTCCATCATCAACTATCTAATTTCTTATAGGCGCCATATTGGATTTAGATATCTTCAGAAAGAGTTTTTTTTTCTGATTTCAACCATGTACCACATGCTGACTATAGTTTTTGACATTAGGTTTTATTTGAAAGAATAAATTATAAGATTATATAAGGTAGCCTTTGGAATTTCAATCTGTCAAACATTTCATTTATTGTTCATTAATAATACAAAAATGTCATACACTAACGAAGAGAAACGAGATATGATAAGTATTTTTTATTCTTCGAAACGAAATTCAACAGTAGCGAGTACAAGATAACAAAAACATTAATAAAAATACATAGAAAAGTAAACAATAAACAATTACAGTAAATGTTCAATTATCTGGCCATCTTCGGTAATGCACAATTGGGCACGCCTTCTGGCATTTTGTACTGCCCTTTGTATAGTTCTTCTAGGAACTGCATCGAAGGCATTCTGAAGTCTGTCTCGTAATTCTTTAATGTTTTGTGGCGCATCTACTTTATAAATATTATTTTTAACATATCCCCATAAAAAAAAATCTAGCGGACTTAAATCAGGTGATCTCGCAGGCCATTCAACAACTCCCCTATTTCCATTCCAACGGTTTGCAAACTCTTGATTTAAGAAATTTCTAACAGCTGCATTGTGTGCTGATGCGCCATCTTGTTGCCACCATAAATATTGTAATTGATTTAATGGGATATTGTCGTCAAGATAGTCAGATACGTATGTACGTAAAATGTTTAAATATCTTTCTCCATTTAAATGTTCTTCATACATAACTGGTCCTAAGAGACGATTTGCCAAAATACCCATCCAAACGTTTATTCCAAAACGATGTTGTGGTCTTCTAGCCCTGTTTTGTCGTGGATTTCCAGAATTTGTAAATTTTGTTTCATCTGACCAGATGATTTTGCTTAAAAAATTTTCGTCATTTTCTATCCTTCCTATTAACCAATTACAATATTCTAGCCTTCTCAAACTATCTCCAGGCAGTAAAGAGTGACAACATGGATCCTGTATGGTTTAAACCTACTTTTATGTAAAGTTCTCCAAACTCTGGACTGGCACAAATTTAATTCTGACGCTATTTCGCGTGTAGAAATTGATGAATTATTATTTATCTATAAAAATACAAGATTAACATGAAATTTGAAAACACGCTTTTAATTTACCATTTGTAAAATATCTTGTCGATTTTCATTTAAATTCCTGTTGTCTTGACCATTACGCGGCTTAGTAAACGATCCATTCTCGACAAAATTTCTGTCGAGATCTAGAAAAATGGTACGATGAGGATGTTGTCGTTCTGGATATAATTGTAGATATCTTGTACTCGCTACTGTTGAATTTGGGTTCGAAGAATAAAAAATACTTATCATATCTCGTTTCTCTTCGTTAGTGTATGACATTTTTGTATTATTAATGAACAATAAATAAAATGTTTGACAGATTGAAATTCCATGGCTACCTTATTTAATCTTATAATTTATTCTTTCAAATAAAACCTAATGTCAAAAACTTTAGTCAGCATGTGGTACATGGTTGAAATCAGAAAAGAAAACTCGTTCTGAAGATGTCTAAATCCAATATGGCGCCTATAAGAAATTAGATAGTTGACGATGGCCAGAAAGAAACGAAACGTCATATAAAAATTTAGAGTACACCACTGGATAGAGGTTTAGAAATGGCCACAAGGATGTGTTTTTATATTTTCTCTACAAGGCCAAATGTCGGTGCTACAGGTAAAAGAAGAAAATGGGGTTTTCGCGTTTTTTTTAAAAATAACGAAGGTCATTTGTCACAGGTCTATTTTCTTTACGGATTTATAACAAACACAAAATTTAACAACTTTGCCAAATGTAAACCTATACTCTATCTCCAATAATAAGAGGGATCCCCATGGTGAGGGCCGAAAATGAATCAGCCTGTATACCCGTTTTATTATTATAAGTAGATAATATAAATATATAATTATATAAATAAAATTAAAAACTTTAAAAATACAAATGTTCAATAGTACGCTCGTGGGCGATGAGTCATCAACCTCTCGTATCCGGTGTCTAGTTATATACATTACTGTATATTTTAATGATATTTACAGTATTTATCTTCTTATTCAAAAACGGATCTTATTTAAAAAATATTTCTGGTATAATTCCATTAAATTTAAAGAATTGAAAATGATTTATTTAACAAAATAGTGCTTCTTTCCGAAATGTAAAAACATATTATTTAAATAGTATGAATAATACGTAATGCTTATTTCTAAAAACAGATTTCATCATCAAACAAAAGTTTTAAAACTGTAAAAAACAAAGTAATATAGATGATAAGAAAGCATTAATATATATTTCGTTTTACAGTTATTCAAAGTAAGTGCATTTTATACAGATTAGAAAAAATGTAAATAGAGGTGCATGAACTATTTATTATATTCTTATGAGATTCGTATCTCTTCCGTCCATTTCCTCTATCCTAAAAACAAATCCCTTCAAATTCTCCCATCACTGAAAAGCATGTGATCCAGTTAAGTATGCGCCGGTGAGAATAGACAAAAAATAAAATGTAATAAAAAAATACTGACTTTATAAGAGTTTTAAATCCGTATCGAACAATTTAGAAAGGAAGCTACGAAAAAAAAAATAAACAGAAATAAATATAGTCTCTCCAAAAAATAACGTAGACGATGAAAATTGACTAGGAAATAAATACTATATCAAAACTTGCTTCACAGGTGGAAGGACAAGTACATTATTCACCCTTTGAAGTAGTGGGGGACGATTTGTTAGATAAAGAGAGGCGGCAGCGGGGAACTCGACCTATGCATTCCAAGCAAGGGTTAAAAAACTATAAAGGGAGTTACAGAGACTGATTTTTAAATCTATTGTGGTATCATAGTTCTCTTTTAAACAGGTTCTCTGCAGTGTTAATGTAACTTGAATAGAAGCAAGTGTACAAGTGTGCTTTTGTGTGGCAAAAATTCAATAATTTAATTAAATACAAAAATGTACTTATTTTATATATATTTAAAGGTAAATATGATTCTCTAAATTATATATTATAGGACAAATTAATTGAAAATTTACATATTTACGTGAGTTACAACTTAAAAGTAAATTTTATTTCTAATCAGCTTTATTATTTTTTTTATCTGAAAATCAAAATCGTTAATTCTAAAGCTTCACAACTTGTTTTAAATTTAATGACCGAAAATACACAGATATTGTATAAAATAATTGTAGTGGTACCAATTTCACAAATTATACAAATGTTACAAATATTAAAAGATATTCTTCTTGTTCATTAAACTACTTTTAAAAATAAAATTAATTGCTGCTTTTATCCTTATCCTCTGGGACCAATTATGGTAAACGAAACCGCTTTTTTGACTCAAGATTTAATATTCTGGATTTATTTGATTTTGAACTTATAAATTTAATGTAGATGCTATACGATATAATTAAACTCTTATTTTAAATAATATTTACGATATACGAGGGCGGTTTGGCGGGGAAGTGACTTTTCAATAATTATAAGAATTAAGATCATTACAAACTCCCGTATCTTGAAAAAAACTTTTGGAATCATTAAAGAACCTCAAGGAACTAATTTGCCTTACAAACTAATGCGGGGAGAAACGTATCCTTAGCAAAAAAAATAACTAATTTTATAGCATAAATACTTGCATACTAAAGTGATGTTTAAGTTATACATCGGCACATATAAATAACACGATTATCTTAAATTTGGCGTGTTTTGGGTTAAAAATACACATAATTCAAGCTTAAATAATTTTTTTTTTAAGTACATATAGTTTATAAGGCAAATTAGTTCCTTTGAGGGCCTTTAATGATTCCAAATATTTTTTTCAAGATACGGAAGTTTGTAAGGATCTATAATAATAATCTTTATTGCCCAACAGATTTCTCCAATAATAGAACAATACAATAATACGTGTACTGTGCGTGTAAATAATATACAATACTAAGAATAAAAAAGTAGAAAAGAAACAAGTAAGTAGGTAGTATAGTTGAAGGAGAGGAAGGAGGGTAAATGATTAGCAGAAAAATTCAATGTTATGCTACACTTATTTTACGGTAAAAAATATATTTTATTATCGACATAATCCCCTTGCAAACCTACACATTTAAGCCCAGCGAGTTACCAATTCTTTCAGACCATCCAAAAAGTAATCTTTCGGAAACTCTGCAAAATATGCATTTGATTCTTCATTTATCCGAAATCTTTATCAGCCGAAGCAGTTTTTTAAATTTAGAAATAAAAAGAAATCACTGAGAGCCGAATATGGCGGCTGAAGCAGCAATTCGTAACGCGATTCGACAAATTTTGTTGTAGCAACAGCGGACGAATGAAAAGTCGCATTATCGTAATAGAACAACACTCTATTCCTAAACAAATGCAGTCGATTCTTCTTTAGTTCTGCATCAAGACGTGTCAGAAAGTCAGCATAATATTAACCAGTTATCGTTTTTCCCTTTTTTAAATAGTCAATTACACCTTTGGAATTTCAAAAACAAACTGTGGCCATGATCCTATCGGCCGAAAAAACGGTTTTTGCTTTCTTGGGGGAGGGGGGGGGGGGGGCGTTCGCCGGAAGAAATACATTGTTTCGACTGTATTTTTGCTTCTGAAGTATAATGATGAATCCAAGTTTCGTGTACTGTGACATATCGACGGAAGAATTCCTTTGGACTACGTTTGAAGCTATCCAAACCTTCTCCAATATTTGGATGCGAGCACGCATTTGATCAGCATTAAGCAAACACGGTACCCAATTCGCGGATAGCTTTTTCATATTTAAATATCCAGGCGAAGCATACTCGTTAGGTTGAAATGTTTACTTTATTAGCTGTCTCACGTACTTTCAATCGACGATCGCTACTTACAACGGCATGGACTTTATTAACTATTTCTGGAGTAACTACAGTAAATGACGGCCCGGAACGTTCTGCACCATCCGTGCTCATATGGCAACTTTTAAAGGCAGAAATCCACTTACAAATCATTCCATGGGACGGAGCACGTTCACGTAACATTTTCTCGGTTTCTGTAATTGTTTTTCAACATAAGGGATAACGGGAGAGGTACTTGTCAATGACATATTTATTTTGAGGCAAAAAATATGTTATCTGTTTCAACATAATTCCTATTCAATTCTATACTGGATGCCCTTGAAATAAAAAGACAATGTATAAAAAATGGAAAGATTCAATTAAATATAATATTAGCTAAACCCGGCCACACTTCGCTGTGGGTCAGTCTGATATAAAATAAATAGGAAAGTAAATAAAAGTATTTTAGCGAACATAGATTCAACGAGAAAACACATCGTTTAATCCAACACCGTGCCTTGCGTTGCTGTAGCTATGTGGAATCACAAAAAAAGGAAGAAAAAAGATGTTTTAAAAACATATATATTTTTTATTGTAAAGCTTGTGGATTGACTACATTTTTTTGTTTTTCGTTTTCTGCAAAAACATAAAGATCAGACGGTTTACCGACTCTGGAGCATGCGACCTATAATTGTCCATGAGAGAAGAAATCGTTTCTAAATTCAAACGGCACTCTTGCAAAGATTGCCCTTGCATTTTATTGATAGTGATAGCGAACGCAAGGCGTATTGGAAATTGAAGTCGTTTGAAATCGAACCCCATGTCGGTCGAAATGAGTGGTATTCACGGAAGTAGTACGTCTGCATCTTTAGAGGTCCAATCAGAATTGTTCCTTCAATTAGATTGTTCATCAATTTCTTAACTACTAATCGTGTGGCATTGCATAAATTTGACAGATTTATCTTTCGAAGTAATATAATTGGCACTCCAATTTTCAAATTCAGGATATGTGACGGTAATCCGGAAATATCGAGAGAATTCCCTTACAATATTCACTCCTTCACTTTGGTTCATCATGGTGTCAATGGATTTGTATGTTACTGTTTCACCTGTGACTCTGTTTAGCATGATTTTGTCCATATCGTGTACGTCGACAATCAATAATAATTTCTCCTATTTTTTTTCTTTCAAAAAATAACATTAATATTTTCGCCTTTCAAAGTTGACAATTGTCTGTCATATTTTTTTAAAAAATAAAATCTTCCTGACATTTACATCTAACTTATACACATTGTTTTAAGTTTTTATATAAGACAATTCATTCAAGATTAAATCAAAGTTATTTTCCTTTTTAACAATATGCTAGCGTAAATAGAGTACATGATTAGCAAACGGCAACTTGTAATAAAAAAGTACTACCAAATCAAGTATGTATTTGAGAAATTTTTACGCTAGAAGCACGGTAGATTTCACCGGCACGGGAAGATTTTTGTCGTGCTATTTAAAAAAAAATCATATTACTATAAAAACACTCGCGTATTCGAATGCACCGTTGTATCAAAATTTCAAGTCAATTGACCGACTATTTTTCGAGTTTTGCAAACACAAAGATACGCAGGTTGAATTTATATATAGAGATATATACCCAAAATGTTTTCCCAAAATTCCCTCTCATAAGCAAGTAAAAAACACAAATATTTAAAAAAAAATTGTGACGCCACTGTGCAATGGACTATATTATAAAAGACGATATCTTACAATAACAAAATAATAATAAAAAGAATCGTTTTGTTGCCCATCTAGCTATAAGTTTCGTTCAGTTGTTGATCGTTACGTACGTTCGATAAAATTTACGTCTTCGACTGAAATTAGATTGGACGTAAAATACTTGTAGAGTACACATCTTACATCGTCTTTTAATACATCTTCGAACCCTTAGTATACAAAGCTGTCTACACAATGTTATCTTCTAGTTTTTATAAACATAAACATTGCATTCAACAGCGGTATTTTTTATAGACATTCTAAACCCATTATATTTGTTACTTCTCGTAACAAAAAAAGAAACATTTACGTAATACACTTAATACACAATTTATAATTTTTAATACCTAGTTTATTTGAATGCATAAACAGGTGATTTTGTACATGGTTATTGATCTTAGGATTCAACAATGTAATAGTTTTTAAACATCGACAGCTGTTAGGTATGTAAACATACGCTGTAGCGTATGTGTTTGTAACTTCAATAGAGGTATTTACATTCAGAATATTTTGATTTCATAGGCGTCACGTAATACAATTTTCAGGGAGTTTTAATTTTCAGATTCGCATTATAATTGACACAATATTTTGGATTTATATTCTATATAATATCTTTCCATTTTTAATACGTTGTCGAAAGACGAAGGACAGCCTGTATAAAAACAGAACTATTTGGTTTCTATAAAATTCTATAGATAGTCGATTTCTACAAAAAGAACAACTACATATTTATAGGAAGGATACTAAATAGTCGTGATATCACAAATATATATAATTTAATCTTTACATTTTTCACATGTTGTCTTTTTATTTCAAGGACACCCGATATATTTACCCCAGCGACTTTCCAATTTTTTTAAGCCGCCTTAAAAGTAATCTTTCGGAAGGTCGTCAAAATAGGGCATTCGATGCGACTATATATATATATATATATAATAACTTCGTGACCTTGGTATGATATGGTAAACCTAATCAGTAGGCGATTAAAGGTCTGTATATTACTTCAAAATATATGTATTTAAAAAAAACTCTACATGTTTCGGCTGTATACGCCTTTTTCAAGAGAATACAAAATATATATTTTGTATTCTCTTGAAAAAGGCGTATACAGCCGAAACATGTAGAGTTTTTTTTAAATACATATATTTTGAAGTAATATACAGACCTTTAATCGCCTACTGATTAGGTTTACTATATATATATATATATATATATATATATATATATATATATATATATATATAACTATATATATATATATATATATATATAACTATATATATATATATATATATATATATATATATATATGTATTAACATCAATTTTTATGCTAATTTCGTAAAAGTTTTATTTACAAAACTGCAAGACAATTATTTTAATAAAATGATACATTTTGTATGTATGTACTGATAGATTTAAATAAATAAAAAAAAGGTTATGTACTTGTGCTTTTTATGTTTTTTACAAACTTGTCATCACTTAGAATAGGTTCTGATAAGTTCACAATAACACATACAATACTAAAAATTTCATGGGTATTACAATGAACTAATGAAAACTAAGGTGTTTATCTTTCCCTTACATAGTATGACATGCATAAACACAGCGATTAAGGTGACTGCCTCATTTATTCATATTGGTATTTGATATCCAAAATTCTGCAAATTACATTAGTATAAAATGCATGTTTAAACATAAACAACAAACAACGTACTTAGTTACCCTTCAAAATGTATCCAATATTAAAAAAAAAACTGATCTTATTGTAAGAATTTCAAACGTTTACGAAAAAATTAACAATTACATACATGAACACACATGATCCAATGAAAAGTATCTCTATGTGTCCCTATGTCAACCGCCATATTGTCCGCGACTTCAGCGCCTTCATCGATAATTTTTTTCTCTATAGTGTCAACTAGAAGTTTGGTTCAAAGTAACATTTGTTACTTTTACATTCGTCTAAAGACGAGAAAATGAGTGATTTGAAACCTGAACACAAGCGTCATGAAATTTTTATCAAAAGAAAGAAGTAGCCCGAAAAATATTCATGAGTGAATGGTGGCAGTATATGGAGAAAATAGCCCGTCCTATTTCCAAATCAAATTTTGGTGTAAGCAGTTCAAATGGGGCCGAATCCTGATGACTCAAAGTGTGAAGACCTCTGGGAACACGAACTGAAGAAATCATCAATAAAGTTTAAGATTTGGGTTGACAGATCGCCGAGTAAAAGTTTCAGTTATTGCTAGCGAAATAGGAATATCAGAAACGAGTGTTTTTAAAATTCTACACGAAGATTTGGGAATGAGCAAATTGTCGGCAGGATGAATTCCCAGGCTGCTCAGTCCCGAACAAAAATTGTGTAGACGACAAACTTAACTATTACTGTAAATGACTGTATGGTTAAGTTCAAACGAAATCCAAGACAATTGTTTTCATGGATTTGTCACCGTAGATGAAACTTGAACAACTCATACTCCATAGACAAACGCACAGTCACAACAATAGAACGTGCTCCGAAGAAAGCAAAAGTCGCGAGTTTTTTTTTAATCTGAAAGTTTAATCTTTATTGACTATTGCCATTTATTATTATGCTGACATACCAACAAGTTTCGTTGCTGAACTGAAGAAAAAGCGACCGCATTTATTCAGAAAAAAAGTTTTATTATATTGGAATAACGCGTACTCTTATACGCTTAGGCGATCCCTAAATTTCTCGAATTAGGATACGAATCTGTGAATATGGTGCATGAGGAAGCACATTCACAGATATAGCTCGGAGTGATTTTTTCTTATTGCCTAACTTGAAAAAATGGTTTGGTGGGTACAGATTCGGGACGAATGAAGAAGCTATAGTCGCATCGAATGCCCTATTTTGACGACCTTCCGAAAGATTACTTTTAAGGCGGCTTATATATATATTATAAAATCGCATTCTCTAAGGTTCAGTATTGCCATACTCAACTGAACTTGAGCATATCATGTATGGTTTCTTTTCAAAGTATAATTGCCATTATCTAACGTAATGAAAGTGCATTGGCTGACCAAACTTAGTAGCCGTAGTTTTGCTTCCTATAATAAAAATTATGTGCTTGTAGCAAATTTTCTAAAAAGGCGCAAAATTTATTTACTTTCAAATGGAAATTTTATTTCTAACAATTTAATTGGTGTATTATCTTGGAAGACAATTGCATCTGGTGAACATGCTAGCCTCTTATGCTGACTACTTATTACTAGGCCAGTTTTAATTACATTTAAATTAAAAAAAAAAAATTTTTTATAAATACTTTATTTAAACGCGAAAAATTAATAAAAATGCAAGAAAACCACCCAAATCATTAATAAACATACATAAGGTGATGAGATTTGTCCCTATGTCAATAGTACTAAAATGTTTCTGAAGGTGGCGCTTCAGTTAATTTGAATTCCCTATAAAATGTCACAGAAACTTGATATAAGAAAATTGTCATGATAGCATATTGTTTTCATAGCTAGATATATTACATAAAAAAACTTCCCTCGTAGTAACAGATATTCAAAATGAATTTCGATTACTAATAGATAAGAGATTTTAGAAGTCAGTTATTAAATCTTAAATATGTTAAAGTATACTATATTGAATAATAAACGAATAACTTTTTTATCATTTCAGTTTTTAATGGTTTCATATGTTATTGGATCAACGACCGTGGAAGATACAAGCGATAGTGTCACGGAACCTTTCGACAAATACGTACGTCCTTCGTCAATGCATGACAAAACAGTCTCCGAATTAGTAAATGAACAAACCGAAGCGATTAAGAAAATAATTTCAGCACAGAGACCTGAAACAGAAACTCCTATTTTGCCCGAAAAAGAATCAGCAAGTAATGTAAATGATTATGAAGAGCCAGTTAGGCAGCAAGGAGAATCATATGAGGATTATAAAGCAAAATGTGAGTACTATTATAAAATGTATCTCAATAGACAAAGACAGTCTGAAAAACATGAAGATACTTTTAAACAAAGCAGCATTTCGGATGCAAATTACTACCTAAATATGAAATCGTCAAATATAAATGGAAATATGCCATACTTATATATGGCAAGGTACGGAGCTCAAAATGCACAATTTCCTATATACGCACAAAACTACTGGAATCCTACACCAAATATAGGTTCTTCTATGACTCTTCAAAATGTTAACACAATTAAGGAAGGCCAGGCCAATAAATATTATCAATATGCCCCATATAATGTATTTTCGCACCCATATATCACTACATATCCAGTGCCCCATGTAAAAAGACCTCAGCAATCGTCTGAACTGGAAACTGAAAAATTACCAATGGAAAATATTGAGCAGCAAACAGTGCAAATATTTGATCCTACACCAAATGTAGGTTCTTCTATAACTCTTTCTAAAGTTGATGCAATTAAAGGACAGGCAACTCAAAATAAATATTATCAATATGCGCCATATGACATATCTTCGCACCCATATACCACTACATATCCAGTCCTTCATGTAAAAACACCTCAACAATCGTCTGAATTGGAAAGTGAAAAATTACCATTGGAATTTAATCCTACACCAGATGTAGGTTCTTCCATAACTCATTCTAAAGTTGATGCAATTAAAGGACAGGCAACTCAAAATAAATATTATCAATATGCACCATATGACATATCTTCGCTCCCATACACCACTACATATCCATTGCTTCATGTAAAAACACCTCAGCAATCATCTGAATTGGAAAGTGAAAAATTACCATTGGAATTTAATCCTACACCAAATGTAGGTTCTTCCATAACTCTTTCTAAAGTTGATGCAATTAAAGGACAGGCAACTCAAAATAAATATTATCAATATGCACCATATGACATATCTTCGCGTCCATACACCACTACATATCCAGTGCTTCCTGTAAAAATACCTCAGCAGTCGCCTGAATTGGAAAGTGAAAAATTACCATTGGAATTTAATCCTACACCAAATGTAGGTTCTTCCATAACTCTTTCAAAAGTTGATGCAATTAAAGGACAGGCAACTCAAAATAAATATTATCAATATGCACCATATGACATATCTTCGCACCCATACACCACTACATATCCAGTGCTTCATGTAAAAACACCTCAGCAATCGCCTGAATTAGAAAGTGAAAAATTACCATTTGAATTTAATCCTACACCAAATATAGGTTCTTCCATAACTCTTTCAAAAGTTGATGCAATTAAAGGACAGGCAACTCAAAATAAATTTTATCAGTATGCACCATATGACGTGTTTCCGCACCCATACACCACTACATATCCAGTGCTTCATGTAAAAACACCCCAACCAACGTCTCAATTGGAAAATGAAAAATTACCAATCGAAAATATCAAACAGGAAACAGTGCAAATATCAGGTCAGTATCAAGATAATTTAGGACAAAAATATTCAGTTCAAAGTCAAGACTCTAAATATGCAAATATTGCCCCATTAACATTGCAAAATACCCTAGTTAGTGATGGGAAAAAGTTTTATTATTGGTATAAATCGATGCCAGGATATCAAGTCTACGTTAATGTTCCTTATACTATTCAAAATTCTCCCAAATTGGAA
Source organism: Melolontha melolontha (assembly GCA_935421215.2). NCBI lineage: Eukaryota > Metazoa > Arthropoda > Insecta > Coleoptera > Scarabaeidae > Melolontha > Melolontha melolontha. The sequence continues at coordinate 194,903,719 of OW285235.1, read as the reverse complement.
GAACCTATACCAGAATCAAGTTATGTACGCGATTATCAAAGCAATGTCAAATACTCCTATTTCACTCATCCTTCGAAACTCGTACAAACCACACCAATACCTGTTCCCACAACTCCAGATATTACTACTACTACCACTCCTCCTACAACTACTACCACCACAGAAATTGTACCTAGTTTTGAAGTGAAATACTCAAATAACGATCTACCAAAAAGTGGTATGCTTAAGCATCAATTAAAATTCGTATATCCAATGGCATATTCGAATATTGTTAACAAGGATCCTTGGCAAACTGATAATTATGCATACCACCCAAGTCAGTTAAGACCGTCTATGATGAAGATAGCAATGCCTTACGTGCCGACTTTTCATGTAATTAGAACATTGGACATACCCAATAAATATGTTGACAAGGGTGAAAATAAATTAAGGTTATACGGTACTAATAAAAAATAAAATTGCTAGATGTAATTTATTTCTTCACATTAACACCTAAAATTTACTTTAAGTATTATTTACTATATTTCGATTTTTTTTAAGTTTTAAAGAATTATTTCTTCATAAATGTTAAAAACTCTTCCATATTTAAAAATGCTATTTACAACATTATATCTTTTTTGTCGAAATATAAGTACTATTTATGATGAAGATTAGCATATAAGCAACGATTTAAACAAAGAATTTAAAAAAATTCAGTGCTAACTTTATTTTTAAACATTTAGAAATAGCTTTTATTATGTGGTATAAAATATTATTGTAAACAAGATTAAACACGTGAAACGTTTAATTATGTTGAGATGGAGAATATTTAGTAACAAACTCTTCCACCTAAACTCATCTTATACCAACTAACACTTTTAACTATTTATTTTCTGCATGTTATTAGGTTAACGAAATTATTTGTACATTAAATTTTATTTTCAAAATTATGATGTTTTGCCAATTAGAGTTGCAAACAACTTCCAAGCTTTCCGCTTTTCTAAACTCTTCCATAGGAAAAGTGTATTAGTTTTTTTCTTAGTTTATTGATCACATCTTTAAAATATTTTATTTCTAATTACCAGCATTATTTTTTGTATTAAAATGTGAAACATTGTCATATATTATCGTTCTATTCGCTTTATTATCTCCTGGATATATTTAAATCCCGTTTATAAATTTTTTTAGAACAAAATATGTATATGAAAAATATAATACATACAGTAAAAACGCGCTTACTGCGAATATATAGTAATAGTGGAATATAAGTGGGGATGCAAGTTGGTTGGCCGCAAGATAGGTCGGCTGCAATGTTAGTAAATAGGTAAGGTTTTCTCGTAACTAATGGCGATCGCCATATTGCGCGTCATTGGCCGTGCTATGCGTTTCCTGTAATTTCATAGTGTTTTATGTGCTTATATATAAACTTTATTTGACTATTTACAAGTGTTTTACATTATAGTGAAAGCAAAACATTGAAAAAAAATTAAAAAATTGCGAATTAAAGTAATATATTAACTCAATATAGTTTCTTGTTTGTTTTCTTTTTTTGGCAAAAATCTTTACATTAAATACTTTTTACATCCATGAGTACGCCCATAACTAGCAGTCATTAACCATTACTTACAGCAATATTTTAAAATAAAAGACGAGATGCTTTGTGCAAGTATATGTGATTAGATCGTATATAAACCAATCGTTTTGTCTATAGAAAACAATGATTTACTTTACTCGATTTACACCTATTTAACTAATGATAAAATTAAAGTCAAAATCATTTTAGTTTGAATGGGCATGCTGAGTGACGCTTTCCCGCGTAAGAATATTATTGGTGGAGAGTTACGAGACAACCTTATACATTTAGTAACCATGGGTCGGCTGTGACGTTCACTTATACCACTCAATGTCACTCGTGTTATTTTGAAGTATGTCAAATTGATTAATGAGCCCCACTTACTTCGCCTATCGTAAGGAGCCAATCACATAATTTTGTATATTCGCAGTAAGCGCGTTTTTACTGTATAGCATATCGATATTTACTAACATCATATGTACAAATACGATAATAAATATATGTTAGAACATAACGCATGAAGTTTCCTTCTGGAAATTTGACTGCCCAAGGAAATCGCCACCAGACGTTGCTGCTCTTGGCCGATAGATGTCACGAGGTATTCTCTCATACGCATGTGTCGTACAAGTTTGGTATATGCAGCAAATCGACACATAGCATAAAAACTTTCATGACGTCGGCTGATGAAGGCAAGGCAGCCCGAAACACGCGTCCGTACACTGATTGTCTCCAATGCGAATTTGGCGTTATGCGTTGTACATATATCTATTTTATACGTATGTTTTAACATATTTGTGTATAATCGTATTTTATTACTATATTGGTTGCACTGTGCAGTCAGTAGCCACACAAAAAAATAATATTGCATAGGAAATACTAATTATTAATTACATAAATATAATATAGTACAGAGTATAAGTGATGAGAAATCAATGCATTGCTGTCGTTTCAGAAAACATGTGTTTGCATATTGTGTACATAGGTATTACCATACACATATTTGTTCCTGATTCTCGTCTTTTTTTACATGACCGACATTTAATTAAATATACAAGAACCTACATTATTAAAAAAAAAGTAGGCTGTTTTATAATACAGTGTGTCCGCGGATGGACTTAACTATACTTTTTTTACAAGTATATCTTATTTAAAATTTTTCGAAAAAAAACATTGTTCAGGATTTTTTTTTGCTTGTTATACAAGTTACGTTCAGAAAATTCGATTTTGTTACACAAGGTGCCCGCAAAAAAATAAAAATGTAGTGTATCAGAATAATTGAAACATACATGAGTAGGTAAACCCCACCAGTTTTGTATAATACAAAGGTATTTTTAATAATATAAAATATTACTAAAAATCTGGTGTGAAGAACACAAATGCGATATATTCGGACACGTTCACAGAAAATATTAATAGTGAACCTGCATTTGTGTTCTTCACACCAGATTTTTAGTAATATTTTATATTATTAAAAATACCTTTGTATTATAAAAATGTAGATTTAAAAAATTAAAAACTTTCAAATTAAACTTTTTTGAAGTACTGAAATAAAAGAGCTTAACCCGAGAAATGAAAAAGTCAAATAAAGTTTTCTCCTGGTAGTTATTGTTACTAAGACTTAGTCGAATTAATTTCGTATTATTTTTAGAAATGCTACTTCATTTTGTTATGTAATAAATCAATATTATTGCTGTTAAATATTGATTACATTGACAATTCATAACATTTGTTGACTGATATCTTCAGAAAGATGCTGACCTTAGAGCAGCGCATTTACTTGGACAAGTGTTATGATATTGGAGAGGTGTGTCCTATAAATACGCAATCGATATTTTCCATCGGAGATTTTCAGGTATACAAGTTTCTGTAAATACTTTAAGAAATTTGGTACATAAATTTGATCTTTATAGTCATGTAAAAGATGTGAAAGAAACAAACAAGACTTATGATGAAACAATTTTAGTACTGGAATCACTTCACAATAATTTTCAACTTCCTTTGAGAGCAAGAGCGAATCAGATAAGCGGTATATCTAAACTCACGTACAAAAAAAATCTGTCCACAAATATATTTCACGCATTTAAACCAATTTCATTCATAAACTTCAAGAAGGTGAAAATTCATAACGACTAGAATTATCTTTATTAATGAGCGATTGTATTCTGAAAAGACGTCATTTTCACCATTATATCGTATTCAGTGATGAATAGAGCTGAGGATGTTTGCGGTACGGCAGGACCGTATGTAGTGCATCCTCACATTTAACTATTTATCTAAATATTCTCTGAAATGATTTGCCGGATCTCATAAATTAATAGAGTGATATTTTAGTATGCACTGGATATTGTTATTATACAAAATCATAATAGCCATTGGTATTTATGGATCATAAATAATAATACGCATGTATTTGTATTTGGTTGTGAATTCAATTTAAACTTAAAACGAATCGTAATATTTTAACGACAAGCCGTCCTTACAATACATGCATTCGAGACAAAGTGTGCAACTCTACAAATAACTTCCATAATTGATCGAAAATGGACATTTTGGAGCTGAAGTAAAGCCCCTATTCTTAGAAAATTTTATTACTGTCGTTAAGAACTATTATTATAAACAACAAAGGCCTTTTATTAGTGTTGAAGTTTTAGTTTCATTGAATTTCCATGTTGTAAGTAGTCAATTGTAAAGTGTTCATTCACAATATTCTAAAACAAGGTGTAAATTTTACTAAAATCCAGAAAAACACATTCTGATAATATATTACTAGATTAGAAGCTGTGTTTATTACTATTTATTATATTATTTTTATAACCAAATGCAATAAAAGCTACGAAAACAAAAGAAACCTCGATTTATTAAAATCTTGTCACACAGCCTTTCACAGCCTGGCAGCACATATTTTGCATATATTTTATATATACTACCTACTTGAACTAGGTGAATGAAGTTAGAAGTTATAACTTATAACTTCTAACTTCATTCACCTAGTTCAAGTAGGTAGTATATATAAAATATATGCAAAATATGTGCTGCCAGGCTGTGAAAGGCTGTGTGACAAGATTTTAATAAATCGAGGTTTCTTTTGTTTTCGTAGCTTTTATTGCATTTGGTTATAAAAATAATATAATAAATAGTAATAAACACAGCTTCTAATCTAGTAATATATTATCAGAATGTGTTTTTCTGGATTTTAGTTAAATTTACACCTTGTTTTAGAATATTGTGAATGAACACTTTACAATTGACTACTTACAACATGGAAATTCAATGAAACTAAAACTTCAACACTAATAAAAGGCCTTTGTTGTTTATAATAATAGTTCTTAACGACAGTAATAAAATTTTCTAAGAATAGGGGCTTTACTTCAGCTCCAAAATGTCCATTTTCGATCAATTATGGAAGTTATTCGTAGAGTTGCACACTTTGTCTCGAATGCATGTATTGTAAGGACGACTTGTCGTTAAAATATTACGATTCGTTTTAAGTTTAAATTGAATTCACAACCAAATACAAATACATGAGTATTATTATTTATGATCCATAAATACAAATGGCTATTATGATTTTGTATAATAACAATATCCAGTGCATACTAAAATATCACTCTATTAATTTATGAGATCCGGCAAATCATTTCAGAGAATATTTAGATAAATAGTTAAATGTGGGGATGCACTACATACGGTCCTGCCGTACCGCAAACATCCTCAGCTCTAGTGATGAATCTACGTTCACAACAAATGGGATAATCTCTAGCCAAAATTGTCGCTATTGGGCAAAGAAAAATCTCCACTTTAGGATATGTACAAATAGCCAGAAATTTACGAAAGTCAACGTATGGTGTGCGTTAACAATCGATAAAGTAATTGGTCCATTTTTCCTAGAAAGAAGGTTGAAGGCAAATTATTATTTGCAAATATATAGTGAATATTTTTTGCCTCAACTGGAAAAAGAAAATTTGTAATTTAGAAGAACTACGATATTCCAACAAGATGGCTACCCGCTGCATAGTGCAATGATTGTTACGAATTGGCTTAATGAACATTTTCCCGAAAAATGGGTAGGTCGCTGTGGACCGATAAACTGCCCAGCGCGGTTCCCGGACCTCGCCGCAATGGATATTTTCTAGGGGGGTACCTTAAATCAAAAGTGTATAGCACTGACTTGCAAGATAATATTGAGATTTTGAAAAACAGAATCACTGATGCCATTGCCACAGTGACACTAGATATGATTCACCATGTTTATAACGAATTTCGAAGCAGGATCGAAAAATGCGTTGACGTAGGAGGCTTTCGTATTGAATAAAATTTTACTTTTTGCCATATAGGTACTTCACTGTATTAAGTTAAATAAAGATATTATTGATTTCTTCTTTTAAGCTCTTTCAGTGCTTCAAAAAAGTTTAACTTAAAGTTTTTAATTTTTTTAATCTGAATTTTTGTTTTTCTTGCGTACCCTGTACAATAAAATAGAATTTTCTTAACGCGAATTGTATTTGTATAACAGACAAAAAAATGTATGAATACTGATTTTTTTCGAAAAATTGTATAGTCCATCCGTGTACATACTGTATATTCTCAAATGTTTTTATGAATATATATCATCGAAAACTAAAATATAACTTATATTTCTACTACAACGATAAGAATATTGTTCTGACTTTACCAAATAGGATATTAAAGACTGATTAGATTGTAAAAAATAGTTAAGTCTGATAAAAATACATTATTTTTAAAGAATTAAATTATATAATTTTTCAGAATTTTAAAATGTATACAGTGTGAACTGTTTAACATATATGTTGCTACATTTAAATGATTTTATTTTAGTTTATATCATAAGTTATTTTGTTTTAAAGATTATATTACGTTTATAAACAATTTTTTCAAAAAACTTGTTTTGACAATATATATTAGAGAATATTTACATAGAATATAATACTAGATTTAGCTCCTTTTAATTTTTATATAAATAAAATGTCTTTACGTACTTAAAACATATATTTTAGGGTCGGTTTGGTGCAATCAAATTGTATAAAAGATTGTGGAACAGACAATAAATAATTTTATACATACAGAAAATTTGTTTTTACTTACCATGCTCATTCTACTAATGGATTCTTCAGTTATTGGATAACTAAGTTTAACTTTTCTGTACAACGGATATTGTTCGTAATAGTTTATAAGCTCTACTAAACTTTCAAATTCAGCGCTGCCAATAGTGTATAGCCTACCTTCTCTCTTAATTCGACAATGTTTGATTTTTTTGTCAGCTCTGAAACAAAGAAATAGAAACATACAGTTATCTGCCAAGTGGCCAAGATCACAAAATATTTACGTCTTATTACAGTGATAATTGTAAAGCATAATATAAGACGAATTAAATAGATGATTAAGTCAAAAACTAGTCTTACAAAAAGCTGCAGCGTTTTTATTTGAGTAGAAAAAGATTCAGAATTAAGTCATTACGTTGATTCAAGAATATAATCTAGAACACCGTTTCTCAACCTGGTGGTAGCAGTGATATTAAAGGGGGTCGCGAAATAGCCTAAACAATAATGAAAAATCATTTTATAAGAAAAAAATATTTCTTATAAACACTTTACTTACAAAAGTATAGCAAACGCTAATTAAGTTGGCGCGAGGAGGGGTAAATTCGCGCAGGATTAGAAATAGTGAGGAGATTTGTATTTGGTTTTACATCAAATGTCAGATAATTCTAACCTCTGAGCGTGTATCACTTTATGATCCCCTAGCAAAGACATTATGTTCCGTCAAACGTCAATGACAAATGTATTCTGACAATTACTTGGGTAGTGGGGGTGGACATTTTAAAAAATGGCTTCTTCGCACCCCCTCCTCGCGCCAACTTAATTGGCGCTTGCTATACACATGTAAAGAAAAGAAATTAATGTGATGGTTGCATTTGTTTTTCATTTAAAAGTTTCTCCACACGTGGATCTAGGTTAGAAACATACAAAAGCAAATTGTTTTCGAGTGATAAGAAACGATTCCTGTATTTAGTTTTTAGCGCAACCATTGGAAAAACCCTTTTAACAGAGATAAGATAACACGTGGCGGAAGGGATTAATATTTTCAATGCTTCTGTGACTAAATTTCCATATTCATTTTGACGAGCAAGCCAAAACGTATTTAAATCTTCAGATGTAAACTGGAGTTGTAGCGTTTTGTTAGCAGACATTTCGAGGAGCTGGTCGTGAATCTCAACTGGTAACTTAGCAACGGCAACAACGTTTTCACTAAACGGATTCAGTACCCATCTCTTCGAAAAATAATTTTTATCTTCCGGAAATACTCCGTCAACTGAATTTTTAACTCACGCAAATGCATCTTCATGCAATCCGAACTATTGTGAATAATAGTGTCTTGTTCATTCAAATTTTTCTCAATATAATCCGAAGTGAGTGGGAACATATCCAAATGTCTGCTTTGAAGGCGAATAATCCAGATATCAAGTTTCTTAATGAAAGTATGAACTTTGTCTGTCATTAATAAAATGTTTTTATCACGTCCTTGTAAATTCACACTCAAGTCATTTAAATGCGAAAATACATTAACTAAATAAGTCAACAGCAACATACATTAATTATTCTATAAAAACAATGAGAATGGCGTTTGTTTATCTTGGAAAAATATTAATAATTAATCGCGCAATTCCAATACTCGAGTTAACGCTTTCCCTCGCGATAACTTTCTAATTTCTGTATGAAAAAGAAGAGATTTTTTATTTTCGCCTATTTCACTGCATAGTTTAGCAAACAGCCTATTCTGTAACGGTCGGCTTTTAATAAAATTAACCGTTTTTACAGCTTCACAAAGAATTTGATTGAAATTTTCCGGCATGTTTTTAGCGACAAGAGCATGTCAGTCAAGGAAGCAGTGCGTCCATTCCGCCCTTGGTATGAAACGATCTTTTAATATTTTCATTAATCCACCATTCTTTCCCGTTATCGTGTCTGCACCCTCACTACATACTGCAATAAATTTTGTCCAATCTATGTTAGTATAGTTTCCAGTAGTTTCCTAAAAAACATCAAAAAGACATTGTCTGTTGCATGACCCGGTACTGCAAAGCAACATATTTTCTTTGATTGATGTGATCCCCTATCACATTCATACCTCACAAAACATAATAACTTAGACATGTTTGCTACATCTGTTGATTCATCAAATTCAATACTAAAACATTCACTGGAACTCACTTGCTGAATTGTCTGTTATGAGCCGGATGTTTAGTTTCCAACTGTCGAACTAATTTTGAAACTTTCATGCTTTCATTGGAGAAAACTTGAACGCAAACAATGCACTGTGGCTTTCCATCCAATGAGGTAAAGCGATAACTTAAGTAACTGTGATTGTACAACCCTGCCTCTTTGCCAACCGATTGACTAGATGTAAATGACTCGCTTCGTTTTTTCACAAATTTATCCATTTCGCATAAGAAATTAACAAAGTTAGTTTCTCGGTTAATCGCACACTAAAATAAAAGCACCAGACGCACACTTCGCATTCGAAACTTGAAGCTGTGCAATCGCAAGCGCTTCTTTTATACTGGTGACAGCACGACTTATTCAAACGCATCCATATATATATCTCACAGCGAGTATTATAGAAGGAGACCAAATTACAAAGAGCACGTACACTTCAAGTCGGAACTTGTAAATTGCTCTGTATGTACATGTCATACATGCATGTTCATACCCGTCGCTATAAACGCGGCGACATAAAATAATAGGAATAGTCGTATTACATTTGCGAAATGTGAATTTTATTTAGATTTACTATTTAGAGGGTCGTGGAGCTAAGAAGGTTGAGAATCGCTGATCTATAACGTATTTAAGTCAAGAAGTCGGATTTCAATCAAAGAAATACGAGATGCTACTCAGAAGTGTGAAAAAAAACAATAAATTGTTTTTACAACTTACTACCATCCCCTTAAAAGTACTGTCCTTCTGCATGAATTCACCGATTCCAGAAACTTGTACATGATTGGAAACAGTGCTGGATATCTTTGCCTGTTAACGTGCTCAACATTACCTGCGATTCAATGCTGAGTAACCTTGGCCTAAACTTCGCAGCAATACCCCGCATGTTACAAATGTCATGGATTGTTCTCCTCTGGTCTTTTAGAATAGCATCACGCACTTTTGCCACATTTTATAACGTGCGATCCGTCGATGGACGGCCGGAATGCTTATCATCACACACGCCCATTTTTAAAACGGTTGTACCACTCATAAGTTTGCGTCTGGTCTAAAGCATCCTCACAAAAGGCTGTTTAAATATTTTCAGAATTTCCGTTGCTGTTTTACCAAGTTTGAAGCAGAATTTGATGCACGTTTTTTGCTCTTTCACATTAAACATTGTAGTGTCGCAGTATAACTCAAACACAACTCAACAAATATAAACACAAAAACTGTTTGTCACCACCTAGTAAACTGTCGTTTGACATACTGACTTAATATAGACGCAGCTCGCACCATCTAGCGCTATAGAGCTGTACTAACATCCCTTCACGCGTCACATTAAAATTCCACATGCATGTACAAAATATAACGTGAAAACTTACAATACATTTTCCAATTATTCTTCAAAATCCTGAATTATATTTAAACTTTCTTAAATTTACATTTATTATCAGAATAAATAACCCTTTAATTATAAATTGATAGTAAATACAATAGATTTTACAGAGGCGACCCTATGTTTCGAAAATAACCAGAATTGCTCTATTTTAACGAACAAAAAATATAGAACACACAAAACATTAATTTCTGTATTAAAAATGATGCTACGAAAACGAACCAATTGCTTAAAACTGCTTATGCTAATAATCGCTAATAAACACAAGTTTTGAGTTGCATTTACAAATTAAGAGAAGGCGTAAGAATGATGATACACGCTCAGGTCCATCAATTGAAATGACAGTCGAAAAACTTGACCTTCGGAAGCAAAATTCAAAGCTTATTTCACATCGATTGACGAAAGATCGGCATTGCAAAGACAGAAAAGCTTGAAGAAACGAAAACTTCTGAAAAACGATTGTTACTATGTTAGGAACAAAGTAGTGGTCCCCACGATATACGTACGTATATCGTAGATCAATAGACGTTTGGAGATACCAGCAAATTCAAAAGTTGCTCCGAAAAATAGTTAATTAGAGTATAGCAAACGCCAATTAAGTTAGCGCGAGGAGGGGTAAGTTCGCGCAGGATTAAAAGTAGTGGGGAGATTTGTATTTGGTTTTACATCAAATGTCAGATAATTCTAACCTCTGAGCGTGTATCACTTTTTGATCTCCTAGCAAAGACATTATGTTCCGTCAAACGTCAATGACAAATGTATTCTGACAATTACTTTGGTAGTGGGGGTGGACGTTTTTAAAAACGTCTTCTGCGCACCTCCTCCTCGCGCCAACTTAATTGGCGCTTGCTATAAGTACTTGTAGGGAAGTTAATTGCCATTAATTTTAACAAGGTTTTATCCAATATGAATTCATTTAACGAATGAGATGCATGTGTTTTCCTTTTGTAAATTTTGCTTCCTCCCAAGTGTAAATTTAGTTCATATAGGTCTTTCACGATACCAGACGAGACACGTGATAAATAGTTACAAAGCAGGGTTAACATCTACCAGCTGTTAGTAAATAATCTATGAAGTTAGATTTATGTCATTTTAAAATATTTACAACTCCTATTTTATATATATATATATATATATATATACATATAATCATTAACCCCTTTTTTACCTTGCGGTGTAGGGGAAGTTGTTACTATACTCTATTTTATATTTACAAAGTCTTTTCACTGTTTTCTGTTCTTCGCCATATTCCTCGCATTGGCTACCGTCTGTCCTCTTCTTTGTATCGCTTTCGCTACTATATTTTCGTATGTTTCTCTCGGTCCCAGGTCTTCGTTTAATTCTAACTCTGGCTTCCAATATCTTCCTTGCTGGTCTGTTTTCTTCCATCCGGTGTAAATGGCCCCACCATCTTAGCTGTTTTCTTTCGATGTACTCTGTACAATGGATTCTACTTGCAATTCTGCTCTTACATCAACATTTCTTATCCTGTCCCTGCGTGTTATTCCTTTAACCCCTCTTAGATATTTCATTTCACTAGCCTGCACTTTACTTCTTAGCCTGTTTGTGAGTGCCCATGTTTCACTTCCGTAAACTAGAGTAGGTCTGTACATTGTCTTGAATACAGTCATCTTGGTTTTGGTAGATATTTCTTTCTTATTTATCAATGTCTGTCTCATGGCATGGTATAGTTTAGCCGCCTTTCCTATTCGTTCATTAATGTCAATTTCTTGATTTCCATTTCGTTCAATCGTTACTCCTAGATATTTGTATTGTGACACTTGTTTTATTCTTTCATCTTCAATATATATCTTTATTTGTTCTTCTACTCCTGACGATATCATCATTACATTTGTCTTCTTCGTATTGACTTTCATGTTGTATTTTTTCAATGTTTGGTTCCATTCATTTATATTCTTTTGTAAATTTCGTTCACTGTTAGCCATCACTACTAAATCGTCAGCAAATATACATTCAGTTATTTCAATCGGCTTTAAATGTTTGTATCCTATAATCATATTCATTAGCTTCGGTTACATTCTTTTAGTATTTTGTCCATAAATATATTGAATAGTACTGGACTGAGCACCCCACCCTGCTTCAGACCTCCCTCTGTTTTAAATAATTCCGACTTCCTGTTTTTACTTATGATATAGCTAGTGTTATCGTTATACACACTTCTGATAGCTCTAATTAATTTACTATTCACTCCTCTTTGCTGTAAGCTATTCCAGACTTCTTCTCTAGGAACTCGATCGAACGCTTTTTCTAAATCTATGAATGCAAAGTATACTTTTGATTGGCTAAGAATGGTTTTCTCTATTACTTGCTTTATCGTATATATATGGTCGTTTACACTTCTTCCCTTCCTAAACGCACTCTGTGCTTCATCCATTGTGGGTTCTGTTACTCTTCTTAGTCTAGTTTCCAATACCCTCTTCTCGTATGTCTTAGCTACTGTGCTTAAAAGCGTTAATCCTCGATAATTGCTGCAGTCTCTCGTGTTTCCTTTTTTGTGTATAGGTACTATCTGTCCAGTTTTCCAGTCCTTCGGTATTATTTCTTGCTCCCAACTCATATTGAATATTTTCAAAATCAGCTCTATACCTTTTTCTCCTAGTGTTTTCATCATTTCTGTTGTTATCATATCGTGACCAGGGGCTTTTCCGTTTTTTAGCGTCTTAATGGCATCTACGACTTCATTTCTTGTTATTGGTCCCAGTGCATTGTTGTCGTCTTCAATACGTATTTCTAGATTTCCCTTTAATGTAGGTTCATCATTACTTGCAATGGTTAATAGTTCTTTAAAGTATTGTTGCCATCTCTCCATAATTTTTTTATCTTCTGTGATAATTTCTCCATTTTTATCTAGTATAGTGCCGTGAAAATTAGGTGTTTCTTTTCTGCTGTTTTTCAAGACTTTATAAAATAGCTTTAGGTTTTCTATACTATTTATTTCCATCTTTTCTCCAAACTGTTCCCAACTTTTCTGCTTCGCTTCCTTGACTAATATTTTAACTTTCTTTCTTTGTTCTTTATAGATTTCGTATTTACTATCATCTTTTGCTCTTAGATAGTCTTTCCATTTATCTTTCTTTATTTTGATTTCTTTCTTAATCTCCTGATTCCACCAGGAGTCTGTTTGTTCTTATTGCTTCCTTTTATTTCTCCACATGTTTCTTTTGCAGTTTCTAATATTGTTCCTTTAATATTTCTCCAGAGACCTTCCAAACTCATGTTTTCTCTCTCTTCTAATTTCGATATTTTGTTCTCTACTATGTTTCTATATTGTTCAGCTATTTTTGTGTCTCTCTGTTTATAGCTTCTTATAGTTTTAAATTCTACTTTTTTTGCCATGTCTGTCTTGATCTTTCCTAATAGTAGAAAGTGGTCTGTATATAGTTCTAGTCCCCTCATTACTCTTACATCCTTCAAGTTTTTTTTGTTATCTCTTTCAACTAATATATAGTCTATGATAGATAGTTCGTTATTAGGTCCTCTTCGTGTGAATTTATGTATGTCTCTATGTTGATAATGTGTATTTGTTACAATTAGATTGTTATTCAGGCAATAGTCTAGTAGTCTAATCCCGGTATTATTCTTAGTTTCTTCACCATGTTTTCCAATTACTCCTGTGTGTGTATCCTCTCTTCCTACTCTTCCATTAATGTCACCTGCCACAATGATCTTCCCTCTACAATTCTCTGTCACTTCGTTTAATTTTTCCCAAAACTGATCTTTATTTTCTGCTTTCGCATCTTCGCTGGGCCCGTAGACAGCAACCACAGATCACGCCACCCCGGCCATATTCAATTCAGCTGACAGTAATCTTTCAGAATGTCCTTCCCATTTTCTTATGTTTTTAAACATCTCTCTGTTAACAACACACCCTACTCCGGCCGCTGCTCTCTACTCCTATTAATATACTTTATTTTATTATATATACAAAAAAAAATTCAAACAAAATCAAAATGTGTGTGTTAAAACGTTTATAATATAATAATAGAAAATATTACCTGTCGAAACAGCAGAAAGAGGGAATAATGGCCCATTATTATCGCGTTCTATTTCGAAATACCCTATTAATGATCGAAAGATTTCTTTCGCTTGTTTAATTAATTAACGGTCTAGGCATGATTTAGTTGTGAAAATAACTGATATTATATATAATATCGATTTATAAATAAAATGAAATAGGTAGGAACTTGTAAATATGAACTCGTTGTAAACAACTTATTCAAATGACATTTGACAGAATCCAAGCTGGCAACCATGCTGAGTTCTGGTAACATAATATATTAACAGAAAGAAATACTATGGCTTATTCGGTATTATTTTAATTTAAATGTTACTTCCTCCGAAGTAACTGTTTATCACGTATCTGTTATCGTGAAAAACTTATATTCAAGAAAATACTAGGTTTAAAACAACTACCGATTTAGTTACAGTACGCGTATTGTTTGGTAATCATTCTGTGCGCAAACGATAGTTTTGCACTGCTTTTGGACCAGTGATAGTTATAAAGAAGTTGGAACGCATTTCTGATCGTTTGGTTATAGTTTTACCAACAGTAATAATTGTAATAATCGAGTTTGTTCTATCCTATGATATTGTGTGATATTGCTATTGCCAACTGTGGATCTCACAGGATGAAGTATGTAATGCGCATGTCAGTACAAATGGTACTTGCTTCAGGCTGTGAACTGTTTTGATCGTGCAGTGACTGGTTTGGGTACGATCAAAATTTAGTTGAAACAGTTTTAGTATCGTTCTATGTACGGTCCAAAATTAAGTTGGGACGCATTTTCTGCAGTGTGCATGTCTGGTACCGTCACTGTACGGTTCTCTAGCGAGTTGGAACAAGCCGACTGTTGATTTTTGCAAAAACTATTCTTAACATAAATTAAGTATAGTAAAGAGATGTGATGCTTTTAATACGATGTAGAAACCAAGGAAATGCTTGGCCACTAAAAAAATTCCAATTTACATATTTTGCCCCTAAATTTAAGGGCAAGACCCCCAAGTTGGACACGCCAATTAATTATCAAAAATAAGTGTTAAGTTGTCCTGCTTCAATATCAATATTTCAGACACGCCCACTTATTTAACTATTTGTGATCATACTGTAGAGACAAAAAAGGTGCGTTGTTTACGAATAAAGAACAAATCAAATGTTATAGATTAAACGCAAGGTAACTGCTTTTACTGGCTCAAGAGGTGAAAGACTCGCCTGTCGGCTCGCCAGTAAAAACAGGTATACCTTGCTAATAATGTAAAATACTATTAATGTTCTTACCTAAAACTAATTGTATAGGAATTAGGATCGTTTTCACTTTGTCTTACAAGAAATGCACCTTCAGTCTTGATTTTTTTCAGCATATCTTCCGCTTGTATGCGAGTAGTATTCTTATGGTACCAAGGTTTCCCCTCATGTTTATTCGGTTGAGAAACTGGTTCTTGTAGAGCTATAGAGAACTCCGCGGTCACGAGTGGATTAATACGATAGTACGTGATTAAACTATACAAACTATCAAAATGTTTTGTATCAGTTAAATAATATTTCGTTTGTTGCTTGTCCTGTTTCGTTTTAATGCGACAATGATTAACGGAACCATTGCGCCAAAAGGAAAGGCAGTATTCACCGACGAACGTAACACTTCTGCGCACTAAAAAAGTCCCGTCACCCAAATGCGAATACGTTTTTAATAATTCTTCAGCTTCATCGCGACCACCAGGCAATTTACCGTGAAACCATTGCTCACTAAAGTGAAGTTCTTCTGTTGAAACATCGTTGCGACATCGATTTAACATTGTACCTTCTTCTTCATCTTCCGATGATCTTTCAGATTCCTGCAACAAATGATATTTATTAGTTATAGCTAGAGTGCGAAATATGGTCGACGCACCAAAGCCGTGCGTTTGATAGTAGGTAAATAAAAAAAACAACATATAAAATTCTGTATTACAGGGAAGCACGTCCGAACAAGCATATAACAAACATACACGGCGAGTTTTTTCCGATGTTTAGCATGGGGATCTAGGAAACTAGCGGAGACAGAGAGACGATTAAATGGGGAAAGAATTGTAGTTTTACGAGCTTAATTTTATTAGCTTGTTATTTTTTGGAAAAAATGCATGGCTAACTAGATATATCGCAAAAAATGATTTTTTTTTGTTATTTAGGCCGGCGCCTATATCTCTGTTATTATTGACTTTAGAAAAAATATGTTAAGGAGAAAGTTATAAGTAATTATGTGCTTAATAATACTGTATAACCGAATTTTTCATTTAAGCTATAATTTTTGAGTTATGACACAAACTTGTGTTTAATGGAAACCATAGTCGGACATGACTTTATAAAAAAGGCCTTCTTTCGACGATTCAAATGATGTACCATTTGACATAGTTATTTTTATAAATAAACAAATTATGACCATTTTTTTCCTTTAATTTTCGAACTGCTCTAGTAGTATCTTATGAAAACAATGAACACATCGCGTTCAATAATAATGCAAATATGACAATTATTGACATTTAGTTTCTAATTATTGCCAATTGAGGTTTCGTCAAATATCAATATGAATTTTTCTAATCCGGAAAAGCGTGTTATGATTGAGTGTTACATTACCTGTAAACCAAGAAGACATTCTAAATAATAACTCGCTTGCAAGTTATTATTTAGAATGGTTAACAGAATGCTGAAAGAATTGCTGAACTGTAGTCAAGGCTATTATGACTTCGCGATACAATGTTGTTCCAATGGCGTATCTCTGTTATCTAATAAAATAAAAATTTGTAATTTGGGGCATCTGATATACACCTAATGTTCTTTAAATTGAGCCTAATATTTATATTATTTCACTTCCTGTTTAACCGGAAACGATCCTAGCTTTTTTATTTTAATTAGCACCCCGTATATTTTCCTCAAAATTTGAATTCTACGAAAAATTGTCTTTCCCATAAAGTAATATACTTTGTATTTAGACTTCAAAACAGAGGTGAAATTGCATTTTAAATATTCAAAAATTGGGATCGTAGAAACCAAAGTAATATATGGAAACTAAAGCAAAATTTGACATTATTTGTTTGTTAACTTTGACAGTTCATAAAGTTATTAAATTTTGTTATTAAAATTTGTCTCAAACTTGCTTCCAACAAAGTTGTATTTAAAATGAATAACGACGATTTTACAAATAAAGAAAAATTTAAAATGATCCTCATTTATGGGGAATGTAGAAAAAATATGCCTGATGCCTTCCGTGTTTACGTAGAGCGGTATCCTGACAGACATGTGCCAAGCGAAATGTATTTCACACGCCTGGCTTTAAATGTGGAGATATGTGGTGCCTTTCCAAAGACAAAAGCCGGTTTAAAGGAATGACTGCTACTGATGAAGAGCACAGTGTTGGTGTTTTGGGAAGTGTGCTTAATAATCCGTTTATTTCAATTCGAGTAATTGAAGCAGAATGCGATATCTCGTTCTTCTATTCAACGAATCCTAAAATCCGCCAAATTCAAGCCTTTCAAAATTCACCTGCATCAAGGATTAGAACCAGGAGATTGTGACGTTTCTTGCATGGCTAGCGATTGCCTGTGAAGGTGGCATTATTAGCTCAATATTATGGACAGATGAGAACCGCTTTCATAATATTGGAACCGCAAAATCGACACAATTGTCATTATTGATCTGTAGAAAATCCTCATTGGATGAGAGAGACCAACTTTTAGCGAATTTGGGGAATTAATGTATGGTGTGGCATGATCGATGGGTTCATTATTGGACCAAAGTTTTATGAAGGAACCCTAACTGCTGAGGCATATTTATTATTCCTCCAGGGCGAATTTCTGGGTTTTCTTGAAAATGTTCCGCTGAATATACGTGCCTACATGTATTTTCGGCATGATGAGGCACCCGCTCACAATTCTAGACTTGTGACTGATAATGTTAATCAAATTTTCCCTAATAAGTGGATAGGCACACATTGACCAATAAGATGGCCTGCAATATCACCCGATCTAATGCCGTTAGATTATTTTCTATGGGTATATTTGAAGGATAGGGTATACCACACGCCTCTTGCACATTTGGAAGATTTAAAAAATAGAATTAGGAATGAATGCGCAGCTCTTAATGCCAGGTTATTAAGAAGTGTTACCTCTGGTGAAGTTTTGCATCGAGCCGAATGTTGTATTGAAGCAAATGGACAACATTTTTAACATTTTCTTTAGCATCTATTCTGGCGCTCAGGGTTCAAGTTTAGTGCCACTAAGAGATTCATAAATACCGTTCTTGTATAATGAAACTAATAAGTATAATATTTTTTGTAATTCATTTAACATTATTTTTCTGTTATTTGACTTTCAATAAAATGTTTGTAAATCACTCTCGACTAAATGAATATTCTTTCTAACAGAGATCTTAAAAATGCATTTTTGGGAAGTGTATTTTTGCTACTTTAAATTCAAAAACGAAATAATGAACAATCTTTTCATAATTTTGTACAATCCCAATTTTTGCATATTTAAAATGCAATTTCACCTCTGTTATGAAGTCTAAATACGAAGTATAATACTTCAAAGGAAAGACAATTTTTCATAAAATTCTAATTTTGAGGAAAATATACAGGGTGCTATTTAAAATAAAAAAGTTAGAGTCGTTTCCAGTTAAACCGGAAGTGAAAGAATATGAATATTAGGCTTAATTTAAAGAAAATTGGGTGTATATCAGATACCCCAAATTTCAAAGTTTCATTTTATTATATAACGGAGGTACGCCATTGGAACAACATAACTGAGACACCCGGTATAAACAATAATTCTTTGGCCTGATTAGAAAGTCCCCATACTAAAAATAATAAAGACAAAACAGATTTGATCACAATCATGAATTTATAAGTTTAATTGCGAGTGCCTATATCGAACAAATTGGGATCCCTTTTTCCATTTGTATAAAATAACTAGAAAGAAGTGATCAACAAAAAAACAGACTCTACATACGTAATCCATTGCTTAGAACACAATCACAAATTTAATAATAAGTTTGAAATACTATACCACCACAATTTTTTGTCACCTGATGAAGCTTTCGTAGATCGAAACAATTGTAGTATTACAGTTAATATATTTTTTGAATTCTGTGCTATTTTATTTTAACATTTGTTTTTTTTATCATTTTAAATATTTTCTATTTTAGGCAAAATTACATCTATTCTCATATTAACAAAGAAATTTGTAAAACTTGAAAATTAATACATTAAGTTATTCGGATTTTATATCAGCTGTTCACGCAAATTCTGTATCGTACTATCTAGTCTTCTTACGTTGACTATATGTACTCTGTTTTTTAATAAGAGACATAAAATTGAAAATGGTATTTTCCGATTTTTTTGTGTTTCTATAATGTTTAGACAACAAATTAATTTTTATTTTAAACTATTTGCTCGTGAAAATGGATCCACAGCCTAGTACAAGTGGACTATCAATATCGCCTCCAAGAAAACGTGCTACCTTGGGACGTAGACATTTGTCTATACAGGAAAAGCAAGCTATATTGAACATCTACAAGAAAATTGTTCGTAGTGATCCTACAATAAAGAAAACACGGATTAAACTGTAAATATCAAACACTTTAGGTAACATACATAAATATTTCTGAAGTGTTTACCGTATTATTCACGAATACAAAGCGAAAGAATTAATTTCACCACCACTAAAACGGTTAGGAAGAAAATCGTTGCTATCTACATTCGACGATACTGCTAAATACATGATAAGAAGAATGGCACATATTTTTCTATGATGGAGAACTTCCTACGTTAAACAAAATTTTAAATAAATATGAAAATATACCTCAAATGAGTCGTTCAACTTGATATAAACTAATGAAGATGCTTAATTTTAAGTGAGATTTGGTATTAAATAATATAAGTGTTTTATGTAATATAGTGTATGCATTCGTAGGTATTTAAAAGGTAATCGCAAAAGTCCGCTGCTTAAATATGATATTATGTTGGGGAGAGGAAGATATTTAACTTCAATTAAAATATACAAGTGTCCCGTATGGTTAAGTTCAAATTTTAGGAGTGTAAAGTAGACTTCATTTCAAGTAACAAAAACGCAAAACTTGAATATCCATTTTTATTTGTTTCAAAGTTACAGATCTATGAATGTGATTGTCAGATCATGAAAAAAAATGTAATCCTAAACTCAATACAAACTAATTTTATTTAAAAGAAAGTTATACGATTCAATAACAGGCCTGTGATTGTTAACGTCGCATAATAAAATGTTATCCTAAAATAAATAAACACGTGTCGTAGTCCATACAGTAATTTCTTGGAGATCTACAAAAAAGAGTACTGGAAATTGATTTATGATAAAGAAGGTTCTTACTTATTTCGTAAGTGCTGAACCATGAATATCATACAATAAACAAATGTTCAAATGACTGTTAACGTTGCATTTTTTAATAAAGGATTGCATTACGTTTCAGTTCATACAACAGGTTATTAGTGAGTGGACACGTTTTCTTTATTCAAAATGCGTTACCGATTTTCTTCTCAAGAGTATGCGGACATGCATTTTGTGTATGGCTACTGTAACGGCAGTGCACATCAAGCAGTTATTGAATACCGACATCGGTTTCCCGATAGGCGCATTCCTCATTACAGAACGTTTCTGGAAGCACACATACAATTTCGGGAATGCGGACTGTGTGATTATCTTTTCGACCGAGGAGTCAATTTTGCTGGCAGACTTAAAGGAAGAAGCAGTAGCTATTATTACAAGGGATCTAACTCAGTGTACGTCGAATCGCTAGACAACTAGGAGTGCCACGAACGACAGTTTGGCGAATTTTAAAACGTGAGGGCTTATATCCATATCACTATCGCAGGGGACACGGTTTGCTTGAGACAGATCACTATGCTCGTTTAGTTTATTCTACCTGGATATTATGGCAGCCACGGCTTCATTTTAGTTTCTGCAGAACAGTCCTCTGGACAGATGAATCTACGTTCACGAGAAGTGGTGTTACAAATCTGAGAAACCTGCACAGGTGGTCATCAGAAAATCAACATTAATTTTCTTTTAACGTTTGGGCGGCCCTAATCGATGATTTGTTGATTGGTCCTGTTGTTCTTCCTGGGAGGATAAATGCGGACATTTACCTTCAATTTCTTATTGACGAACTGCCAGGTCTTT
Organism: Melolontha melolontha; assembly: GCA_935421215.2. NCBI lineage: Eukaryota > Metazoa > Arthropoda > Insecta > Coleoptera > Scarabaeidae > Melolontha > Melolontha melolontha. The sequence continues at coordinate 194,882,355 of OW285235.1, read as the reverse complement.
TAGAGGATGTCCCACTGAATGTTCGACGAGACATGTGGTTTTACATGGATGGGCACCACCACATTTCGGAATTGCTGTCCGAAATTGGGTTAACGTCAATTATCCAAGATGGATTGGTCGAGGTGGTCCTTTTGCATGGCCACCCAGATCACCCGATCTTAATCCCCTTGACCTTTATTTATGGGGGTACATGAAAAATTTAGTCTGCGCGCAAGTTTCGAACACAAGAAAAGATTTGTTGGATCGTATTCCCCTGGCTGCCGAGCAAATTCGACAAAACAAGTATGAAATTCGAATAAGTACTCCTTCTATTGGCTTACAGGCACAAGCCTGCATTCAACAAGGAGGTGGACATTTCGAAAATATTATTAATTGAACTTTTTTAAATAAAATCAGTTTTTATTGACTTTGGAATTACATCTTTTTTCATGATCTAACAATCACATTCACAGATCTGTAGCTTTGAATCAAATAAAAATGGATATACAAGTTTTGCGTTTTTGTTACTTGAAAAGAAGTCTACTTTACACTCCTAGAATTTGAACATAACGATACGGGACACTTGTATAATGCAGTTTAGATAAATATCGAAGTGTAAATAGCCAAGGGCTACTTCATTTCGTTGTAATTTATCATTTAAATTTGCCGCGAAAATTGGTGTCAGTGGAATATGCCTAATGTGATGCGGGTTGTGGCGGTTTGTCTCTCTTATTAAAAAACAGTATAATTTGCAAATTAACCGTTTCATTTTGGTCTGAAACTGTATATAATATTTTGCTTAACAACTTATTATTCCCATAAATTTCATAGAAAACACAAAATATACCTGATCAGGTCTATAGCTGTCAGTAAAAAATAATTTGTTTTGGGTCAAAACGAAAAAATGTGGATTCCATTCCTTATCGACAGTATCCTCCAAGTACATTATTCCATTTTTAATTGAGTTTCTCAGGTCCATTTCGTTACCTTCATTCTTGATGAAGAAAGAATTTTCTTCCTGTCCTTCCGGCAATTTTTTATGTTTTAAGATAATTTTCCGTCGTAATTGATTAGGAGACGGTAACTGTCTCTCATTTCTCTCTACAGGATGTACCAAAAGCATTTCACCAAAAACTTCCTAAAATATCACAAAACTAAAAGCAAACGTTTTATAATATTTTAGGATCAATTTACCTGCATCATTGTGGCCATTTTTCTTTGTTGTGGTAAAGAACAATTATCCTCAATGGATAAAATAACTGGGAATTCAGACGTAGCGAATGCATGTTCTTTTATAGTTTTTATTACGTCCACGAACTTTATTTTTGTGGTCAAAGTATGACCGTGATAGATAAAAGGTAGGCCATCTGGTCCATCCCAGCAATCAAGTTCTATACATCTGCATCCCGTTCTTAAACATCTTACATAAGCTTCAGTGGAAGATTCGCTGGAAAACTGGTCCCCTGTCAAATACCTAAAACCAAAATATATGTATTTAGATTCTACTTTTATCTTAAAAAAATATAAACTTACGTATTATGTGAGGATGCAATCCAATAATGGGAAAGAGGTCTAGTCATGTCATGATACACTTGGTCTTTAGCACTATCCCATAAATCGTTTTGTTTAGAAAATAAGAAATCTAAAAATTCGGATACTGTAAAATATGGTTCCTGACAATCTCTTTGGGGGTCCTATAAATGTAAATAATAAAAATATATACTAATTATTACATGTTAGCAGCAGAAAATAGTATATTAGTGTTTAGCAGCCGAATGAAGTGACGCTGTTAATAGAGAGCAAGCCATGAAAAGTGTCTTTTTCTCCAAATAAAAATGTTCTTCAAATGTCGGCAAATTTATGCAAGAACAGCTATTTTCAATTGAAGATAAGCGGGTTTGCAAGGAGGTTTGGACGTTTAGACCGGTGAATAGGTACGAGCTATTTCTATAGTAACACATCATAAAGCTATCAAGTGGACAACTATCAACATTGAAATTATTGTTAAAATTACGTTGAAATAGATAATCTAGGGATATTGGTAAGCAATTATTGAGTAAGTTCAATCAAAAAATGAAAAATTTGGTCATAAATTAGTGATTTTTAGAAATGCAGTGCACGCCGCCCGAAATTATCGAAGAGCAGCATTTTATTCAATGGTGCGATGACAAATGTGTTAGCAAATATTCAGGGAATGTGCTTCTCGCCTATTTTAACTATTTACAAAAAGAGAAGAAATGGAAAGGTGTCTCTGGGGAAACATATCCTAATATGATGCATATTACTTGTGTAGCACATGTTCTCCACAGAATCTGTGAATATATCAGAGACACCCTTCCGAAAGTTGATAGACTTGTATCCGCTTTTAAAACAATTTTCAGAACAGCGCCACTGAGAGTAGCTCTTTACAGGGAAAATCTTCCATCTTTGTCACCGCCTCCCTCTCCAGTAATGGCTATTTGGGGAACATGGTTGGAAGCTATTAGTTTTTATGCAGAGAATTTCGATACATGTTTAAATGACTATACTCGAAGTATTTCTGAGTGCAAGGAACTAATATAAATTCCAAATTTTAAAAAGCAGTTGTACTTTTTTATTCTTCCCAATATTGGTGTTTGTTTTGTCATTTCTCTTATCTCCTGGTTTTTATACTTGTCCCATATCGTTTTCTCTGATATTTTTTAAGTGTTTCATATCTATTGCCTCTATTTTCGACTTGTGTTTTCTTTGTATTACCCAACTCTCCGTTGCATAAGTTATTATTGGTACTGTTATTTTATTGTGTACTATTCTTTTAATTTCCATATCTATATATTTCTGGGCCAATATTGTTTTGTTTATTGATACAGTCTCGTTGCTTTGTTGCCTCTATTTGATATTTCTGCGTCTATTTTTCCGTCCTCTGATATTATTGTGCCTAGATATTCGTATGTTGATACCCTTTCTAATATTTTTTCCTCACAATAAATTTCCTTGTTGTTTTGATAATTTTTATTAATTATCATTACTTTCGTCTTACGTTAATCTCCATTCTACTTATTCCAATTTCGCTCTTCCATATATTGAATAGCAATGGACTTAGACTTAGACTTAGACTCATTATAAATTCTTCGGATCTTTTTCCTCCAATCTGTATCTTACATCTTACAGTTTCATATACGCTTTTTATTATTTTTGTTAGTTCTGTGGGTATTTCTCTTTCCTTCAGGCATTCCCATATTTCCTCTCTATCTACCGTATCGAATGCCGCCTTCAAATCTATGAAAGTCAAATTTAATTCTTCTCCTTCCTCTATCTTCCTTTCCATCAGTCTTCTCTGTGTATATATGTTATCGCTCGTTTGTCTACCTGGCCTAAAAGCTGCTTGTTCTTCTTCCAATAATGGCTCCGCATATATTCTGAACCTCTTTTCTATTATCCTAGTGTACACCTTAAAGGATGTTTGGGCTAAACATATTGGTCTATAGTTTTCACACTCCGTCTGCTCTCCTTTTTTGTATAGAGGTATTATCAGGTTGTTTTCCCACTCCCTAGGAATGCATTGCTTTTCCCATGCCTCCTTACATATTTCCCACAGTTAATCCTTTCCTTCTCTGTCCATCCATTTTATCACTTCCGGAGATATTTCATCTTATCCGCATGCTTTTCCCGTTTTTATTTTGCTTATTGCTTCCTCAACCTCCTCTCTTGTTATTTCTGTGTTGTGCCTTGGCTTATCACACAATTTAGAAAATCAAAATCTCAAATTAAATTATGGATTAACCACATTAGATGTGGCTATTAATAATTTGAAAAATATTCCAAGTGACTTCGGATGTGGCCTTCGGCAAAAGTTAGACAGAGTTTTGTATGGAAATCCAGATTTAATAACATTGCGGCAATTGTGTACTGGGACAGTGCCTCAATATCTAACTGCTAAATACGCTGAAATAAAAGAATATTTCCAGTATGCACACCTGTAACCAGTTGCGATGTAGAAAGGACGTTTTCTATCTACGAGAATGTATTTCATTTAAAGAGAACAAATTTTACAGAAGAGAACCTTGAGAAAGTATTGCCAGTTAACATTAATACTCCTTTACTCAACTTGAACTACAAAGTATTTTAAAGTTCACCACCTTCTTCTTTTCCAATTATATTGATAAAATTAAAAACTTTAAAAATACAAATTTTCAATAGTACGCCCGTGGGCGATGGAGTCATCAGCCTCTCATATCTGGTTCCTAGTTATAACAGATAGGTGCAGAGAATACGAAACTTGGCACGGCATTTTAGTCGAAATGAAACCCTGATGGAGCCCTACGACGCGTACAGAATGTGCCCGCCAATCATGTGACATAATGATGTGTTCCCTTTCTCCACTTGTACATCATGCATACAACCCGCGTGATTTTATATTTTTGTACGGCATCGGCTATCTGTACAGAACTTATCTGTGGTAATAGTTTGTTCACAGGAAAAGAAAACTTGATATAATAAAAACTTATATTTTGAAATCCTTCATACTATCTACTAAATCTTCGACAAAATTTGTCAATAATGAACGCTATATTGTAGGTAAGTTGATAATGACACCTCTTTTAAGGTGTAGTTAAGTTTATTGCACTGTCAGTACTTCATTATTGTCCAAACATTCTCGATTAGATTTGCATCTAGCGACTGAGTACTAATCCATCACGTTTTTCTTTATTTTGCCACGTAGTGAGAGTTGCCAGTAGTGTTTTGGATTTTTCTGTAATATCCAAATATGTGTTTGGTCACCGCGAACCGCTAACGTAACGTACCAACAGTAACAGGACCTTTTGATACTATTTAACTACAATGCCATTTAATCATTTTCTATGCGTCTAAATTTTGATTCACAAAAACCATTACGATTCTCGCATAACGTCATGCGACGTTGCGTCAGTCGGTGACCCAAGCGATGACGTCACCGACTGTAAATGTAATAGGACTTTACGGAATACTCGAGACGCGGATTAATCTACAATCACTCGACAAGTAAATAGACACTCAAGCAAAGAATTATTCACTCGGCCAGTGATCATCATGAACGAAATATCATGTACATAAATATAAACATAAATATTGTTATTTACTGTTATTTATAGTTGGGTGTTACTTATTCTTTTATTAATATAGTTATTCTCAATTACCGTGTGTTTTATTAATCGAACCCCAACTGAAGATTTATCACAATAAATTATTTTTAGGCATTCAAAAGTATAAATACAATTTATGCGTAAACACAACATCGGATCAAATCTCGGACGATATTCTTACGTAGTTCAGTATGTAACGCCTCCTTCACGTAATCATGACGCGGTCGTGTATGGTCAGAAAGAAGTTGCTAATTGAATTGTTGAATCTTCATCAACCTGGGACATAGTCCACTATTTTTATCGCTTCATAAAGTCCTATCAATGTTCGTAAAAACCTCTGGCACATACACTAGTCAGACGCGGGCGGCTATATTCATTTTCGGTTCCTGTGATAATAGCACAAAATATATCTTTAAATCGTTTAGCGTACACGCGCTACTAGTGTATCGCCACCTACTATCCTATCTTTTTTTACTAGAGTTACCAGATTTTCCCTACATTCCAGGATCCTACTCTGTATAAGTTAATATATACAATATATACAAACGTTTACAAAACACATCGGGTTTTATAAAGAACACGTGTACGTTGAAATTACAACTCGGCAATTTTGTTAATATATACGGTACGATAAGATTTAATTAAGTATTAACAAAGAAATTACTTATTGTAAGAGATGTTTACAAAAAGTTTTTTTTACGAGACGCACCCAGTTACAAAAGAAAGATTGCGACTTTGAAGATAAGCAGGTTCATTGTGTTGGGTCGTGTATGCCGGTCAGATATTTATATTTTAGTTAAGCGTAGATCTCGACGCGAGGCGGTTGTATTTTTAATGTTATAAACACATATAACAAGTGTTCATTTGAAAAGTCAATCTAGTAGCATGTGATTTACTGAGAACATTTTGAAGTATGTCGTAAATTAAAATTTACTACTTAACCTACGAAGTCGTATATTTTGACAGTTTCATACATACAAATAAATAACAAATAATAGGTATTTATTGAAAACTATAACAAATGTTGAAAATGTTGTCCTTCGAGATCAATGCACTTTAAAATCCTTCATTAAAAATTTCTGATGATATTCTGCAACATTACTGGATTGTTATTAATTTCCATGCATTTCTGTTCGATTCTCTGTGGCATATCATTCAAATTTAAAAAAGGTATATAACCCCTTACCACAATTATTAATCGTATCCTAAATACGTATTTCGACAACTAAGTTGTCATCATCAGTAGGTAAAAACTACTAATTAAAAGTCGCACATGGGGCACAGTAAAGCAAGAGAAACGCTTACGCACAACTACTATACACCGCGTCCCCGTATACACTAAATTTAACATGCCAATCTAAACTACGAGGGAGGTCGAGCCAAACACTTACCTACTTAAGGAAAAAGGGTCTAAACATGGTTAAAAAACATGCAAATAATCGGAAAGTATGGTCGTATATTGTAAAACTAAACTCTATTGAAATTCTAAGAAGGGCAAATTTGGGAAGGATCGTTACATGTGAAAAAAACCAGACATCTGACTGTGTTGAGTTATATTAAGTTATATTAATTTGAGTTATATTAAGTTAAGTGAGTTATATATATTGAGTTATATTCTCTTGCTTTACTGTGCCCCATGTGCGACTTTTAATTAGTAGTTTTTACCTACTGATGATGACAACTTAGTTGTCGAAATACGTATTTAGGATACGATTAATAATTGTGGTAAGGGGCTATATACCTTTTTTAAATTTTTATTTAACCACAGTCTCCATTGAAAGAATTTTCATATCATTCAAATTTAATATAGGTGTTCGAAATATGTTATTTTTTAGATAAGACCACAAAAACAAGTCGCAAGGTGTTAAATCGCATGAACGTGCAGGCCAGGCAATTTCAGTATTTCGACTAATTATACGCTCATCAAAAAATTCTCTTAAATAATCCAAAGACTCTGCAGTACAGTGACAAGCTCCGTCTTGTTGGAAATATGCATTTTGAAGTTCATCATCATGCAACTGATTGACAAATGGTTGTAAAATTTCCGTTCCGGCACCTTTGAGCAGTTAACGTTCCCTGAAAAAATATTGGTCCAATGATTCGCCTTTGGCTTATCGCTGCCCAAACACCAATTTTCTCTAGATGTAGCGATTCTTCATTAATTACATGTGGATTTTTACTACTCCAAATTCTTGTATTTTGTGAATTTAGGTATCCCGTTTTATAAAACCATGCTTCATCAGTAAAGATGACTCTTTGAGAAAGTTCTCCATTATTGTTCATATTTACAAACCAATTACAAAACTGTAGTCTACGTGGGTAATCAATTTCTAACAATTCTTGTACTGCTGTGACACGGTATGGATAAAGTTGCATATCTTTTTTTAATAACTTGTGAGTTGTACCAACAGAAAGGTTTATTTGTTGACTCAAATGTCGAACAGATGTTTGTGGTACATTTTCCATTATTTCTTCAACACGATTGACAACTTGAGGTGTACGTTTCTTAACTGCTCCGCTGCCTGATTTTCTTAAGAGACTACCAGTTTCAGAAAAAAGTTTTAAAGTTCTATCCAAAGTATTCTTAAACTGTATATAATTTATTACAAAATGTGAAAACTCAACTTGAAATTCTACCATACAATCTTGAACTGAATAAACCCATAAACCATCAATTTTATTACCACTTCGAAAATAAGCCTGGACTAAAAAAAATTTATGTTCTAAAGTGAAAGCCATTTTAAAACTGAGAAGTAATTTATTTAAACCAGAATCGACGCACAATTATTTTATGCACTAACTGATATTTGTGATTGACATTATCAAATGTGATTTGGATTTACGTTTACGGAACAACAAACACATACTAATATATTTGCGTCTTATTCTATCAAAATTTCAAAGTAACCTAGATTGACTTTTCAAATGAACACACGTTATAGCTTTTGCCCATTTGTACATATTAACTTAACTTGTACTGAATAGGACTCTGGAATGTGGGGAAAAGTAACAACTCTATTTGTTACTTCCAAGAAATCGTTCTGTTTTAATTACTATACAGACTTCTTTTGCACTAAAACTACATATTAATATCGATATCGAGTTGTTCTTCCCTCTCACTTTCCCAGCATATCGCGTTGTTTAGCGCCATACATGCTGAAGAAGTTTAACTACGTAAGTTTATACAAACTGTAGCTTTGTAGTTTTTTTAAATAATTAAATACTAGAAAATTGCTAAATAACCACGCCAGTCATGATTAACACATGTAGATGTCTTCAACATATATTTTAAATTGTACCTTTAGAAAATTAATAATGAATGCCGAACACTTTCTTTCATTATTGCCCATTTCATCTTTTTGCTCGTTAACTAAAAATGATTGAAACTCCTGCAAACTGATTTGCTTTGAATTATCGCAATACATGGAAAATCTGTCAAAGATGTCTTCTATTTTCTGAAACAAAATAGAATAAACTTGACCGATCAAAAAATATAAATAGAAATATACATTTTCACTGATGAGTAACTTTTGATAAAGCGTTGTAAAATCATCGAACGTAATTTCGTTTTTTTTCCTAGTATCCACCTCATTAAAAATTTCTCTTAGCTTATTTGTAGGAACCTTGCAGTTCAGTCTCGGTAAGAAGGCCTTGATTTCTTTCAAGGATACACTGAAAATTCCAAAATTTATTTTAAAAGGACAAGGTTGCGAGTCAAATTAGAACTTACGTCTCTCTATTACTCTCCATTTCGTAAAATTCTCGGCGCAACCATCCTTGTACTTGTAAAGGATATGGGGCGCTTATAGTATCTTTAACAAGGTATCTTAAACCTTTTAACCAAAGATCACATTCTTGTTCTGATAAAGCTGAAAAAAAATGGTGAGATATATAAGTAAATAAAAAATTATCAAGAAAAAACAAAAACATTTGGAGATAAATTTACGCAAAACAATACAGTTATTCGCACAGGTGTTTAGCGCCCCTTAGAAAAATCCAAAAAATTGCCATACACGTGAACTAAGCATTACACAAAGAAACCAAATACACTTTTGAAGCATAGAGAAAAGTATACAAGAGATGGTGTACAATATATACTCTGGTATGACACATCCAACGATACGTCTGGCGAGCGATGACATTACCCGCGGAACACATCATCAAGTCTCCCGGACCTCCGAGAAAAAATTCGCAATAATTTTTGAATGCTTATAGGCCTATATACACCCTCGAAGATGGAGGGAGAAGCAGACGACTAGCAACCGGCAACGAGTTTTGTGATATAAATAAATACTGTGAAATAAATACCATTATTAGTAATAGTTTTAAGTATTATATAGTGAATTTTGTTTTATTAATATAGTGTTTTAATTGCCGTTAGTTTTAAGTAAACGAACCCAGAAAGACAAAATACTAAAACTGTAGAAGAGAATGGGAAGTTATGAAAATAACCCGAAAAAACAAGCCGAAAATGACACCAACTCAAGAGATAACCACACTTTAGAAAGATTACCCCTGTGGGATCACCGAAAATTAACTAAAGATTTAAGTAGTGTTTCTTTAGATGGTGGCATTATCTACCAAAAGTCCTATCTTGCAGAAGTATAGTGGCGTGTATACCGTGGAAACTAGAGAAACACAGCTACCCCTACTCGAACCAAGTAAAATACAGTATATAAATGAAAAAGTTTAATATTAAACTTTAATATTATATATTATTACCTAATATTACTAATTAAAGCGCGTCCCTGTAGATTTCAAATGCTGACGTTAGCGAAGGATAACGAACAATGCCCGAATGAACAACCTAATACGCTAGGTATCTTCAGCTTATGGCTTTATAATCAGTTTCCTAAACATCGCGTTTGAATGGGCATGTCTACGAATATTAGCAAATAAAATAATACCTTTTATTAGTTTTATTGTGGAATTATGCACATGAAATGTGTTAGTTATTAATTTATATTATTTACAGACAATACACATACTGTGTTATTGCAAAAATCTTTCGTTTTTATGGATTATTTCGTTTGAAATTCGAATTAAAATAGTTCATTGTGTAAGCTGTTTTCGTGTAGATTATATTATACCTAAGTATGGAAATCGGACGTTCGGAAGTTTCGGAACCAAATTCGTCCGGAAATGTGTCTGCGAATGTGTTGTATACAATATATGTAGTGACAAAAGAATTTCACGTTATAATTTCGAAAAAAAAAAACTAATTATTGCCAAACGTAGGACAACTCTAACGTTTACTAATTTAACAAAACAAACTAAATTCTATGTAAAGAAAATTACAAAAAGTGCGACTGGTTGTGATAATAAGTCGTTTTTGTTTTGCTGGCCATGTATTTTATTTTCAAGCGAAAAAAATTTGTGGAATAAAAATTGGTTTGCTGATCTAAATAATTTACATAATAAAAAAATTGGTTGAGTCAACCACACTTACATACGATAACTAAAGAAAACACTTTTGGGAAAATTATAATTGAAGAACTGACATGAACTTGCATTTCACGGTCATAGTGAAATTGGACAATCTTCAAACAAGGGAAACTGTGCAGATTTAGATAATTTATTGGCAGAGTATGCCGAAATTTTACAATCTCTTTTGAACAAAGCGATCTATTCTATGCATTATGCATAGAAAAAGTAATATTGAGAAAAATAAAATTTGAAGTATAAGAAGCCTCTTTTGTTGCCATAATTCTGGACGAAACTAGAGATGTGACAAATATTAGTCAGTTATCAAAAGTCTTACTTTATGTAACAAAAAAAAGGCGAAATTAAGGAACGCTTTATAGGATTTTTAAATGTTTCCACGCAAAGAACAGCTTCTGCTTTATATTATATTGTTCAGGCGGTAGTGAATGATTATAATTGTGCTTCAAAATTAGTAGCTCAAAGTTATGATGGAACACTAGTAATAGCAGGTGAATTAGGAGGGTTACAGGTTAAAGTAAAAGAAACGTATCCAACCGCACTTTTTATACATTGTATGGCTCATCGCCTAAATTTGGTGTCACAACATTACAACAATCTTTTAATATAATAAAGGAATGCAACATGTTCTTTCAAACTTTGAGCGGTTTGGCATTTTTTTCTAAATCTTCAAGAACAACCAGTGCTTTAGATCTGGAGGTCCATAAAAGATTACCAAAAGTAGCCCCCACTCACTGAAATTAGAACGGTAGCTTAGTATAAACTGTATTTGAATATCGACAACCCCTTATTAATTTTTTTCAAAATATTATGGATAACCAGGGAGAATTGGACAATGAGACTCGAGTTTGCTCTCGAGGATATTTTAATATGTTAGAATCTGAAACTAATTTTAATCTTATGTTACTTATTTTTTCCGAGATATGCGGTGAAGTATTTTGCTCATATTGTTTAGTGCCCACTGTAAAGCATGATGAAAGATACCTTATGGCGTGCAGTTATCGATGTACTTGTTTTGTGTGAGATATATTAATATCGATCATTTATTTCAATGCTACAAGAAATTTTGGAATTGTCTACTGTCACTTTTCGAAAACTATGCCACTGACCACTACTACCAACAAAATAACGCCTCTTATTACCGTGCGTCTGCTAGACTGGTCAGCTCAGTTCCATAACATATCGTTCATCGAACATCTGCAATATGTTCTTACAAGAAATAACTAATACCTATAACTTAAGTCAAATTTGACAAGTCGAATAAGATTGATAATATGTTAGTGTACGGGTTTTATATGTCGGGTAGTGTACAAAGCTTAATAACCCACGATGGAACTTTATGAAAAGAAATTAAAGAAAGATTGGAGAAAATCAGAAAATTAATAGCAGTTTGCAAATAAAATTTTTAGAAAAAAATCTGAGGTCAAGTCAGAAATAGTAAAACCAACGCTATTCTTTGCTTATGAATCTTGGACTACAGCGGAATATTCAACAGCCTTGAAATTAGACCTCTTCGAAAGCTATAAGGAAAGACTTCATACGGAACGAAAGATTCAGTGATCAGTTGAATAACTTTTTCTGAGACAATCGTTTACTATGTGGGCCATAGTTTGTTCCACATTCCTGCAATCGCAAAGGCTAGTGTCTACAAGTTTCCATTTATACAGCATTGAATTCCACCTTCCGTGGCTTATGCGGAACCTATTTAATTGATACCAAAGCCTACGTGGAAGGGTTATGCCCGGAAGAGGTTCTGAAGATTAATAATGAAATCTCTATTCCTCATTTCAGGGTGTTGTTCGACGGGGGCTATCCAGCAATCATTTACATTAATGGTGTGGTGAACTTCCGTATCCAGCCAAATCGGTCTCCTAGATTTCACTCGGATCCTAGGGACGCTCTCCAAACCATCACATGTGAGAAGATCAATGTTGTTGGCAATTTTAGCTCATTCATTATGTGCTACAACGAGACGTCTGATATCCGGCGGGGCAAAGTTAGAAAGAATCGGTAACCAGAGACTAGGAGTGAATTTAGCAGTACTGGGGACGATCCTCATTGCATCGTTAAGTTGAATATCTATTAGCTTGGTGTAAGAGTTTCGATACCAGACACCAGCACAGTATTCCGCTCCCCAAAAAGAGTGGTGACAAGGATCTCCGGAGCAAGGCAGTAGACAAGAGGAAAAGAAGAAGACCAAGTAACACCTGGAGAGAGGAGTTGAGAAAAGTAGTAGAGAGAGGAGGAGTAGAATAAAATAATGTATGAGATAGAGTTCTTAGAGGGTCCTGATGATTTTTTTTTACAGATATATCATTAAAATCCTTGCACATTGGGTGTGAAGGCGATTTAATATTACATTTGTTTTAGCAAGTGCACAGGAAAATGTGGGATGACAACGGACTGACAGTCGAAGGATGTAAAAATTAAATTTTGGAGAAGTGAAAGATAATCTCATTGTGTAAAAGTTCGTACAAAAAGACTAACAATTCATCTGTCCTCTAGTAAAGTAATATCAAATCACTATAATAGTTCTACCTGATTAAAACCTCGTACATAATAATGACAATAAATTCCGAAGCTTGGGAATTTGAAAAATTGACGTTGTACAGTTTCTGATGATCTTATGCACTCGAAAATAAGAGTACCACACCAGCTGCATATTGAAGCCTTCATATAACAAGTGAACAATTGAAAGTTTTCATTATTTTTACAGAAGCAAATGCTCCACAAGTGCGTAAAACAAAACCTTCGTAGATAAGGCGACGCTTTCAATCTGGTTAAAAACCTCTCATCAAACAGAAAGCCAAGACTTGTAACTAGGTAGGTCCATATTAACGAAGTACCATTTCATGAATACTCATATTTATTTGACTTTAGCCTTCTTGTATAGTTAACGGCTATACATTTAGATTTACTAAACTCTAGAGGAGACTGAGGTGGCTGGAGCATTTGGAAAGGATGACGGATGATAGGATACCAAAACAAATAGCATGGAGAGAGACGGTCGGCAGGAAGAAAAGAGGAAGGCCAAGAAAAAGATAGAGAGAAGATGAGAGAAAAAATATGGTAAATTGGAAGATAAAAGCGAAAAATCGAAGATTATAGAAAAGTATTACACAGCTCTGGACCTGAACAACCAGTTAAGCGACTCTATATATACGAGGGTACGCTGAAAAGTAATGCACACATGCTTGTACAGCGCGAACGAAATGACCTTCAGAAGCGCGCTAGATGGAATGTGGAAGTGACATTCCCCCTCTATACGCATGAAAGGCTTGAGGCCGTTGAATTCATCCAGTGTATTTTGAGAAGCGGAAATATGGAGACATGTTCTAGTGCTATGTCAACGTGAGTTCAACAACGTGCTGTTATCGCATTTTTGACTGCTAAAAAAGAGAGTCCTAGTGAGATTCATCGTCGTTTAAAGAATGTTTATGGTAACGATGGTGTTGATAAGTCTTCTGTAAATCAATGGGTAATAAAATTTCGTGATTACAAGCTTGGAAAAGTCAAAATTGTTGATAAAATACGCAGCGGACGTCCGATCACTGCCACAGACGATAAACATCGCAAACTCGTCGACGATATGATTCAAAATGACCAGCGAATCATTCAAAAGCGTATCACAAACCATATTGTAATATACAAGGAACGTGTCGGCTCCATTATTGAAGAATTGGGATACCATAAGATCTGTCGTCTCACAGACGAAAACAAATAGCTCCACTCAAAAAGGACCTCAAAGCTAATCATTACACCTTGGACGATAAGGTGAAAGCAGTTGTCAAATCCAGGACTCGAAAAAAGTCGGAAGAATTTTTCAGTGACGGAATGGAAAAACTTGTTACACGTTGGGAGAAATGTGTTAGCCTTAATAGTGACTATGTAGAAAAATAAATATATAATTTTGAAGTTTAAGAATTGTATTTTAATGTAGTTTTTGCCCGTTCTCGCTATTTGTTTTTGTTCGCGCTAGATAAGCATGCATTACTTTAAAACCTACCCTCATATATTTAACTCTAGACAATAGTCCTCGCACCAATTATTAGTAGTTTCCAGTTGTTGCAAAAAGATATTGTCATTTTTGAATGCAAAGATTTTTAAATCATCCGCAAAAGCAATTTTTTAGAATATAATGATGTTGTCATTAATATTTACACAAAATAGAAGTAGAGCCTTAATGCATATTCGAGATTGGCCATTATAGCACACAAATTGTTTGCTACCACACAGATACGAGTCTAAAAATCTTATCAGTATCATTGAACCCAAATAATGAATAACAAATAAATAAGGAAGGTGTTGAACGTATATCATTTCGAGCATCATATTAGTTAGAGGGCACTTAACTCTATTTAGAAATCAAACACAGTAGAAATTCAACGAATTACAAACTATATAATGAAACAGATATGCAAAATACATATCCGTAACTGTAAACATGGACAAACACCTCGTATTTTTAGCATTTACTTCTGTTCAATACATATGTTTCAGCCATCTAGGCCTCATCGGTTGAACTAGTGAAGCAATGTATATACAAATTAATACAGATCTGTTAAACAACGGATCTGTATCTGTATCTACATTTACGCTAAAATCGTCTCCAAGCTATAACCAGCTTCGTTCTATCAGGCGACACCAATTTAATCAGTGACATCTGACGGAAGAAAGCGACTAGGCCAGAAAAGGCGACCTTCCGCTCGAATAGCAAGGCTATTACGAAAAAGCGGAAAAATACGTATATTGGTGCTGTCCATTAACACGCGCCAGATGGCGGTAAATATACAAAAAAGGGATATTTATCAATATGTTTTGCACGTATTACGCGGTTGTTATATAATGAAACAGATATGCAAAATACATATCCGTAGCTGTAAACATGGACAAACACCTCGTATTTTTAGCATTTACTTCTGTTAAATACATATGTTTCATATGTTGTATTTTGCATATCTGTTTCATTATATAACAACCGCGTAATACGTGCAAAACGTATTGATAAATATCCCTTTTTTGTATATTTACCGCCATCTGGCGCGTGTTAATGGACAGCACCAATATACGTATTTTTCCGCTTTTTCGTAATAGCCTTGCTATTCGAGCGGAAGGTCGCCTTTTCTGGCCTAGTCGCTTTCTTCCGTCAGATGTCACTGATTAAATTGGTGTCGCCTGATAGAACGAAACTGGTTATAGCTTGGAGACGATTTTAGCGTAAATGTAGATACAGATACAGATCCGTTGTTTAACAGATCTGTATTAATTTGTATATACATTGCTTCACTAGTTCAACCGATGAGGCCTAGATGGCTGAAACATATGTATTGAACAGAAGTAAATGCTAAAAATACGAGGTGTTTGTCCATGTTTACAGTTACGGATATGTATTTTGCATATCTGTTTCATTATATAACAACCGCGTAATACGTGCAAAACGTATTGATAAATATCCCTTCTTTGTATGAAGTACAAACTCCTAAAAAGCTATTATAAGTTTAATTAGTATTTCCTTCAAACGTTCTTGATTATGAAGGCGATAAAGTTCTAAGCCTACTTTTTCTATAGAAAAATGCTGCAAAAATAATTAATTCCAATAATTGATGTTTTTTAACATGAATTGAAAAAATTCGGGCAAGTGCGTAAAAATGTATTAATTATCAAACGATAGCAAAAGTTATTAGCTTGCATTCCTTTCATTAAACGTTGTACTTAATAGTTTATGCTAAACTTTGATTATGGAGATTAACGTCAAATATTCGCACGCCAGCCAAATGAAATATGGACGGTAAATTCGACAAAAACTAACACAAACATTTACCTAGGAAAAGTTTTTTTTAGGAATTTAGCGAAATATTTCTGATTTACATATCTACTTGATGACTAATAATGCTCAACTAAGCTAAAAATAAGTCAATTTTACGCGTGAAAAAGAGTTTCGTTAATTGGTTGCAGATTTCGATTAAATAAAAGTGGTAATAATAAATAGATAAATCTTTATTCTCTTTTTTTATATAAAATACATATAAAACAAAAATCTAAATAAAAAATAAATAAGTATACTAAGCATTAAAAAAAAATTAATCAGATAAAACAAATAACATGTGTTCATTTGAAAAGTCAATCTAGTAGCATGTGATTTACTGAGAACATTTTGAAGTATGTCGTAAATTAAAATTTACTACTTAACCTACGAAGTTGTATATTTTGACAGTTTCATACAAACAAATAAATAACAAATGTGATTGACATTATCAAATGTCATTTGGATTTACGTTTACGGAACAACAAACACATATTAATATATTTGCGTCTTATTCTATCAAAATTTCAAAGTAACCTAGATTGACTTTTCAAATGAACACTTGGTATATTTATCACATCTTTTTTGTGAAGGTTATGCAAAGCATTCTCATTACTGACATCTACACTAAAATCTATTCCTCTGTATTTCCGTTTTGTTACAGCACCCTGTAACAGATGACTAGAGAGTGTAGTGCAAACTGCATCGAACTGTACTGCCTTGAAAAACAAAGGAAAGGACCTAATTCCTCAATGCTGCATTCATTGATTACTGCTTGAACAATGCGTGCCTTATGCACCTTGGAGTTGCCCGACAGAAGCAGAATTTTATGAGCAAACTTGTGGGGTCTTTTTCGTGTATAGTCGTGCTCAAGTTCAATTGTGTCTTTGTGGAGATTTCCCGTTATTGCAGTCCCTTTTGGCATATCAATTAAGAGAATCACCTCCGCGTCCTAGAAAACTGTGGCCATCACTTTTCCCGCAGAAAATTGCGTTCTTGCCTTCTTGGGCGATAAAGAGCCCTTATGAACCCATTAACTCTTGCTTCGTGGGAAGGCCCCAGTTGTGTACCCAAGTTTCATCCCCAGTTACAATTCTATTTAAGAAGTCTTCATCTTGAGATAAAACAGTCAAATTCTCTTCACAAATATGTCATCTACACAATTATTGTTCAGGACTGAGCAGTCTGGAAATCCATCGTGCCCACACTTCGCTCATTTCCAAATCTTCGTATAGAATTTTAAAAACACTCGTTTCTGATATTAGTTCTCTAGCAATAACTGAAACTTTTACTCGGCGGTCAGTCAACAGTAAATCATCAACTTTGTTGATGATTTCTTCAATTCGTGGGTATCTTCCACATTTTGGGTCATCGTGAATGGATTCTCTGCCCCATTTGAACTGATTACACAATTTGATTACACAATTTGAAATATTTGGAAATATTGTCTTTATACACTGCCACCAATCTCTTATGAATAGGGACCGAAATTACGATGGACCATATAAATAGTCTATAACATCGCTAAGCACAACACGCAGTTATTGAATAGCACTATTCATTTGGTTAACCGCACATCTGTTTTTTGTCGTTGAATGGTGACGCAGTTACTTCAATTTTACAGATAAATTCCTTTCTTCGTGGGCGTAGATAGAGACGAGAGCAATTTATTTTATTTAGTAGTTTATATTTCGTATAATAAATAAAGTACGGTGAGTTAATTCCTTTTTTTCATTTTCTAAACTGTTAATTACATACTTCGTAATTTTTGTAATGGATCCTGTTTAATATCGTTTCACAGAATCTACTTCTCCCAATTATATTGACGCAAGTGTCCAGTGAATTTTGTTAAGTTCCAATAACTTACGGATACATTTTTAGTTTTCATTTATTTAGATGTAGAACATTGTTTAAGTTACTTTTTCAGATATGATATGGAACAACGTCGAGAATGGCATCGTGAAACAATGACGTGTTGGATTAAGGGTCAAGCTACTTGAATGTACATTGCCAGTGATTCCGAAATTTATTGCAAAGTCTGTAAAATATCGTTAAAAAATTCCAAGAAGTTGCACGTAAAACGTCACTTGGCATCGCAAATACATACACAGAAATTATATGCGTTGGAATTTTAACGATGGACTCTGTGAAACTATAATGGCGGCAAATATTCCATTAAATAAACTTAACAATCCCACTTTCAAAACTTTTCTCCAAAAATATACTGGTCGAAATGTTCCTGATGAATTCACTCTACGCAAATATTATGTTTCTAAGTGCTACACGAAAGCAGTAGAACGCATTAGAAGCCATCCTTCAAATCAATACCTATGGATAAGTGCCGACGAAACTGTCGATATATTAGGACGCTCTTCATAAATGTTGTAGCTGGTGTACTACAACCAACTATTCCATATAACACATATGTAATAGCAACATAAGTCATAAATACAGTTGATGCGGAAACAATTGCTAAAACCATTTGTGAGTATATGCACCAAAATGCTTCATGCGGACGACAGGTACAACGAAAAAATACTTTTATTTGTCAGTAACGGTGCTGCATATATATTTCACACCAGGCAGACTATTAAAGGAAACATATCCTAATATGCTGCATATTACTTGTGTAGCACATGCTCTTCACAGAATCTGTGAATATATCAGAGACACCTTTCCGGATATTGATTAGACTTGTACCCGCTTTTAAAAAAGTTTTCAGAAAAGCACCATTGAGAGTAGCTCATTACAAGGAAAAACTTCCATCTTTGTCACTGCTTTCTCCAGTAATAACTAGATAGGGAACATGGTTGGAAGCTACTAGTTTTTATGCAGAGAATTTCGATAGTTTACAAAATTTTGTTACATGTTTAAATGACGATGCTCGAAGTATTTTTGAGTGCAAGGAACTAATACAAATTCAAAATTTAAAAAATCAGTTGTACTTTCTTCAGAAACACTTTGAAAATTTGCCAAAACTAATCACTTATTTTGAAAATTAAAATCTCAAATAAATGATGGTTTAACCACATTAGATGTAGCTATTAATAATTTGAAAAATATTCCATGTGCGGCAATTGTGTACGTGGACAATGCCTCAAAATCTAATTGCTAGATACGCCGAAATAAAAGAATATTTCCAGTATGCACCTATAACCAGTTACGATGTAGAAAGGACGTTTTCTACAAGGATGTATTTCACTCAAAGAGAACAAATTTTACAGAAGAGAACCTTGAGAAAGTATTGTTAGTTAATATACTCCTTTACTCAACTTCAACTATAAAATAAACAAATAAAAATGTATTTCGTATTTTATAGATCACCACCCGTTTATATAAATAAAATTAAAAACTCTTTAAACATACAAATTTTTAATAGTACGCCCGTGGGCGATGAGTCATCGGCCTCTCGTGTCCGGTACCTACTTATGAATATTCTTCGGGCTACTGTCCTCGTTTGATAAGAATTTCATTAAGCTTTTGTATTCAAGTTTCAAATCACCCATTTTCTCTTCTTAAAACGAATGTAAAAGTAACAAATGTTAAACGATTAGCAACAAACTTAGAGATGACACTATAAAATGCCGCAGAAACGTGACGAAAGAAAATTGTTACGAGAGAATATTGCTTTCATAGGGTAGATAACATAAAGAAACTCCTACAATAAATTAATTTAAACGCGATTATTTGATTATATTTTAAGCTTACAATTCTGTAATATAAGATTTGTGTGTTCTAAAACTATAGCCGGAACGGACCAGTGTGATAAACAAAATTAAGAGTTGTTTAACGATAAGATTTATTATATACTGGTTAGTAAACATTCGTATATTTTAATTAAATTTTCAGGAAATATGTATTTTATTCGTGTTAAGAAACAATGAAAATTTCAGAGAGATATAATCGTAACAATTAATATAAACCACATAATGCGTTGATTCTCCTCTTTTCCTTACGTATTTAGCAAAGTCTATTAACCGTTAATCAATGGCAGCCTGCGGTATGCTTTCCAAGCCTCTAAAAACATTTGATGAAGAATATCTGGATTTACATCGTTTAAAGGTGGTTGTAAATTACTCTGTTCGACAATGAAAATGTTTCGGAATCAAAAATAGCTGATTCTTATGTATTTTCATTGCTGAATTTAAAAATTACAATAAAAATAACCGATTAGCTCTTGCTTTGTAGATACATTTAGCTAGTCTATTAACCGTTAATCAATGGCAGCCTGCGGTATGCTTTCCAAGCCTCTAAAATCCTTTGATGAAGAATATCTGGATTTACATCGTTTAGAGGTGGTTGTAAATTACACTGTCCAACAATGAAAATGTTTCGGAATCAAAAATAGCTGATTCTTATGTATTTTCATTGCTGAATTTAAAAATTACAATAAAAATAACCGATTAGCTCTTGCTTTGTAGATACAGTGACATATTTTAGAGTCTACATTTTCAACTTGGGAGAAATTTTGTTTTTGGGAGTTGTATTATAGGTCATAAACAGAATTACTGTTGCTGTGACTGTTCATATTGTTTCTGATATAATTAGTCCAGAATTTATGGTTTTGGAGTGTTTTTGAAGTGTAAAATTTGTTAAATCCAAATGCTACGAAAATGTGTAAATTTAGTGAATGATTTTTAAAATAGAAATAAAACTACGGTTCTAATCTTCACTTTTAATCTTTAATCGTAACACGACAATTGTTTCGTCAGCACAGTGGCTTCCTCAGGTGTTTACATCTAAAGAGTACGTTACAAACTAAATTAAAAAATATATATATAAAATCAAGAAGGTTGGTATTATTTTACAATGTTTTTAAAGAAATCTATGAATTTACACAAGTATTGTCGGTAGTGAGAAAATGTGGCACATCTGGTCGGCCCTAACTGTATATTATAGGGTACTAAACATGTTTACGCATAAAATTTGTTTAATAAACTACATATACATTTATATTATCGTCTAAACAGATTTTAAGTAATTAAATTTAATAAAGGCGAGTTATTTAAATCTAATTGGTCATTTAATAAAATTTGTGAGTGTTTTAATTTATTGATTTCGAAACTTTCCAGTAAATTTAATTTGTTGCCTTTATTTTCTAAATGCAGAATTTGAAAATCTTTATCGAAAGTGTGGTTTTCTTCTAATAGATGATTCGCAAAAGTGAATTCTTGTTTCTTATTTCTAAACGAAGAACAATGCTCGGCAATGCGTTTTTCAAACGATCTTCCTGTTTGACCGACATATATCTTACCGCATCCACACATTAACTTATAGACTCCAGACTTCTTATTTTTGTCTGTTTTCTCTTTATTGTTTTTAATATGTTTGGATAAATTATTATTAGTTTTGAAAACCGTGTTAATATTAAGTTTTTTTAAATAACTTGAAATATGCTTATTAGGTATGCCAATGCACGTTTGTAATCTAAATTTTGAATTTTCCTTATCCTTTATTGCAGGATATACCATAGAGATTGCTTTTTGAAAAGTTTTTATGTCAGCATATTTTCAATTAAAGTATCTGTGTAGCCGTTATTGATAGCTATTTGTTTGACTAAATTTAATTCTATTTCATAATTTTCTTTGGATAGTGGATAATTAATTAATCTATGTAAAAAACTATGGAAACTCGCTAATTTGTGTTGTATGGGATGTGTTGACGAATTATGTATAGTTATGTCAGCATGAGATTCTTTATGGTAAATATCAAACTCTAATTTATTGTTGATTTTTTTAATAGTTAGATCCAAAAATTGATACTATTGTTTACTTCTTGTTTCATGGTAAATTCCATATTTTTATGAATAGAATTGACGAATTCTAGTAGCAAGTTTAATTGTCTTTGTGTTCCAGTGAAACAAAGTACAATATCGTCTACATATCTATGCGAAAAGAAAATATGCTGTCTTAGGCGATTATTAAAAATGATGGATTCTAAGTGGTTCATTAAAATTTCTGAAAGTAATGGACTTAAGAGGTTACCCATAATTAGTCCTTCCTTACAAGTGTACATATATTGAACATTAGACTGGAAGTAATTTTGTTTCAGAACTATATTTAACAAGTCTAAAATTTCAGCTTTAATTACCGGGTTAGTGTTCTTAGCTAGAAGTAAATTTTCAATTAAATAAACGGTTCCGGCTGGAGGGACACTAGGGAATAAGTTTTTAACGTCAAAAGATACCAATTTTGCATTATGAGGTATTCAAATATTTTTTATTTTATTAATGAATTCGTATGAATTTTTTATGCTGTACTGTGGCTTAAAGTTAGTTTATTTAGTAATGATATCAATAAGTATTTTTGATATTTTAACAGAAGGTGCAGTAACATAAGAAACAACTGGTCTGATGGGATCGTTTGTTAATGAAATTTATGGATCTTCATCAAGTAAATGTCGAATCAATAATATGAATGATTTTTGTTTGCATTTGTGATGAAATAACATTTTCGTTACAGATACGCAATCTGACCTCTCTTACGAAGACTGCCTTTTAGCATTATTTAATATGAAGGTTAATGACCAGGATAAGTCATGGGCTCCACATACATTTTGCAACGCTTGTTCGGTTATACTACGATAATGACTTAAAAATAAAAAACGATCTATGGTTTTTGCTGTGCCTATGGTTTGGCGGGAGCCTACGTACAGATAATTGCTATTTCTGCTTGACTCGACCTATAAAGGCAGAATTGTCAATGAAGAAAAGAAGAACAGTTCAATACCCAAATCTTCCATCTGCTATTCGACGT
The DNA here is from genome assembly GCA_935421215.2 of Melolontha melolontha. Classification (NCBI taxonomy): domain Eukaryota; kingdom Metazoa; phylum Arthropoda; class Insecta; order Coleoptera; family Scarabaeidae; genus Melolontha; species Melolontha melolontha. The sequence goes on along the minus strand of OW285235.1, from coordinate 194,859,274 downwards.
ATTCCATATTCAGATAGTTTACCGGTCCCTACTCCACCCCAAAATTATGAGCTTGAAATAGATAATGAAAACAGAGTGGAAGAAGAAGAATCCAACAAACTCTACATATCACGTGACCCTGATTTTGAGGAAGAAGATGATAAACCGCACAGACTGAGCCATGCGAAATTGAGTGATCTTATTCGAGACCTTGACTTTTCATAGGAAAAGACAGAACTTCTAGGATCAAGACTACAGTAGTGGAATCTTCTCCAACGTCTCACATTACAAACAATGTCAAAGGGAATTCCTTTTTTTTTGGAAGAAAAACAATCTTGTTGTTTGCTGCGACATTAAGGGTTTCAATTGGTACTTCAAAACGCCAACCGTTGTGAAGTAGTACAGTTCTATTCCTGTTGGTTATGCGTTTCACACGAAGGCGACTTACGCACATTACAGCTCTCCTCGACTCAATCAAATATATTGAACACAAATGAAAAATTTGTGGTCAGTCATCGCTGTACTCTTAGGAATGCAACTGGGGTACACTAACAAGTACTGCTTTTTATGTATATGGGACAGTAGGCATAAGAAATCATATTATCTTCAGGCAGATTGGCCTGTAAGAAATTTTAACTCTAGCGAGAAAAATGTCATTGCTGAGCTTCTTGTGGACCCAAAAAATGTTCTTCTCCCACCCCTTCACCTAAAACTGGGTTTGATGAAACATTTTTTCAACTGTATGAACCAAGGACAAGCCAACAAGTACTTAAGAGACAAATTTCCTATATTAAGCGATGCAAGAGTTAAGGAGGAAAATAGTTTTGTTGGACCACAAATTCGACAACTTGTAAAGGATTCTGAGTTTAGTCGAGTTTTGGAGGAGAAAGAAAAGGAAACTTGAGAAGCCTTAAAGGGAGTTATTCATGGATTTTTAGGCAACAAAAGACATGATAACTACACCCTGTTGGTGACAGTACTTCTGCAAAAATACCATCAACTCGGATGCAACATGTCTCTTAAAATTCATTTTCTCCACTCCCACCTAGACTTTTTCGCTCCTAATTATGGAGCTATCAGTGATGAACATTTCATAACATTTCACATTTCAACATGAATTATGTAGAATATAAATCCAAAATATTGTAACTCAATTACGACACGAACCCCGAAATTAAAAACATCCTGAAAATTGTATTACGTGATACCTATGAATTCAAAATATTCAGAATGTGTATAAATAATAAGTACCTGGCACACGCATACGCTATAGCGTATGTTTACATGATGCTATGGACTTTTCCCCGAAACATTGTGAAGAAAACTTTATTTTTGATTAAACCCACACAATGTTGTATTAGATTTACACTTTATTTAATAATATTTAATAATATATTATTAAATAAAGTGTAAATCTAATACAACATTGTGTGTGTTTTTATCATTTGATATGGATTTACATCAAGTAAAGGCAGAATCGATTCAATTTTTGATTAAACCATAATTTTTGATGACTGTATGTTTTGTGAAATTATTTATGATTACAGATTTTGTATTGAACTGTTTTATTTTGATTTAGTTTTGATTAGGGTTGTAGTTCGGCGTTTGGCCATGCTATATCCGCAGACACGTCTTGATATCCAAGTAAGAGAGTCGCATATTTGAAGTTAAAACTTTTTTATCTTTATTTCAAGTAATTTCGGTTTTTGTTTTTGAATTAATAGTGTTTGTGTTTGCTTAATTCATTATCGAATTTATACGAGTTTGTATACTTCGTATTTTTTGATTTAATTAATCTCTTACTTCACGTGTTCTCAAGGTTATATATAAAAAATAAAAACTACGTAAGTTTTATTTTACATTATATTAAATCATATTATTTCTTTATTGTATGCATTTATCATTGTATAATTGATTGTATGAATTTTTATATATTTTAATATTAGTTAAAATAGATGACAAAGATAGTTTTTCGTTTCTTGTAAATTTTTTTTGTAACGTTAAATTCTAGAACGTTTCAGTTTTCAAGGTTGGAGATTTTGTACGTGTGGTATCTGCACATACGTTAGAGACTTGTTCGGTCTGGCAGTTTTATCTGTTTACTTTTGAGTTTGTTTGTCAGGGGTGAAAGAATAAAGGTATCTTTGGAATTTATTAGTATTAATTTTGTTCGCGATTCATTAGAGGACGTTTGAATTTGCTTAGCTGTCAATACCAGCAAATTATTTTACCTCTTTGTGTATATTGTCTTACACAGTTCTTTATGCTCTATAAAGAATCAAATTTTTTTTATTTTTTTTTAATAATCAAGATTCGTTTGAGTAAGATCTGAATATTATTTTGTTTACCTTCAAACTTGTGTGATTAACTATAACTTCTGAAAAACTAACAATATTCTCAAATAAATTTTGAGTGGCGCTCAAGTAAATTAATACATTTATGTTTTCCATTGGAAACCCGGAGAGGAAAGCTGTCTCATTAAAGAAGTCAACCGATTGAGTATCCAAGTTGGACAGTATCGTGGTGAATAGTGGTTCATTTTCATTCTAACCCACTATTCATAGCAATACGTAACAACTAGATGAGATGGACAATAACAAAAATATTATTTTTGTTATTGTCGGTCAACTTTAAGATATCGTCTCTGATACTCTTTATAATCGCACAGTGGCGTGACAATTTTTTTTTAAATATCTTTGTCATTTTCTTTCGCGCTTATGTAAGGGAATTTTGGGAAAATATTTTGAATTTATATTCTATATAATTATTTCTTTCCATTTTTCATACGTTGTCTTTTTATTTCAAAGATCCGGTATATATACGAAATAAAATGTACAAACGTAAAAGTGTTTCTTGGGAAATAACGGCCTGGTAATTATTAAAACAATATTTAATCCTAGTTACGTTTTGGTAGTATACGAGTTTTTGATCTTATATTAAGTGATTGCTGGATTTTTCTTTGACTATAAGGGGTTTCGATATAAGCAAATTTTTTTATAAAGAATAAGTTTTCCTCCTAAAACTAAAAAAAGTTTTTCATATAGGAAACCTCATCAGTTTACACACTGTATATACTAACTGTCAAACTGTAATTTTTATTATTCAAATTAGTGAAAATACAATGTTTATTTTGGTTTATCTACTTACATTAATGTAAACATTGTACTATCACTAATTTCAATAATATAAATTACAGTTTCAAAAAGGTAATGTAGGGTAAACGATATAGTTATCGGACATAACATAGTTCTTGGACATTCTAGTTCTAAACGCTAAAAATAAGATTCCTAATAATGCAAATGCAATCATCGACTGATAGGTGGCAACAGTGTTCTATCTAGCGTAAATGGACTAATGCGCATGACATATCAATCTGATTTTACTGTTTTTGTGTTTGCGTGAAACATTGCATGTCGTGACAGATATGTACTTTTTAATAATTTGCTTAGGATCATAGGTACTCATTTTTAAAACTTTTTGTTTTATTTTTAACTTATTTTAAGAATTGGCTATTGGTATACGGACATAATTGTATAAATAATAAGGTGTTTCATTGGTTTCTAATGTGTTTAAAATATTTTAATTGAAAAATTGATGTGCAATAACTGTATTCAAAATGTAACTAAATTCTATTATTGGACAGTTGTCCAATAACTGTTAATAATTATACACCGCAAAACTCTATGTTGTTTAATTTGGCGTAATTTACTAAACTATCTGTATTTCTTATTTTACTTTTCGGCTAGCGTAAACAATTATTGGACAGGTGTCCAATAACTATACACAAAGTGTCCAATTAGTGTATTTATTTACTTTTAGTAATTAATAATGCCTAAACTAAGAGAATATAACAAATGTAAACTAATGATACTAAAAATAAGAATTTCAACCAAGATTCTGGTTTACCAAACCCAATCATGAATTCAGGTGCGACTCGTGATGACGTATTTGGGGGTGCAAGTACAATGATGCGAGTGCTTCGTGTATTCTCGTGTACTAACTGTAACGTTTAATTTGCTCCCATCGCCGTCAGCTAAAGTAAATAAAATAACAGTAGACATTTTAGTATATACACCTAACTCTCCAAATACAGAGTTCCAAATAAACAATAACTTAGAGATTGATAAAACTTGTCACATCCCTTCTACTAGCATAAAAGAACAAGAATCATTAATTAGTATTGAAAATATTTCGACAAATGGTGTACAAGAAAGTCATACTTAACGTTATAATCGATTCTCAATTATTCGGATAATACTTGACTAGTCCAGAAGGTCCTAAAAGAAAACTAAAAAATTATATAAAAAGAATTGCATTCGCAATAACGTCAAAGAAATGTCAATAAATGTTTGAAAAAAAACCAACAATTAAAAGAAAAAGCAGAACAGGAAAAGTAAGCGAGAAAACGTAAACGAGAAGAAAAAATATGTGCTAAAAAAAAGCTACTGCTAAAGAAAAATCTCAAGGAAAGAAAAATTGTCTTTTATGGAAAAATATAATAGGAAGAAATAATGGAATTCAGTGTGATGCTTGTACGAGGGATACTGCTAAAATTCGCGGAATCAAGGACTCCTTGAATTGCCAGCATTCCACAATTATCATATTCGTAAAATTTGACATTTTTAACCTATTATTCAGTTGACAATTCAATTTAAAACCGAACAGTTTTGTCTCAACAGAATTTAATAAAGTAATAGTTGTGTCAAAAATGAAAATTTTGAATAGTGATTTTCGAGTGATGATTAATTCTGTATTTGGGAGTGAAGCACAATCCAACACTATGGTTTACAAATGGTTTGAAAAATACAAGCGTGGAAGACCAACGTTTGGTGACGATCTTCGTGAAGGGCGTCCATGCACCTCTGTTGTTGCGAAAAACAACGATGCTGTGCGTGAAATGATTTTATCAGATCGACATGTGACATACAGTGAGATAGAGGCGTCCTTAGGTATTGCGGCGAAACAAATACATATGATTTTGCACGATCATTTACATGTCGAGAAACTTTCCAGTCTTTGAATCCCTCAAAATTTAAAAGACGAGCAAAAAAAAGGTACGTGTCAAGTGATACAAGGAAATATTAACAAAAAAATTGATTGTGGTCGTTCAAATTCTGTATATAAGATTGTAACAGGTGACGAATCCTGGATATATTCATATGAGCCTCAAACTAAACAGCAATCGACTGTATGGGTGTTTCAAAATGAACCTAAACCAACAAAATTCGTGCGGTCACGAAGCGTTTCGAAAAGAATGATTGCTTGTTTCTTCGGAAAAACGGGTCATGTTGCAACTGTTGCATTAGAGGATCGACGAACAATTAATGCTGACTGGTATACGTCAATTTGTTTGTCGGAAGCTATCGATGAAGCCAGAAAAAACAACATAAACCGATGAATAATTTTTCATCATGACAATGCAAGCGCTCACACAGCACTACAAACTGTCGAGTTTTTGACCAATTGGAACATCGAATTAATGACTTATTGCCCATATTCGCCCGATTTAGCGCTCTATAACATCTTATTCCGAAATATCAAAAATAAAATGCGTGGAAAGCGGTTTTCATCGCCTAAAGAGGCTGTTGAAGAATTTAAATAACTGGTTTTGGAGATACCTCGCTCAGAATGGAAAGTGTTTTGAAGATTGGTTTTATAGGTTGCGAAAGTGTGTACATCTTAAAGGGGAGTATTTTGAATAACAGTAAAGCGATTTATATAGCGTAATTTGTTTTATTTCACAATTTATTGTCGATAAAGAAGATTCAGATTAGATTTTACTTTGCCATATGTGCTACAAAGAGGATACTGATAGTGATGCTTCCACAGAATCTGAAAAACCAAGTGAAAATGATTTCGATGTTAATGAACTTTTTGATATGTATCAAGATTACGTGAAAAATACCTCTTAAAATTTTGTATTCGATACAGATTGTTTAGTTTTTAATCATAAATAAATATACCTACCAGGAATAAAATAATAAGGTATTTTTTATTATATATTATATTTATTATATGTGTAGATGTTTTTGGTGCTCGTCCAATTACTGTCATATACATGTCCAATCTCTGTCAGAAACGTGTACAATAACTATACTTTTGCATAAAAATTTTATTGGTTATTTTTTTATAAAGGTCAAAAATGTTTTTGAAAAATTCATATTAACAAATATATGGAGAATTATTTTACCGGTCGGAGAAAAAAAAATATTGAACAAAAAATAGTAAATAAAGATTTTACAAAAACTTAAATACAAAGAATTCTTAACTGTCCAATAACTATATGCTTTACCCGACTACCGAAATGTAATTATGGATTAAATATTGTTTTAATTACTACCCTGCTACCTCCAAAGAAATACTTTTACTTTTTTACGTTTTATTTCGTGTAAATTAATACGCCCAAGAAAATTAAGAAATTCCTTCTAATACATATACCTAATTGGTACTGCTGGTTAGTGTAACAATTTTAACATTAATTTGTTTTAAAAATTCAATCTGGAATGTGAGTAAAAACAATGGAAATTAATTCTATATTCAAAATAAATACTTTTATTTCCTTATTTCTCTGTTTGATTTCTCTTGTGCCAGTTTGTAGGACTATGTTTGTTATATCTGGTTCTGCAATACAATATATTATTATTATTGTATACGCAAACCTCATTACTCATAAACGCTAATTATGATGTTTATGCGCAAATATTTAATAATATTTTATATTATTAAAAATACTTTTGTATTATACAAAACTGGTGGGCTTTTACCCACTCATGTATGTTTCAATTTACTCTGTGACATTACACATGCGTTTATCCCGTAAGTATGAGTGAAGACTCAAACAAAATACAATTTCTAGAGATAAGGCAGTGCCATGTTTGGAAACACTTCATTAGTTCTGCATTGGTTATGTAGACAGAGCAAGTACTTCGGTCGTCTGACAATATGCAGCGCTGAATGTACTTCTACGCTCAGTCTTAATAATTTTCTTAACAATGTGTCTGAAGATATCTTTTCTCCAGCAGGGGCGTACTGATGAATCTGTAGAAAGATGAAATACGTATCTGCGTCTCTGGGGAATATGTTCAGACACGTTCACAAAAATATTAATATTGAACTTGTATTTGTGTTCTTCACAGCAGATTTTTTAATAATATTTTATATTTTTAAAAATACTTTTGTATTATTACAAACGCCTTTTAGAATATAGTACTATAACAAACTCACCAGCAAAACTTAATACGCGAAGTTTAAACTCCTGTCCGTAAATGACTATGAAACATTTGGAGTAATCGTGCCTCCTGGCATCCTCGGGCCACTTTTCAAAATCTTTTGAATTCTTGCCGAGCCGCACTTCCTTCACCTCTCTCATATTCACCGCACCCTCATATATGGGTTTGGAAGAGCTCGTGCTAGGTCGCGTCCATACTATTTGCCTCGTCTCTCGACGGATTGACAAGGTTTTCTTTTCGGCTCTTTTACGCCAAGAAAATTTTGTAACTATCGTACCCCTTTCCAGTTGACTAATAGTTTGTTCCATCTCTGGTATGTAACCACTACCAGAATTGGAACTGAATCCGTTGAAAAGGCCAAACATAGTGGTGGATCCACCTATAAGCAAAGAAAAACAAAATGTATTACATGCGCAAACTACTTGTAACATTAATATTAAATTGTTTTGTTTTTTTTCATGGATATATTTTATAATTTGTACCAGTTATAGCAAACGCCAATTAAGTTGGCGCGAGAAGGGGTAATTTCGCGCAGGATTAGAAGTAGTGGGGGATTTGTATTTGGTTTTACATCAAATGTCAGATAATTCTAACCTCTGAGCGTGTATGATCCCCTAGCAAAGACATTACAAAATATGTTCTGTCAAACGTCAATGACAAATGCATTCTGACAATTACTTGTGTAGTGGGGGTGGACGTTTTTAAAAACGGTTTCTGCGCACCCCCTCCTCGCGCCAACTTAATTGGCGTTTGCTATACTTAGGCATAACTTATAATAACCGCATAGAATTTAAATATGCATAGTGTAAAGTGGAATAACAAAATTTATAGTTAATTGACGAAGGAGATACTTGTTGAAACTTCATTATAACGCTAAGAAATAAGTAATTAAACTTCTAGTTTCAAAAATTCTTTTATTGTAAATACCACTACAATATTGTTTCGCCATACAATAGCTTCATCAGGTGGATGAAATACTGAATACGTACAATACAAGTTTGAATATTTATGTGAAAATTATTGGGGAAATGGTGGTGGACAAATTTTTACAATCTTAAATTCAGTAGAGGGGAGTTGTTTAAATCTAGTTGGTCATTTAAAGCTAATCCTAAACTATTGTATCTATTAATTTCTAAGTTTTCTAACAGGTTAAGTTTTTACTTTTTTCTTGAATGTGTAAAATTTTGAAATCTATATTAAACCTATGATTGATATCTATACAATGACTTGCGAAAGTTGAATCTGTTTTCTTTTCTTTATGGCTTCTCTCGTGTTCTTTCATCCTAATTTTGAATGTCCTCCCCGTTTGTCCTATGTATACCTTATTACAATCTTCGCATGTTAACTTATATACACCAGAGTTTGATTCTTTGTGTATTTTATCTTTGTTGTTTTTAATAATGTTCTGTATAGTATTGTCTGTTTTAAATGATATATGTTCGTTATTAAGTTTTTTAATGAAAGTCCCAATTTTTTCCGAAATTTTTCCTAAGTAAGTGATTGAATTATAGGAATTAATTATCTTGTATTTTAATTTTGGATAAACTAAGGAAAGGGTTTTAGATTTTTGTTGGCTTTTTAGGATGTTATTGACAATATTTATAGAGTAACCATTGTTTAATGCTATTGTGTATATTCTATTTAGTTCAAGGTCGAAATTACTTTTACTCATAGGTACATGAATTAATCTATATACCATTGATTGGTATGCTGATAATTTGTGTGTTATAGGATGAAAAGAATTAGCGTGTATTGTGGTATCTGTATGTGTTGGTTTATGGTATATAGCGACCTCGTGTTTATTAGTTTTGTGTGATATGGTTAAATCTAGAAAATTAATGCTTTTATTTATTTCTGTTTCTATAGTAAAATTAGTTTTGGGTGAATAGTGTTGATATAATTATGTAAAGTTTTTAATTGTCTATCTGAACCGTTAAAGCAAATTAATATGTCATCAACATACCTAAACCAATATACACAATTACCAAACAAGGGATGTGTACTAATTATAGTTTCTAAATTATTCATGAAAATTTCCGCTAATAAGGGGCTTAGTGGGTTTCCCATTGCTATGTTTGTTTATAAAATTTCTTTTTAAATTGAAAATAATTTTGTTCCAGGCACGTTTCTAAGAGCTGTAAAATTTCGGTCTTTGTGACAATGTTCGTGTTTCTACGTTCTAGTTGTAAAGTAATTAAATCTATTACCTCCTGGGGTGGGATACTAGTGAACAAATTCAAGACATCAAAAGAAATGAGTTTACATTTGTTTGGTAATTGCAAGTTTGAAATGTTGTTAATTAATTCCTGGGAATTCTTAACGGAGAACTTAGATTCGAATTCACTAAATTCAATCTCGGATCATCGGAATCCTCGGGATGAGAACTTCCTCACCTTTGAATTTTCCTTTGAGTATCCTAGCGTGAATCACATTGATCATCAGTTTTCTTATCACCAAACGCGTTCCACTGCATATTTTTTTTTGTTTACATTTCGAAGCATGATGACTACCGAGCCAACCTTCAGTTGTAAATTGTGGACATCAATTATTACAAATAAGCTATAAGCGTGCGTGATGTTAAGCCGTCAATTGCAGAAGATGGCGGAGTTCCTAACCTAATTTATTTAAAGATTAATTTTCTGTATAATTTTTCTTCCGTGGATTTTTCCGATATTTTGATAGTTATTCTGCTATTCGGGGCGGTGACGAATCCAACAAATCAGAGATCATTAAAATCTAGCTGTTCTTGAGTTATAAATGGTGTAACTAACCCGACTTTGTTTTATGTATTAAGATTTAAAATAAAATTAAAACTAATAGTTAAAATCTTCATTTTAATATTTGTTCGTAAAACGACAATTGTTTCACCAGCACAGTGGCTTCGTCAGGTACTTACTAGAGCACGTTACAAACTAACATTGATATACATAAAAAAAACAAAATAAAAAAGGTTAATATTATTTTACAATGTCTTTAAAATATGAGAGTTTACACAAATATTCTAGTAAAAATGTGTGACCCATCTGGTCAGCATATTATTGGCATTTCCCACTAAACATGTTTGCAAATAAAATTTAGAATGAAGTAAATGTGCATTCCTATTATCGTCTATACTAAATGATTATCTTAAATGAATTAAATTTAACAAAGGTTAATTTATTTAAATCCAACTGATCGTTAAGTAAAATCTGCGATTGTTTTAATTTATTAATTTCTAAACTTTCTAGTAAATTTAATTTTGTGCTTTTATTTTGTAAATGTAGAATTTGAAAATCCTTATTGAATGTGTGGTTTTCTTCTAATAAATGACTGGTAAAAGCGGAATCTTGTTTTTTTATTTTCCTGTTTGACCAACATATATCTTACCGCATCCACACGTTAACTTATATACTCCAGATTTCTAGAGATCTGTTCTATCTTTATTGAAATAGAAATAAAACTACGGTTCTAATCTTCACTTTTGTGTGGATGCGGTAAGATATATGTCGGTCAAACAGGAAGATTGTTTGAAAACCGCATTGCCGAACATTGTTCTTCGTTTAGAAATAAAAAACAAGAATCCACTTTTGCGAATCATCTATTAGAAGAAAACCACACTTTCGATAAAGATTTTCAAATTCTGCATTTAGAAAATAAAAGCAACAAATTAAATTGACTGGAAAGTTTAGAAATCAATAAATTAAAACACACAAATTTTATACGATAATAATAACTCGTCTTTATTAAATTTATTTACTTAAAATCTGTTTAGACGATAATATAAATGTATATGTAGTTTATTAAACAAATTTTATGCGTAAACATGTTTAGTACCCTATAATATACGGTTAGGGCCGACCAGATGTGCCACATTTTCTCACTACCGACAATACTTGTGCAAATTCATAGATTTCTTTAAAAACATTGTAAAATAATACCAACCTTCTTGATTTTATATATATATATATATATATATATATATATATATATATATATATTAATTTAGTTTGTAAAGTACTCTTTAGATGTAAGCACCTGAGGAAGCCACTGTGCTGGCGAAACAATTGTCGTGTTACGATTACAGATTAAAAGTGTTTTATTTCTATTTTTAATTATGGATCTTCATTAAGTAAATGCCGAATCAATTCAACTATCTTTATTGTTTTTAATGTGTTTGAATAAATTATTATTTGCTTAGAAAACCACATTTAAATTAAGTTTTTTTTTAAATACATTGAAATATCTTCATTAGGTTTCTCAGTGTACGTTTCGAAAATACTATTTGTTTTATCCGGCACAAAAAAAATAATTGTTAGTTTAGGGGATCTGGGCGGTGACAAAATGTGACAAGCATTGGCTAACATTTTTCTTGCTCATTCAGCCAGAAGTTAAAATTTCAACTCAAAAATTTTCAGACCTTTTTGCCTATTCACGCGTCGATCCAGAGACACAGTGCTGAACTGTTTTTTAATTGATAAAAATGCCAAATATAAATATAACGATTTTGGAAAGAAAATTGGAAAGAAGCGCAGCTGATGCTGCTCAAATATTGGGTGAGGTAAAAGCTAAACTGTCATCTTGGATCGTACCGTAAAAAAACGAGTACAAACAGTTTAGTAATGGACAAACTGTTGAAACCAATCCAATTATCAATACGAGGCAATTACCACATGAGGGTGGACCTTCACAATGGACATTAGATCGCCATCTTCTTAGAGAGAAAATAAACAGAGAAATGTCGACAGATACACCCCACGATTTAATGGTGGAGCAAGCACAATAGCATATACGTATCTGCAATTATTAACTACTTGAGCATATCCAAGATGAACAGAATTATAAACGTGTGATGAAAAATGGATCCACCTTCGTTTCCCTAACAAATTAAATCAATAGTGGAACCCAGGAGAGTCTGCAGAATCTGTTGTAAAACATAAAAGATTTGAAATGAAGGTGATGCTCTGCACTTGGTGCAATTACGATGACATCCATTTTGAGTTGGTACCTGAAAATAGGGCGATTGGCGCTGACCTGTACTATAAACAAATGGATTACATGTACACAATTTTACATGAAAGATATCCCACGTAGATTAATAGAAATCGTGTATATTTTTAGCAACGACAATGCTAGACTGCATATTGTTTAAAGTATCCTTCGTAAACTAGAGAAACTCACTGCTATAATATCCTCCATACAGTCCTGATTTATCATTTGTCACCATCAGACTATCATTTGTTCAGGTCAATGTCACACATTCTTCCTGAATCTCACTTTGTCAATATCGCAAAGGTAGAAACAAAGAGCTGTAAATTTTTCGCATCTAAGCTAGAGGAATGATATGACACAAGGAATTGTAAATCTTGCCAAACAATGGCAACAGACCATTCAATATAACTGTATTTTGATTTCTAATTATTATTATTGGGATGTGCGTCATAGACATTAAGTCATGCGGCGATGACGCCACCGACTGTGCACCTCAACACGTCCTATGATTTCCCGAATAGACTAGCAGACAAAGGTTCTAGAAAACTTGATGGACTATAAAAGAACTCAAGAGAAAATATGATTCATTCAAGCAGTAACCGTCGTGTACTTAATATTGTAGTTATAAATGCGTATGTAAATAAATATAAATATTGTTATTATAATTAGTTATTTGTTAAGTGTTATTTATTTAATTAATATTTAATTAATATGAGGGATAAGCTGAATTTATTGAGAAGAAAATCGAGCAGACTGCGAAAAACAACCATACAGTGTTCATTTAGAGCAACTCTTTATTTGTCGTTTGACGTTTTATTGTTGAAGTTACGTTCGTTATAACTCAGCCACTTATTTTCTAAAAGTAAAAGAGAATACCAGAAAACATAATTTATTATGATTTTAAAAGAGGTTTAAGCGCTTATGAGTGCAAAGAGAGCTTAGATTCAGTTTTTAGTGAACAAGCACCTTCCTTCGCTACAACTTAGTCATGGTATAAGGAATTTTAACGCGAAAGGAATTATGTTCAGCATAAAAAAAGAGCAGGGCGTCCTCGTACGGCTGTTACCGACAAAAACATTGCTGCTGTTAAAAAAATAATTGAAGAGGACAATAAACCCACTTATGCGGTAATAGAGCATCAACTCAAGATTGGATCCTCAGCTGTTAAAACAATCATACACGATCACCTGCATTTAAAAAAAATGGTAGGTCATTTTATACCGCATCACCTTTCTGACTTCCAAAAAGAAGAGCGTGTAAGAATTTGCCATGAAGCCCTAAATTTCTTAAATAATGGCGGCCACCAAATTTTTTCCAAAATGGTGACAGGTGACGAAACTTTCCCTTTTTCGACCTTCCTACCCGCCAAGAGAGTCGTGTATGGATTCACGAAGATGAGGAAACTCCTACAATGACTAAGAAGCAGCGAGCTATGAAAATGGTTATGTATGCGGTATTCTTCAGAAGTACGGGCATAGTAAATGTAATTAAGCTAGGTGGACAAAAGACAATTACAGCTAAGTGGTATATTGAAAAATGTTTGCTGGATGTGTTCAGTAGAGTACTAGACAAGGAAATTATGCTCCATCATGATAATATATTGTCCCATTCGATAGTTTTAACTTTCCAGTTTTTGACTTGAAAAAATACAAAAGTAATAGGACATCCGCCCTTCTCACCTTATTTAGCAATGGGTGATTTTTGGCTATTTTTTGTCAGGTGAAAAGATTAATACCGCAGTTCACGCTTATTTTGAAGGTATTCCACAAGAAGATTGATTGGGAGAAAGAAAAAATGGTCAAGGGAATTACTTCGAGCATATTTAAAATAAAATCCTAGAAAATATTAACCGTGTTTTTTATTCTCAATAATTTCAACTTTTCCCTCGTATAGTTATTTTTAATTACCCTATATTTTTATTAAAAAATTGTACCTTCTTATTACTTCCAATTTAATATTCTTTTAAATGTACCAACATATACTTCTTGTAATAATACTAGTGTTCAATCAAATTAAAATAAAAGAATTATTATTAACGGGATATTATTGTTACGATCCATTACATTATGAATTTTTCAGTAAGTATTTATAAAATTTAAATTGCAAGTAAATAGAAATTGCATTGTCATAAATACGTAGACGATAGAACAATGTTAAGTTATGCAAATATTTGTCATGTGTATTGTGTATTATTTTTAACGTGAAGGGTTAAAAGTTAAGCGTTACAAGCAGTATCTCAGAATAATGTTATATGTGAACTTCCGCGAATAGTTTTGTTACACACAGTAAACGGAAGAGATATCTATAAATCAAACTATTTATTTAATCTGTGATTTCTCTCACGCGCCTTTCATTTGCATACATTTTCTACGTCACCACACCTAATCTATTTATTATTATAAATAATATGATAATATTATTAATATAGCTAATGACGTAACATTCTATATAGTCAAAAAAATAATTCAGAAGCTTCAATTTGTGGGACGAAATGGTTATGAATCAAATTTAGATTATAAATAACCAAAACAAGGATATCACATATTCAAATAGCACGTAAAGTTGAATTTTGTTAATGTTATTTAAGCACATAGAAGTACCAAATTAATACTTTAATGTTAGAAAATATTAGAAATTCGAGTTTGTAATTCAATAGTTATTTTTATATTAAGTGCGCAAAGGTTTTTTGAGTTCGAGAATGTTGAGTTTTTTGTCGAGGCCGAAGGTAGAACAAAAAATACATTCGAAAACAAAAAACTGCTTTGCACACTAACATAACAACGTTTTTTCTCCAATTGTAGTAATTTAAAACTGCAGATTAATATTAATTTTAAAAACTGTCACCTACATAATTACGGCGACTACGGCAATTGCGCTGAATTGTCTTAGTTACGACTGTAAATAAAAAAGTATCAAGAAATTTCTGCAAGTCGGTTAAAGTGTGGTTACAAAATTTTTGGTTCCAATGGAATCCAGTGATGCAAGCGAAAACCTAGAGGTGGATAAAATTAGAAATAAAGCAATTACTAAGCATTTTGCCCGTCAAATCGAGACCCCAATATGAAAAAAAATTCACAATGGAAAAAATATTTTTTTTAACAGTGAAAAAATAGTTATTTATGTATCAAGGGCGTTATGGGTATTATATTGCTCCGAGGTCAACGTTAATTCAGCCCGAGGGATGAATGTCGAGCGAGGGCAATATAATTGCCATAAAGCCAGTAGTTCATACAAGATTTTATTTCTCACGAATAATTAATTTCTTAAGCGGAAAATTCAAATTACATTGGAAAAGTTCCGAGATTTCTGTCAACTGCCATGTCGTTGACAGTCGTTACGAACAATTACCCATCTAACATGACTCCTTAAATCAACGATTTAACCTTAATTTTATTTTAAATGACACTTGTTGACACTTTGAAGTTTTCAAGTTGTTAATTAGTTTCAATTAGATACTCTTAATTTTAATAAAGAATGCTAAAGTTTTGCTTCTTTCTTTAGACTTTCTTAAAAATTCAAATTATTAGTTCTGTAAAATGTATATAATCTCTTCTCGGGCCTTATTTATACTCATACAACATTAAAAACTGTGAATAAGTTAGCGGGCGTTATGGGCCATATCGCTCGGTTATAACGTCCACGGGCGGTATGACCGTGTTTATGGTAACCGTATCCAAGGTGAAATGAACAAATAATACTTAAGTAAAAAATAAAACTTCCTTTAACGGTTAAAAAAAGACACACTTGCATACTGAGATTCATGAAAAAAACGTCACTTTTTTGACAATTGAATCCATGAAGAAAACGTATTTATACAATAAGATTAGAAATTTATCAAATATTACCCTAGTTTTTTTAAACTTTTAAAACAAAGAAACTAAATAAATTTTAGTTTTATGGAGCTTTATACATTGAAAACTCTTTAAGTAGGATTACCTAGTACAGTTTAGTATAATTTATACATAATCATCACTCGGTGTTTAATATCAACTCGTATTCCCATTAAGTTCGAACAAATACAAAATTGTATTTGTTTTTTTGTTTTCTATTTGTATAATTCTTTCAATGGAGACTGTGGTTAAATAATAATTTAAAAAGGTATATAACCCCTTACCACAATTATTAGTCGTCTCCTAAATACGTATTTCGACAACTAAGTTGTCATCATCAGTAGGTAAAAAACTACTAATTAAAGTCACACGGGGCACAATAAAGTAAGATAAACGCTTTCGCACAACTACTATACACTGCAACCCTGTAAAGACTCTAAGACTTTAGTCTTTACAGGGTTGCAGTGTATAGTAGTTGTGCGAAAGCGTTTATCTTACTTTATTGTGCCCCGTGTGACTTTAATTAGTAGTTTTTTACCTACTGATGATGACAACTTAGTTGTCGAAATACGTATTTAGGATACGACTAATAATTGTGGTAAGGGGTTATATACCTTTTTAAATTCTATTTGTATGCGTAATTGTGTGTAGTAGTGCGTAGTGTATCTTGTATAAAAATAAAGTATAATTTTTCTCTAATTTGTTAGGGTTGGAATAAACGCCCAAAATTTAAAAATTCATTATTTCGTAATAGAAAAAAAAAATGGATCTAAAAGTAAATCGCAAAAATTGCTAAAGTTTCCTTTGCCATAAGGATAGCAAATATATTCAAACAAAATCTATGATCTATGATTTATAACAGATGGCTATGAACTTCAAAGGCTATAAATCTCACACTTATATGTCGACTTCTGGAGTTCTAGAAGGCTTTAATCTGGGACCACTTTTATTTGTTTTTTTTATTAACGTTTGGATTGCCTCCTTGGATTGGCCCATGCTGACGTATACAGACGACGTAAAAACTTTCTATAATATTGACATTGAAGATAACTAACTCTTGTGAAGCAATATCAATGAATATTTACTTGGTACACCGACAGCAAACTATCTCTAAAGATATCTAGACTTTTTTGTGTCTTCAGGCGACTAAAAAATCCTACCACTTCCAATGTCTCAGTAAAAATTTATTAAGGATCTAGTCTTCGGATTTATTATATTAGCTACCAGAGATTTTGATAATTTGGCTGTTGTTAACTCATTCTTTCTTCCTTTCGTCATTAGTAGATTAGAATATGCCTGGATCACATTGTATTCTTTTTACAATATGTATATAAATCAAGTTGAGCAAAACTAGCGGAAGTTCCTAATTCTTCAGCTTTAAACTCCTGACAGAAACATTTTCCAGGATTGCATGAAAGATGCCAGACAAAACTATAGAGACATTGTCTAAACTCAGTTTCTTCATTCCGCGTATTGCTTCGAAGTCTGTTAACACCTTTAATTTTCCAATGGCCAGCAATTTTTCCAAAATTTTTGATTTCATTCTGTACAAACACTTATACAAGGTGCGACTCGGGAATAGTTAATTATTGAATTGAGCAGTACATGGTCAATTTTGCGAGAAAATAATTAATTTAAAAAAAAAATAGATTATGTAAAGCCATTAAAGAATATTATGTGTGAAAAATTATATCTGCATGGAGACGACCAGTTTCTTGAATACAAATTTGAAGTCTTTTGTTGAACTTGGTATCCACTCTTTCAGGAAGGTTGCCATTGATGTTGTCAATCTCATGTCGTATACCAACCTTCAATTTTTCCAGTGTTCTCGGTTTTCATAGATAAACACGCGACTTGAGGTAGCCCCATAGAAAGAAGTCGCAGGTTGACAAGTTTGGCGAGCGATGAGGCCACACCTGCCGAAACTGTAAACCACTCAATTAGGAAACAAAGCTCGTACAGCTGCCATCGAAGCTCTTGCTATGTGGGCTGTGGCCCCGTCTTGTTGGTACCACAAATAATGTCCACTCGTCGTCTACCGAGTTCCGGAACAAAAAAGTTGTTTAACATATTTATGTAGCGAACAGAGTTGGCCGTCACACTCGTTCTCTTCGAGGAAGTAAGGGCTAATGATGCAACGCTTAGTGACCCCACAGCAAACCGTAATTGCTGTGCTGTCTAGAGGGCGTTCATTTAACTGACGGAAATTGTATTTGCCTAATATCGGCAGTTGCAAATGCGATTCATCACTCATCACCGCATTTTCGGTTTCCTCTAAAATGGCTTGCATGGTTTCTGCGAAGGCAACTCTTTGTGGGTAGTCACCTTCATTGAGCTTCTGTACCATCGCAATTTTATAAGGATGAAATCCTAGATGTTTATGGAGAATTCGTCTTACTGTGTGTTCATTGATTTGCAATTCCGCAGAATAACGTCGGGCTGAACGACCAGAATCGCCCGTCTAACTCTTTCCACATTCTCTGGGATCCGGACACTTCTGTGGCATAGAGATTTCTTTTTAATCATGGTTCCTCTGGTTCTGAAGCCGGTAACCCAGCGCATAATGGTTCTGTAAGATGGAACATTTCCGTGACTTCCGATGTTAAAATGCCGTCGCAATTCCCGCTCTGCGTTGACAACTGACTCGCTCATTCTGATGTACGTGTCATACGCGAAAATTCGATGTTCTAACCTACACAACGCCATGTTGGATACTGACTACGTTAATGGCGAACCTAGTACCCATTCCTCTATCACCTACCCTCTCAGAGTACTATCAAAATTAAAAATTGATTATTCCCGAGTCGCACTTGTATATTGCAATTAGCGACGTTTACTCATATTTTTGTTGTAATTCCAATAATAAAGTTTATTTTGTTACTAACTTTTGTGTAGTTATTTATATTAGATTTTTTCTGATACTTTTCTTTGGTTTTGTTTATTCTTACTTTAACTTAATTAATTTGTATTTTATTATTATTTTATTCCTGTTCCTTTACAAAATATTATTAATATTTCCATTTCATCATTTGTTTCCTAGATTGTGTAAGTGAGCTACAATAGTTCCTGTTTTTAAAAAAGGCGACAAGACCAATATATCAAACTGTCATCCTGTCACTATTCTTTCCAATTTTGATAAAATATATGAACAGTATTTATATAATCGACATTCTCTAATACCCGCTCTTATATTTCACCACGACAACATGGCTTCTTCTTCGGAAGATATACTGAAACTAATCTGGCAACTTTTACACAATATGTTAGTGATACTATTGATTGTCAAAGTCAGATTGATTGCATTTATTTTGACTAGTCTGCGAATTTGCTACTATCAAGCACATAATACTTCAAAATAAACTTTCTTCTTTTGGTTTCTCTCCTTGTCTTCTTAGACTTATGAAGTCGTATTTAACAATAGGATTAATTATGGTTTTTATAATTGTTACTTATCTCATGCTTTTATATCTACTTCTGGGGTTCCCCAATGCTCCAATCTAGGGTGTTTATTATTCTTAATGTTTATTAATGATTTACTTGCAAGTCTGACTTCTAATGCCTTGGGCTATACTGACGATATTAAAATCTTCAATTTAGTGTCAAATGATGCAATGCTAAACGTTTGCAAGAAAGTATTGATTTTATCTTTAATTGGTCTAGTTGTAATCTTCTTCTTCTTTAGGTGCCGTCTCCGCCTCGAAGGTTGGCAATTATCATAGCAATTCTTACTTTTGAAACCGCAGCTCTAAACAGTTCATTATTATTGCATCCAAACCAGTCCCTAAGGTTCTTCAGCCATGAATTCCATCTTCTTCCTATAGATCTCTTGCCCGGGATATTTCCCTCCATAATTATTTGTAGTATTTGATATTTTTCTCCCCCCATGACATGTCCCATGTACAGCAGTTTTCTTCTCTTAATTGTCTTAATTTTGAAACAAAAGGGATTACCGCAATAATAATAACGCTCCAAGTCATCCACCAGCAGAAAACTTGGTTTCCGATGATGGAAAAATTCTTACTGTATACATGCCTCCGAATGTAACAGCTCTTATACAGCCCATGGACCAGAATGTCATTAGGTTAACAAAATTGTTTTATAGAAGAAGCCTTTTATCCACAATAGTTGCTTCTGATAGCAATGATATTTCAGCTGTCATTAAAAACTTGAGTCTAAAAGATGCTGTTACACATCTGGCATTAGCATGGATGAATGTGAAAGAAGAAATAATTGCTAAGTGTTGGAAAAATATTTTATCAGATTCTTGCAATAGCGACTCTGATTCAGAAGAAGATGTTCCATTGGCTATTCTACAAGAAAAATACAAGAACAGCGTCGAGGCAGTGACATTTCAAGAAACTGTAGCATTACTACAGAAAGTGAATGGAAACATAACATACAGCCGTAAAGACATAGAAAACTGGAATACGGATGTCCTAGAAGATCTTGAAGAGGATGTAATTGAAATTGAAAGTGCGGAAGAAACAATGGATGATGAGCCAATGCCAACTACCATCCCCACTCAGGAAGCTTTACAAGGACTTAATATAGTGATTTCTTGGGCAGAACAAAACATGCTAAATTCTGAAGATCTATTAACTTTGCGAAGAATAAAAGAAATCGCAGTTCAAAGATGTTTAAAAGAAAAAAAGGTTCAAACAAATTTAACCAGTTTTTTTAACAAACAAAACTGACTTCTTTAAATCATTACGTATTCATGTATGTATGTACGTATCTATGTAGAACATGTATATTTTTCATTTGTTAATTCTTTTTGATGTAACTGAATACATATACATATAAATAAACGTTTTAAACTGCACATTCGATTGAGTGAACATTTCGATTCTGTGAACAGGTAAGGTTTTAATTAGTTCACATAATCGAGCGGCTACTGTATATAAATAAAATTAAAAACTTTATAAATACAACTTTTCAACAAATAAATATGTATTTCGTAATTTTATAGATCACCACCCGTTCGTTTTCCAATTATAAAAATAAAATTAAATATTTTAGAAGTACAGCCTTTCGCCAGTACTGGCCTGGGTGGTAAGCGTGTCCGTTCTCTATTAATTATCCAATAAATATGTATTTTCAATCATTTTAATATATGTTGTCATTTTTGACAAACTGTGATGTCAATTTACTTTTAACACTAGTGTTAAAAGTACTACTTTTAACACGCTACGCTATAATATCGCATTTTTAATTAAAGTTAGCCGTGTCAAAATGTTAACTTTTAACGGTGTTTGTAGAAAAAAATGTATTTTACTTCTACGGTATATCGTGTTTAATAATAGCTTTTTTTAGTTTTAATAATAAGCAAAGCGGATGTTCCATCTTAAAGAAATTCTGTCCAATTTTTCTTTTTGTTGAAGAATTTTCTCTCGGTTTCACCGTTTCTGGGTCTAAAATTTTTATAATAAACTTATATACTATCCATAACATGTCATTACATATGCATATTGTTAGAAAATGTATTTGTTGGGCTTCTTAATTCTAAGAAGCGTAGATAAAGAAAAAAGACGAACTTCGTGTAATCTATGTAATTAGTTTTTGGTGTTATACTTTGAACAGCATTGTAATAACTTGTGTTTTAAATAAAGTAATTTTTTTAAAAAGATTATTTTAATTTTAATTAACATAAATCGCTGCGTGTTTTTATTATTTAAACACAAACACAAGTTCGACTTTCTCTTTTATTGGAAATTTGATGACACATCGCGTAGTAAATGAAATCTAGTCGCTAATTGTTAAGCAACGTGATAAACTGATGAATTTGGGAACTACCTTTTAATTAGAAAGATTCCGTGAAACAGAATGTGTGTGTCCTAATTTTGAAATAAAACTCATATCTGTATAAAACAACTGCAACTATTCGTCTATACATTGTTCTTATATACCATTAACTAAATTAGTTTTACCGAGATACTTTAATATATTTCATCGAAGTGTGATAACAGACATTTAATCAGTTAATTCTGAATTAATATAACGATTACTTACAATTAATATTAATTAAATAATCATTTTTTTATTATGATATGAGATTGACCTAGGAAAACAAGATACTTTAGAAGAGCATATCTTAAAGTTTAAATCTACGTAGGAAGTCCAGAAAATAGTACTCGTTTACATATAATTAAAATAAAAATGAAGGAAAGTAAATAACGATTTTATTAAATGAAAGTAATCGTACATTTACTCATTTTTCTATGTAGTCGCCGCCGTTGTTGAGACATTTGTCATTTGGAGCCAAGTAGGTCATTGATTTTTCGAACTCTGTGCGGACGAGCATTGTCCCGCAAAAGAACAATGCCACGTGTCAGCATTAGCCGCCTCTTGTTTTGGATGGCCCTACACAGATTCTGAAGTGTTTCACAATATGCGTCCACATTAATGGTCATCCCTTGAGGTATGAAATCAACCAACATCAGATCTTTTCGGTCTCAGAAAACTGAGGCATAACCTTTTTCGCGGAAAACGATTGCTTAAACTTGCGCAGCCTTGTTGGCGATCATGGATGATGTCACTCCACGGACTTGCGTTTGTTCTCAGGTGTGAAATGCACACCCAGGTTCCATCCCCAGTCACAATTTGGTCAAGGAATGTATCGCCCTGTTGCGCGTAACGAGTCAAAAACAACAACGCTGAACCCACGCGATTGCTCTAGTGCTCGTCGGTGAGCATTCTGGGCACCCACCTTAAGCAAATATTTCTGTTATTAAGTTGGTCCGTCACAATTTCATGGAGCAGTGATCGTGAAATTTGAGGAAATTGTTTACTGATTTCATTAAGTTTTACGCGCCGATCTTCCCTGATGAAATCATCAACACGTTTCTTCAGATCGTCGGTGATAAGGAAAGGGCGACCTGATCGCTCTTCATCGTGCACATTATCTCTTCCCTTTTTGAAATTTCGAACCCAGCGCCTGATAGATGGCTCATCCAATGTTCCCGTACCGTACACTTCAGTAATCCTGAGATGAATTTCACTTGGACGGATGCTTTGTGCAATCAAAAAACAAATCGCACTTCGCATTTGGCGGGATTTTCTATCATATGCCGCCATTGTAAGCAGTCACAAAACTCGCACCACGCACAGGAGGAACTCGAACTCTTTCTCTCCGCAAAGCTACGATGACACTGTTAACATCTGCGTTACTTTGCTTTTGATTGGATCAGTAGCGCCATCTGTATGAGTAAACGTATACTACTTTCTGGATTTCCCTTGTAATATGCCTTAAAAAGGATGTCTGATTTATTGATGTGAATACATGTAGAAGTACATATGAAGGGTTTATTTTAAAAACAGAACTTGTCAAAAAAATTAATTTTGTTGATGTTCACAACACTGGCTTCTTATCCATTTTATCTACCGCTACATGAAATATTTCCGACAAAAACAACTCCTGTCAGGGTTATTTGTACATATAAAATATATGCTATCCTGGAAAAAGCACACTTGTCAGTGACATATGCTGTTTTTGGTTGGAAAATTATCGTTCCTTCAAACATCAAGATGGAAGTTGAAGCGCCGTTAAAACGACTTGAAAAGCCTCCAAAAAGCGATGTCATTCGTGACCAAAAAAAGTGCAGGGTGTTGTCCATATCAATCACAAAGGAATATAAATTATCCATAAATAAGTAGGCGAAGATTGCAAGATAGTTTTCATTATTATTCTGCCCGTAACACTCCCTTCCCTAACTTCAAATGTATTGTAGATGCAGTCGTTATAATGACTTCAGTCCATTATCTGCACAAGAAAAGGAATCTATTTTTAACGATTTTAACAAAATACCAACGAAAAATCTGCAAGATTCCCATATATGTAGTGTAAGACTACATATATGGGAATCCTGATATGTAGTCTTATTAACCTACTGCCTGTCAAACAAAGACAATCTCGAAAACAAAACAGGCAAGAGCTAGTGAATTACTCTGACTCAGTGGAACACTGTACCTGCAGCTCACTATGCTTATAAAGAACGAAGAAAGAAACTTGACGATATTTATAAAGAAGTGCCAGTTTGTATGTAGTATGTAGTAACATCTTCTCAACTCGAACTAGTGCAAATAAGTCTTTGTGAAAATCTAAAATCACCAGTAGATAAAAAGGGCCGACATAGAAACAGACCTTGTGCTACACCTACTGAAGTAGAAAATCTAATCATAGATGATATTAGGTAATTTAAACGTAGACAGTCATTATTCACTTAGACAAAATCCCAATCGCTATTACTTACCAGAAACTTTACCTGTTCGACGTTTGTACAAATTTTTCTTGGAAGATTCAAGTCTCTTATTGGTCAATTTTTCATACAAATTTAACATCAAATTTGGCCTGCAAGGACTGACGCCTGCTCAATTTACGATTCGTTCATTCAAAAATTATTTGTAGAAGAAAACGATGAAGTAAAAGTATCTTTAACTGCACAGAAGAAGCTTCATTTAAGGAAGGCGGAAACCTTATATGATTTTCAAAAGCGTTGGAGAGCTAAAGCTTAAGTCAGTAGAAGTATTGGCAAAATTTAGCATTTCCTCATATAAGGGACAATTTAGCTTTTAGATGCAGACAAATTTAGTACGGTTTTTGGAATACACAATCCTGCAGATGCATCAATGTACGTTTACAACGAATGTATTGCTAAAAAAGGTTAAAATGAAGTTAAATAAATGTTATTTCATTACTTTACAAAGGTCGTTGATATTACTTCTCGCAACTTAGTTGTTTTTAGTGACGCATGCCCTGGTCAGAATCACAACTATGTTATGAAGCACTTCATATACATGTTAGTTCACTACCTAAAGTTGTTCGATCGCATTACTTACATATTTCCTACTCGGAGACACTCGTTTCCTCCGAACGACCAAGACTTCTTAATAATTTCTAAAATAAAAGCAATAGAAGCTGCAAAAATACCAGAGGATTAGGATACCATCATTAGGACTTGTGGTCAGAATCCATCACCATTTCACTTGGTTAAATGCAATAGAAAGACATTTTTAACTTTAAGCTGTCGAGCGATAGATTTTTTATAAAGAATCCTCGACCACCGATTCAACTCAAGTCTTTGATAATGTATCGTATAGTTATGCAAAAAATTTGTAGACGAGATAGTTATTCTAGAACGTGGAGACAGTGCCTAGTTAGAAACAAGAGTAGTTTAACTAACGAGATAAAAATTACATCTATGTACCACCAATCTATTCCGATAAATCCATCGAAGCTGAATGATCTTCAAACTCTTTGTGAAGTGCTAAACAATAGAGAACACGGTACTTTCTACGAAACACTAGAAACTAGTTCTTAATGATGAAGACGAAGAAGAACAGCTTGCTTATGAAGATTGAAGCAGTTTTACAGTATTTTTTATTAATTGGAATACTAAAATACTATGATGCACAGTGTAGTAATAAACAAAAATAATAAATATTTTTCCTAATACCGTTTTTCCTCTTTGATTAATAAAAATACTACTAAAAACTCTAATGACTTTCTTCCAAAAATGCCACTTGTCAAAAACAAAATTCAAAATTTGGGACTGCAAACATTTTTGATAAATTCGCAGAGCCACATGAAACAAAAATTTGAAATTCCCATTGGTACCATAACTTTATTTTACAAATTCTTCATTTTAAAGCAGTTTTTTGGTTCTCCTGAAAATAATGTTTTCTTTACAAGTGCTGTTTTTGAGAAAAACCTTTCGTTAAGGACAAATTTACTATACTTTTGTAATATTTCATTTTCAAACTTTCAAACATTTTTTATTGTTAAATATAAGTAAATCTAGGATATACAATTCAAACATAAACACTCGTTTTATTACCTAGGGTTATAGTGAACAAAAGGCTTAATCTGTATATTAATTCTTAGGATTACGGTTCCTAGATATGTATAATAAATTTTATTACTTTAACAAAGCACCATCCGGGAAGCTATATACTTAGGATTATGACACCTCCTAATACTTAATTAGTAATTATATTTTGTTTACTTATTAGTAAGCTCTTTCAGACTCTATCGTAAACCTTAGGTATTATTGCTTGTAGGCACAATTTCCACGAAGTAATAACAGAAAAATTCCCCGTTACAACAATCCACATTTAATATGTAATAGTTAGCGGTATTGGTAAATTTTTACTTACTTGTAAACAGTACAGAATAGATCAGTATCAACTCAACATCAGTGCAAGATACACAGTCTTAAGACAACAGTCTCACAGCCTTACAACCTGGATAAGGTGAAACAATAACGGGGTCGTGATTCTAGTAATCACCGCCAGAAAATATATAAAGGAGAATTTCATTATCTAGAATTTCATTCTAGATAATGAAATTCTGTTGATTAATTAACTAGATAACTAAGATAAAACAATAACTAGGAATTACTATTCTAACCTCTTAACGAAATAGGAAGCAAAAATTCATGAAAACGGAAGCGGCTTGCAAAAGAAAAAAAATATTTTCAATTAAGACACTGCACCCGCCCACAGAATATATTGGCGATGGGAAAATTGCGGGATTTGCACTATGAAGTACTGCAATATCCATCCTATTGTACAGATTTGACTCCCTCGGACTTCAATCTCTTCCCAAAGCTCAAAATCTTTCTCGCTTGTCAATGTTTTTGGTCCAATCAAGAGACGTTTGCGGCTGTAGTCGAGTACTTTGCAGCATTTCCAGCGAAACACTACCAGCGATAGGATACTGGCACCGAAACACTACTGAATGAAATGTATTAACATTAAAGGACATAATGTTGAAAAATAAAAAGTTTTGAAAACATAAATTGTCATTTTCACTATCAAAACATTTCTGATCATTTTTATCCTACAATCTATGTCATCACTGTTTACTTATTATTCAAATTAATAATTGTAGCCGAACATATATATACCTATACAGAACATCAACCCCAAGGTCACTGAATTTTGTTAAGGCATTGCCTGTGTTATAGAACATATTTGCCATTTTTAGTTTCAATGTTGGCTTTTCATTTTTATATTGTAATGTTTTACCGTTAGTTTTTAAATCCAACCGAATAGAAGATTATCACAATATAATTCAACAAACATAAAAGCACGCTTTCTGTTGGAAACAACGTATTTGATAGGTTAATATCCTATTTTCGGTATCATTTAAAAGATAAAACTTTTAAGTTACGTGTTTAGTAAATATGTTAAATATTACCCCATCTATGTAGAGAATCAATTATCGTTTTATTTCCTTACGTAAGCTATTTTTAATCACGAAGAATTTAATGGTACCTTTGGGTAAATATGCTAATATTGGTCGAATGACCTGAATACCCCTTACTTTAATTAAATCTAATACCATAACCTATATGGAAAAGTAGAAATGTTTCATAAGCTTCAAAATATGAATTTTAACAACGAAACATTTTTTTCAAAATATGGAAAATATTATCTTATATGTTTCAAGCCTTTTCGAAAACATTTATGAAAAAATGTTTTCTTTAAATTTGCAAAAAAAAAATAGAATTCACAAAGAAATACTATCAAGAAATTGTGTTAATAAAAGTATGTTTTATACGGACACAATACACTTAATAAAAAAGGATTCTAAATTTTAATGATTTAATTTTAATTGTATAAAAAGTTTTTTTATATTTTGCGTTCGAAATGAACTCATTATGAAACCCAAAACAGTATCGAAATGAGCTTCATTTCGATACGCTTTTTTTCATTTTTCAATGTTGGCGTTGTTCGAATACAGAAATAAATATCATTGCTGTCATTTGATTTTAAGAATTTATGTACATTTGACAGATATGATATGTGTCCGTATTTTACACAAACAACGTATGTTGTATACAATTGACAACAACATATATATGTTTCTATGTCACTCATGTTTATATTTTTAAATGAAGTATCAAGTAATGGTAACGAAAATTAGTAAATAATATGTAATATAAATATACTTCGCGGATAGCAAGATTTAAATTTGAAAATGTCAAGTATCAATGTGACCAACTGCATGCTTTATATAAAAATTAAACTCTGAACTTTCAAATTAAATAATTCCAATTTAAGCAATTTATTAATGTAAAAAACGCAAAATAGAAAAAATAGTATAAAAAACTCGTTTCATAAGGCCTTTTGCCGCACTCGGTCTTTAGAAAACTCGCCGCTATCGCGGCTCGTTTTCTAAACTGATCTCGTGCGGCAAAATGCTGCCTTATGAAATTTGTTTTTTAATATACTATTCTATAACATAGATTAACTACTGGATGCTAAAAAAAGCGGATACAGTTAATCTCGACGTTCTGCGGAACATCACTTTGGTCTAAGAAATCCTATTAACATATTCATGAACAAATACGTTTGAATTAGAACATACAGGCTAATTAATAATAAAAACTAAATTCCACTAATATTAAGTCTGTCGAAAGTCTTTTAAAGTAGAATAAATGTCAATTTGGAATATAATTATTAAAGCATTGCCAATGTATAGCCTTTCATTTTGTACATTTTTTCACCTCTCAGACAGCCAATTAACACGTTCTTTAAATAAAAACATTTGCTGGTTTGGAATTGAAGTACTTTATTTACTAATTTAGAGAATATGATAGATGTTGCAAAATTCGACAAAATAGCAATAGGTCTGTAATTGCTTAGCAATGAAACATCACCTTTCTTATACACAAGTATTAAAGAAATTTGAGTACAGTCAAGGCCTGCAAATCCTAATTCCTTATAATCCCGATGGCCTTGTAATCCGCACAAAATCAAAATAAGCAGATTTAAGATTAGGTGTCTTGTAAACCGGTATCAGTGAAGGCCTGCAAATCCGAATGCCTTATAATCCGCACAAAATCAAAATAAGCAGATTTAACATTAGGTGTCTCGTCATCCGGAACCATTAACCTTGTAATCCGGATCGCGCGCTAAGTGTTTTCGGTTACATTGTTTTGCGTGTTATTGAAAAACACGAACATTCCCGGTAGGCAAGTGTTGAATAAAAAGTAATTCCTTATTCACTTTTAATCGTCATGGCACCGAAAAGGACGCATAAAACTTTAACTAACAACATATTGCAAAAGCTGAATAGTGATGTAAGTGGGAAAGCACTCGGTATTTTTAGATCCATATTTTCTAATGTGAAAAAGAATAAGGAGCAAATAATGGCGTTACTGTTTCGCTTTGTAGGTAGGTGGTGTAGGTTTAAAAAGACTGAAGTTCAAGAGGTAAACCTGATAGAATATGACGCAGAGGATGATCTGCCATTGGCAACCCTAGTAGAGTTTTGGTGGAACTGAAATTTACCAAGCCAAACGCCTACTTGATGGCTTCATTAATTTGTATAAAATGTTATCAATCAAAGAGCACCTTAATGAAAGTGATAAAACAGAAAATAATATAGTAGAGACAGTAGCAGAGGATACTTTATATTGAAGAGAGTGATGAAGAAGAAAATGTAGATGCTGGTCTAATAAACTCATACAAGCGCTTTGGAAGTCGTTGAAAACCTAAAAAAGTTTTCAAAAGAAGATTTTGTTGCATTTGGACTTTTAAAAAATATTGAGTCACTTTCAAATTTTTTTTTTCAAGAAAAACGTAAGAAAACAAATCAGTTAAAAATACTAGATTTAAAAAAAATAATATTTTCTGTACGTCCAAATGTTAACACATGTTAAGTTAAGAGTAATAACTTTATTTCGTGTTCGACCTAAAGTTTAGGTATTGTGATGAGTCACCAATAATCTCATACGTCGAGAACCGTCTAGAAAATGTAAATGCGTAACACATGAAAAGTCTAGGCGATTATCGAATATACCGGAAGTTTTCACCGTTAATATAAATAGCAGGAGGAAGGGATTTGAATTCATTCCATACCAAATCATCGCCGAGTGAACTTACATAAATATAAATACATAAATGTGCTTATTATTAGTAATTAGTTTTAAATTTTTATTCGTTTTTATTATTAATATAGTGTGTGTCTAAGTTATCGTTAGTTTTATTTAGAACCAGCAGAAAGACAAGTATTTTACAGTATGTTTTATGTTTTAGTTAAGGTATATGCTATTATTTGATGTATGTATTGTATATTATGTATTGTTCGTGTTTTTCAATATTTTTGAATATACAGTAATGTCCGGTTATAGCGAACTCCAAGGGACCGGCAAAAAAGGTTCGTTATAAGCGAAGTTCATTATAAGTGATGAATTTGAAAAAACACCATTATTTTGAGTGAGTCAATTTTTATTCTTTTTTCATATAACAAAATACATTACAAACATTACATGTCTGAAACAACTTGAAAATATTAATTATGTACTAAAAAAACGTATTTATTTTAGTTTGTTTTTTTTTGGCAAGATTAATCTCTCTGATGTGCACTTCCACTTCGCTTAGCTTATTAAGAATATGTTGCGGAGTATTCCGCGTTTGAAGAAAATGACGAACGACTTCAATATTTTGGATTGCATTTGAAGTGGTTGGAACTAGTATTACTTCGTTATTTTTGGTTTCTTCCTCTTCGTTCTTATCTTCTTCGTTCTCATCATCAGTCTGATTAGCTGCAGAAGACACAGAAGCTACAATGGCATCATCATCCAAAAATTCCACATTTACAAGGTTGTCATCAACGTGAACGTATTCATTAAAATCATATTCACCAAGAGTGAGTTCATCTTGAACATCGTTAACACTTTCTTCTTGATTTTTTGTGAGCCATTCGACTAATGGTAGATTGTCATCTGAGTCAAATTCATCTTCACGCCTGTAAATCCGCCGAGTCGAAAACAATTAGCGATTGTCTGCTTTGACACTTTTGCCATGCCATATGGATGAAGTTAATTGCATCCAAGAGATTCACAGTGAAGTTAGTTTGATCATTATCAATAGAATTTATAGTTTTCGAGAGGAGGAATCGTCGGTAATTGCTTTTTAAGCTATGGATAACACCCTGGTCCATGGGCTGCAATTTCTAACTTGTATTCGCAGGCATAAACACCAACTTAATGCACTTCAAATTTTTTACATCCGGATGAGCCGGGCAATTGTCCACTAGTAATAAGATTTTTCGTTTCTTACGACGTAATTCATCATCCCATTCTCGTAGTTCGTTTGTAAAAATTTCGGAGGTCATCCAAGCTCTTCTGTTACATTTATAATTGACTGGTAATCGTACCACATTTTTGAAACATCGGGGGTTTTTGGCCTTTCCGATCACCAATAATTTTCTTTTCTCTGCCCCCAATAAATTTGCTACAACCAAGACGGTAATTCTTTCTTTAGATAACTTTCCACCTGTATAGGTCTCCCCTTTGAATCTTAATGTCTTCTCTGGTGTGAGCTTATAAAACAACCCCGTTTCATCGCCGTTAAAAATGTCCTCATCTCCAAAGTTTTCTCTAATTATTGGCCACTTATTTTCCAACCAGTCATTCACAACATCCATATTAACTGAGGCTGCCTCTCCAACAATTTTTCCGCTGCTGATGTTGTGTCTTCGTTTAAACCTTTCGATCCAACTTTTACTAAATTTTAGTTCAGGATCTTCCAACAATTTACTCCCAAGATCTTCAGCTTTAGATTGCAACACGGCAGCGCTGATAGTTACATTTTTACTTCTTTGCTGAGAAAACCATTTCAAAAGTCCTTGATCAACTTCGTGCTTAGTAGGTTTTTTGATTTTTTTCACATTTGAGTTTCGTACTTGTTCGAAACTCTTCAATATGGTTTGCCTTCGCTTCCAAATTGTAGCAACCTACAATGAAGTTTTTGTTTAATACATGCATTATCCTGAATTTAGTTTTTTATTACCGTTGATTTACTTAGTCCCATTTCAGTACAAATTTCGCTTTGTTTGACACCTCGTTGCAATCGTTTCACAATATCATGTTTACTTTTCAACGTAAAAGATTTACGTTTTTTCTTCGCAACTGCGTCACTCATGGTCTTAAAATCACGTTTGAGAATCAGCGTAAGCACAGATTGATGACTCGACGTCGACTGCTTGCACAAACTGCTAGAATCGACTACTGCATTTTTGGCGAGATACTCGGGGAAGTCCCTTGTTTTATAATTATAAGTTCGTTATAACCGAAAACTTTTTACATACAAAATGGAAAATAAGGTCCGTTATATCCGAAAGTTTGTTATAAGCGGGTTCGTTATATGCGAAAAAAATTAACACGTTTCTTATGGAGCCTTGGTTCGTACTTTGCAAACTGGTTCGTTATAACCGAAAGTTTGCTATAACCGGGTTCGTAATAATACTATCAATATTACTGTAAGTTCGTTTCTCCTTTACGGTTTTTTCATACTTTTTTATACTTTCTTTCATACTTTCTTATATGCGGACACCTCCCATAAGCGGACCAAAATGTTGCAACCGTGAGGGTCCTCTTATGAGAGCTTTCACTGTATATGTAATCAAATTTTTATTTATTTTTTTATGTTAATTAAGTTAAAATTATATATAAGTATATATTCATTATTATTATTATTATTTATTATTATTATTTATTTTCCTATAATTGGTGTTGACTGTTGGGCAATAAATATTATTATTATATAAGAACCATATGACGATCTCTACCGACTACTTACGCTAAAAATTTGGTAGCAAACGTAAAAATCGCTGACGTGAAGCAATAGCTAACACACCTTATTAATTAATGAACGGATTAGTGTTTAAAGTATATATTTTAGCAAAATAAACCTTTTGGTGTTATCAATTCATTTTTTAAATATTGACCTTTTTATTTTTGTACGGACTGTACATATATACACATACATTGCCATTTAGTTTATCTTGTTTACTTTTATTCAATGTAAAACAAACGGATTGTATACATGTTCTCTACAATACAATAAAGCGATTTGATAAACACAATAATTTTGTTATCAATTGAAGAACTTTTTAAAAAAAGTGACACGAAATATTGTCACGCGTGAGTAGAACTCAACTTATTATTATGATAGCATACTCAATAATCAAAATAATTCCCAATTATAACAAACAATTACTTACTGAAATTAATGTAATTAGTAAGACATTGTTTGTGTCATTATTGCGGAAGAGTTTCCATTTAATATTATTTTAGCAGGAAGTATTGTGTCAAATAATCACTGCACGAAACCTCTGGGAATTTTTATTTATTTTTACCGTTTTCTAATTAAAAAAACTGTACTTTTCAAATTAACACAGGACATATATTACTTAGATTGGACCGCGAAAGTACTTTTTCCTATTCGTTATATGCATGGGTGGAGAGGCAATAATTGATATACTGAGCCCGGAGATAATTCTAATCAAACATCTCCAACATTCTATTCACGATAGCGCTAAAACTATATGCAATTATTTTATCATATATGTATATTAATATAAATATATGGTTGAATTAACGTTATAATATGTATCTATTTTTATTTATACGAGGGCTGTTTCCTTTCTATTGAGACTAATATCCAAGTATCGGCAGTCAAAGGTGCATGACGTCGGTGCCCCAGGAGCGAAGAGATTATGAATCCCGATTTAACATTTTTAACACGTGAATCAAAATACGTATAGACAAACAAGCATTTACAAAGTAACAGTAAATACATCTTCTCCAGAAGGCAGGCGCGGCTCGTGATGACGTATTTGGGTGTGCAGAATGATGCGAGTGCTTCGTGTATTCTCGTGTACTAACTGTAACGTTTGCTTAGTAAACACCGAAAACACACGAGGCACTCGTATCATTGTACTGCAAACCAAAATACGTCATCACGAGCCGCGCCTGCCAGAAGGAATATTGTAGGGTTAACTGTTCACCGTTTATATCTAGAGTTCAAATGATAGTAAATCACCAATAATTGTTCCATATGTTCATGTATTCATAATTGTGTCACCGTAAATCCATTTATACAATTTCAAACGAAGTACATAACGTTTTTTAGTGACGGCACAATTATGCCCGGTTCAGAAAAATCTACTTCTTTACCATCAAACAAGCCAACAATTCGATGCACCGTACGAAATCCTAGATTGCTATTTAGAACTGCTTCAAATTTTCTTTTGACATTATCAGCAGCAGCTCCAGGTAACTGGGAAAGGAATTGACGAAGATCAGATACAACATTCATGGCGTTAGTTATAGAATATTGTGGGTTGACCGGAGTAGATGTCGGATGGTTACAGGTATTCTGCAATAATGTCCATGAATATTGGTTCAATCTACCTGAATAATTGAGTCCATAAATATTTGCTGAACGTGTAAAATAGAAACATCATTATTTGGATCCAGTAGTAAACAGAAATCTAACACAAAGCGTCTTTTACGCAATAATATATAGTCCAATCGAGACAATTTAATATTATAATCAAATCCTGTTTCTGGATAATACCCCGTCAATTTCAAATAATAAATATTTTATGTACCAACTTTGTACAGCTTCAACGATATTAATATGCACGTAATTAATCAGATATCAGACGAAAGAAGCATACTCCAACTCGAGTAGATCGAATAAGTGCATAGCAAAGAAGTGTTAAAAATTTAATATTCTTAAAGTTTTCATTTTACAATAGACCCTTAATATGACCACCCATTGTTAACTAGATATGTATAATAGGCTCACGATTTCTAAATATGTATGTACCATAAAAGCCATGTATGGATCTAAAGGCTTTACTTTGGATATTCATTGTTAAGATCTCCTTTCTTAGATATGTATAACAAATTTTATTACTCTAAGAAAGGACCAACCGGAAATGCATGCTTAGGTTTATGACACCCACTAATACTTAATTAGTAATGATATTTTATTGTGTATCATAAACCTGTTGTATCGTAAACCTTGGGTATTGTTGCTTGTAGGTATAGTTTCCAAGAATTAAATAACACAAAATTTCCCAGTTATGACGTCAAACAATACGTTTATTTACCAATACGCTTTTAATCTGTAATATTGTAGGGGTGGTAGTATTTTTACCTACTTGTAAAACAGAACAGAACAGATCAGTACAAACTCAACATCAGTATAAGACACACAGTCGTACAGTATCATTCAGAGTCGCATACCAGCAACAAGAGACTCAATAGTGTGAACTCAAACACAGTATCAATCAACATCAGTATAAGACAGACAGTCTTTTCTGTAACATCATAACAATCATTTTTTAACAAGAGACACAAGTCTCAACAGTGTGTTATATTAGTATAAGTCGTTGTATATTCAAAATAAATGTATATAGTGTAAATAAATATATTTAGATGCAAGTACATCTACTCATTTAACAAACAGTCACCGAAGACTTAAAAAGTAAAGTGTAAACAGCCTTACAACCTGTGCACAGTGAAGCAACAATGGGGTCGTGATTCTAGTAACTGGAGTTGACGCATCACCGCCAGAAACCGGAATCAACCATAACATTGGTTCATCAAGCCCAAACAATACAGTAATACTGAATAATTTATAATTCAATCGCACGAAAAACGTGATAAGCATCACGAATTGTAACGAAATACCAGTCTCAGACAACAATTGTTGTTCTCGATCGGCAAAAGTTCCTTACTGTTCTTGATACTTAATGTACTATAAACTGCAACATTGTTTTGTGTATAGGAAACGACTTTACATTTGTTAATATTTAGAGACAAGTGGTTACACTTGCACCAAGCATTAATCGCATTAATAGTGCATGATGCTGGAAAAGACCAAATTAACACCAAAAACTCCCTTGATAAAAAAGGCCCAAAGGGAGCATGGAAGAACACACAGCGCCGCTCATTGACTAATGTGAAACCACGAAAGCCGAAGCAACCATTGCCATTCACGTGACATTTGTTATGTACGCTGTCGAGATAATTCGTCTGATAGTGGAGACACATTAATACAGTTTCCGTCGCTCACTGAGGATGGCAATGGTCATTTTGGCGCTCGTTGATAATAACTGTTCCAAACTATTGTCTTGATTATTTAGAAGTTTTCGTCAGTAGAAGAGCTGAGAAATGTTATCTTCTAATATTTTTCATGTCCAAATGAAAATTAATTGACAAAGTGATTCATTACTACTTGAACTTAGATCAGAGATACTATAAATAAAAATATTCTAAAGTTCTCAAAAAATCTCGAAATTCATATCCATAATATAGACTGAACTAGTCAACTAACTGCTAGGTTTACAATCCTATATTTAAACGAAAATTTTGAGAATAACGCACTATTTTATTTTATATTTTTTTTAAATTCATTATATTTTTGGCTCAACCTCACAATATGTGACTACATTAAAAGAGCATGGTACGAGGGATGTCTTTTTAATGTTGCATGTAATCCCATAGAGGGTAATAAAACGTCAGATGTCAAAATTAATCTCAATCTTTCGTTAACCGAAATATAAAATTTTATCAAGAAACGGCAAGTGATTTAGTCATAGTGAATTTCTAAACTTTATAAGTTGGCTGAAAAATGGAATCGAGCCGAGAAAATTTTCACGCGATAATTTTTTACGACTTTCGTAGAGGATTAATTCAACAACAATGTCTTGCTGAGTTGGTTTCTGTTTTTTGAAGACGAAGCACCACATCAGAAGACAATTTGACATTGGTACTGCGAGTTCCAACGTGGACGCACCAGTATCCGCGACGATCCCAGGACATGTCCTGGGAAAAACACAGGAAACCCAGAAAATCATCGATGCTGTATGCGACCTGATTAGGGAAGATAGACATGTGACATATCATGAAATTGCGACAAACCATGGGCATTTTAAAGATCTCGATCCAAACGATCTTAGATGATGAACTGCGTGTGAGAAAGTTAAGTTTTCAGTTGGATTACGCATCTTTTAACCGAAGAACAAAAGACGGCTCGCGTTAATTGGTGCCGAAAAACTTTGAGCCAATTCAGAAACGAAAACTCAAAAAACGTCCTATACCATCGTGAGTGGTGATGAATTATGGATTTATTCCTATGAACCCGAAAATAAACGTCACTCCGCTGTTTGGGTGTTTGCCTCAAAATCAGGTCATGTAGCTACAATTCCTTTGCAAGATCGTAGAACGATTAATACGGATTAGTACACAACCGTTTGTTTGCCAAAAATAATCGCCGTAATACATCATGACGATGCGAGTTCGCGGACAGCTCGAAAGACAATTGACTTCTTGAAGCACCAATCGAATCGAATTATTAGATGAAAAATGGAATGCATGGTCGACGATTTCAGTCGCCGAAGGAAGCAGTAGATGCCATCAAAACGACAATTTTGACTGTCCCAACTGAAGATTGGAATAACTGCTTTAACAATTAGTTTGAACGAATGCAGAAGTGTATCAATTTTTGTGGAAAATATTTTCAAAAGCAATAAAGCACTTTGAGTCAATCCACTGTTTCATTTCATGGCTATATGCAACACCAAAAAGACATCCCTCGTATACAGATTTATATATTACAATATTTCTAATATTACTTACTTTTTGTTAAGTATAAATTTAGCTATTCTCCACGAACCACGTCGAGTCAGTAATCTCAAAATAAACGCATTGCAAGAAGAAATAAATAACGCATTTCGTATTTGCTGCTGTGAATACTGTACTGTAACCCGAATCTAAGCTTTTGTATATTAATGTCATATTTTTCACTTTATGATTATGGCTATAGAGTATACATATATCATACCTTGATATTAAGATTAGATAGGGTTTTGGATGAGATTAATTCGTAAATATAGTTATATTTACACTCAAAGTTCCAAGAATCGGAACGAGCAAATTTATATTTTTATGTTCGAATTTATCGATAGAATGCGTATGAGTCAGATGGTTGAATACGAACATCAGCATTCCAGATAGTAAATAAAGTTGAAATTTATATAAATTTAAAGCCGAATTATAAAGAATTCCAAAGGAGATATCTTCAATATTTAAGATTATGTAATAATAAAAAATTGTTTGCTTCGTAAGATGGTAACCGGTTTAAAACAAGTCAATAAAAGTAAATAATATAGATAATAAGAATATAAATGAATGAACATAAAAACAGGGTGTTATAAAACGACATTTAAAAATCTTAAGGGCATATAGGACGGTCGAAAATATGGTTAAAACTCTTAAAAAACATTGATTTGCAGATCAACTGATACGAGGGACAAGCTGAAATTATTGAGAATAAAATACACGGTTCATATTTTCTAGGATTGTACCTTAAATATGCTCAAAGTAATTCCCTTTAGCATTGATACACTTGACCATTCTTTCTTTCCACTGTTTAAAAGCTCCCAACCAATCTTCTTTCGGAATATCTTCAAAATAAGCGTGAACAGCGATATTCTCTTCTTCAGACGAAAATATTCTACCCCGCAAATTGCGTTTAAGCCCAAAAATAGCCAAAAGTCACCCA